>OW052115.1:6981841-7323405 GCA_932526535.1 Caradrina clavipalpis
GTTGTCCCAAGATATTTATTTATTTATATATATCAGGGCAACACGCACCAAAGACGCGGGAGAACAGAGTTAAACTGTTTTGAGTAATGCAGTATTTGAAAATTATTTAAAAGTTAAAGTAATAAACGCTCTATGGCATTTGCTTTATTAGATAACTAGCTTTTGCCCGCGGCTTCGCTCGCGTTAAGAAGTATTATTATTAATTAGGTATTTCGTTCCATTAGGTACTGATAGGTTCAAACTAATATGTTTACATCCTCCATCATCCCTTATTTTAACCCCATGGGGGTTCAATTTATCAAAATCCTATTTAAGCGGACGTCTTCATCATAGTAGCTCCAATCTTTAATTTCAGTTCAATCAGTCGAAAATCTAAGAAGATTTATACAAACTTGCATCCCCTATTTTATCCCCTTGGGGGTAGAATTGATGAAAATCCTTTCTTAGCGGATGCCCACGTCATAACATGTACCTGCATGCCAAATTTCAGCCCGATCCGTCCAGTGGTTTGGGCTGTGCGTTGATAGATCACTAGGTATCTCAGTCAGTCAGTCACCTTTGAATTATATATATTTAAACATACATACGATCACGCCTGTATTCCCCGAAGGGTAGGCAGAGGTGTACCAATGTAGACCCACAATTCGCCAGATGTTTAGGTAACTGCCCCGTTGGTCTCGTGGTCGCAAGTGCGACTACTGTGCAAGGGGTCCCGGGTTCGATTCCCAGGTCGAGCAAAAAGTGTTATTGGGTTGTTCTATGAAATTCTCAGTAGCAGCTCGGAGTTTGGATTTGTGCCCGGTTAATGGCAATAGGCTCGCCCCCTATTACATGGGACCTAAATATACCGGTGAACTGTGGGTGTACGTTGGTACACCTCTGCCTAACTCTTCGGGGAATACAGGCGTGATAGTTTAGGTCCCATGTAATAGGGGGCGAGCCTATTGCGTAATTAATATCATTAATATTAAGTAATTTACTCGTATTTATCGTCATACTATCACTGACTCTATTCTTAAGATTCCCATGACTACAAACAAACAAAAAAAAATACGTTATTAAAATATTAATATGTACTGCCAATTGCTTATTTAATTTGTTTATTATAAAAACATTGCATGCACTTGTAACTATGAAGGATCGCGAACCATTTTAATCTTTATTTTAACAGTAAGACTTCGAATTTATACAAAACAAGTCTTCTGGCTGGCATCGCAAATGTTTTGCGTCCTTCTAAATATAGGAGGAAAATTATAAATGTACATCATTATAGAAAGATGTATGTAGGTACGTATTATTATTTATTTATTTATTTATTCCTTTTTTTTTCGCTTTTTTTAACTGCCTCGTTGGCCTAGTGGTCATAAGCGCGGCTGCTATGCTACAGGTCTTGGGTCTGATTTCTAGGTCGAGCAAAAATTGTTATTGGGTTTTTCTACGAAATTCTCAGTAGCAGCTCGGAGTTTGGATTTGTGTCAACAGCTGTCAAATATTTCCCCGTTTTTATTAATTTGTCAATATTACTCTATGAAAATAAGAAATATGGCTAACTAATGAACTAGAATATTAATAATGAATTGCAATTAAAACACTGAATTTGATGTTGTACCCGTTTTAGGTGTAAAAAAGGCATTTGTAAAGTTTCCAAATACCTTTTTACATCTACAACTAAATATTCGGTGTTACGATATTAATTATTGCATTTCATAATCAATATTCTAGTTCATTAGTACGCTCTTAACGACTTTTGAAAATACGCTTGCCACACCCGACTAAAATAAAAAAAAAAAATGCATCATACTGTACTTTTATGGCATCAATCGATAAGGTCAATCAAAAGGATCAAATCTCTGCAAACATGGTCAATTAAATTAAACAACGCAGTCGGGTATAAACCATACAATTTTTATCTAAACTTATTTTATTCGTACGACAAATAGCTCCATTTTCTTGGATGCACAAATTTATTTTTCTGACGAATTCATTTTGAATAACTTTTACTAGGGTTTTTAGCTTCATACACATAATCTCGCGCCGTTTTTCCCATAGGGGTAGGCAGAAACCACAGTTTTGTGGTGAATATTAAAAATTGTACTATGCCAGTAAAAGTTACTCAAAATGAATTTCTTAAAATAATAGCATCCAAGAAAATGAAGCTCAATTCGAGCGATTAATCAGTTAATTTTCTCATTGTTTTCGTCCGAATAAAATAAGTTAGGATTAACATTTAACTCGTAACTCGTAGAGGCGATCGGCGGTGGCGACCTCTCGCGTCCGGCCCTGGTTCAATCCATGGTCCGGAGCGAGGAGGAATGGGTAGTAGTCACCTCCTGCAAAGCAGTAATGCTAGCGAAGGAGGAGGCGGGACGCGTGAGGAAGAGGCAAACCTCACGCCACTGCAATAGAAGGAGACGCCCCGGGCGTCGGGAGTCGCAGAGCGATTCCCGGCCACCGTAGGCGCGGGCCTGCGGACAGTAAGCGTTGGGTGGCTCGCCGTCTGATCAGAACTAAGCCCGGGTCGGTTGTGTTCCACACGCGACTCAAGATGTCAGCGTAGTGTACAGAGCCAAAGTCAAAGACAAAGTCAAAGTCAAAGAAAAAGTCAAAGCTAAAGACAAAGCCAAACTCAAATCATCTTCAGTAAACAAAACTTATTTAATTGTATATTTATTTCTAGTACATCAAGTTCCTTCCTCGATAACTGAATAAGAAAATCTTCAAGTTATGAAAAAAATAATCCCGATTCTGTCCTTGATAGTGCTTCTCGCAGGTATTTTTTATTTATTTATTTATCTCCAAACTAACTAGTAGCTGCCTCGTAGGCCTAATGGTACTAAGTGTGACTGCTACGCTGGAGGTCTTGGGTTCGATTCCCAGGTCGAGCAAAAAGTGTTAGTGAGTTTTTCTATTAAACTCAGTAGCAGCTCGGAGTTAGGATTTGTGCCCGGTTAATGGCAATAGGCTCGCCCCATATTACATGGGACCTATACCGGCGAACTGTGGGTGAATATTTTACATTGGTATTGGTACTCCTGTGCCTAACCCTTCGGGGAATACAATCGTGATGGTATGTTTGTATGAACATTTCTGTTACAGCTCTCCCTACGGGTTCCCAGGAACTGAACGGACCTGGGGCTTTTAATACCTTGGAAAGTCCATCGACGCAAGAGGAGGAGGAGTATCATCCTCCGAAGGAAGTACCGAGGAAGAAACACCGTCACGAAAAACATTTGTACTTACCCCTTTCGTCCGAATATATTCCTGGTACCGGCCTAGTAAAATTTGGCCAAGTAACACCTTCCATTGATATTGAAAAATTCACACACCGTCCCATCGACGGTGATCATAAAAAACCTATTCAACATCCCGTTGACGGTGATCATAAAAAACATATTCAACATCCCGTTGACGGTGATCATGGAAAACCTATTCAACATCCCGTTGACGGTGATCATGGAAAACCTATTCTAAATCCATTTACTGAAGAACCTTCACAACATCTAAAAAATGAAAAATCTAAACATCGTCCCCGCCGTACAAAACGTAGAAAACAAAAAGGACGCTTCACGTATGAGCTTGACATGTATAGAAAAATGTTAGAACGTATAATCAAATATGGCGCGCCGATATATTATCCTTCTATCCTCAATGCCACTAATGTAACGCCTGATGCGCTTAGAACACGTCGGCGGAAGAACGATAGGCAGTTAGAGAAATATGCCAAACAACCACTTGAGAAATATTACTACACCACCTTACGTACCCATCGACATAAGAAAAAAAACACAACTCCCGCTAGACCTAAAGAGACAACTTCAATATACGGGCCCACTTTCCGCCCACTAGGTCCAGAATACACCAACAGTTATTACGCAACTTTTACTTTCCCTACTAAAAAGAAAAAGAAAACAGTCAGTCCCACGACAAACTTCATACAAGCTTATTTAGCTACTGCATTTGGGCGTCGACCTAAAACCACCACGCCACAAACCACCACGCCACAAACCACTAAAAAGAAGAATCGGAAATTTAGGACCGTAAGGTGCGATACAGGTGCGAATAAGAAGAGAAAGCATCCGGTAAGGTATACTAGTCGACCATCGTCGACGCAGGATTCTCAAGGAACGTGGTGGTATTGGTGGAACGATTAATGTTGTCAGCAGAGGAAAGGGACAACATGAACACTTAATTACGAAACGTATTAAAAAACATGGCTAGGCTTTAGGTATACCAGAATATCATGGCAAAGGGAAATGAAAATTTGTAGTTTGCAATACCGGGGAAATTATAAAAATAGACAGTTTTTTTTTGGGTGTTTGTCTGTAGTTTTCTAGTATTAAAGAACATCATATCATCATAAAATTGTTTCGAATTTTAATGTATTCAATCAAGTCACCATTAAACAATAATACCAAGATATAACTTCTTTAAAAAAGCACTTTATATTAGCCTTGAAAACCCCGATTCATTTTCAATTAACAGTAAAATTAGATTTATATTGCATCTTTAATAATTATAAGGATTCTGAGGAGCTCGTGGCTAAAATAATTACAGCCGCATAGACCGATCTTCCGTGTTAAGCCACGCTTGCCGAGGTTGGTCTGTGGATGGGTGACCATTTACTATAGCGAGTTTCCTCCGTGCCTCGGAAAACACGTAAAGCCGTTGGTCCCGGCTGTCATTTGTAGATCTTTGACAGTCGTTACTGTTAGTCAGAAGCCCGAAAGTCTGACAACCAGTCTTACCAAAAGTATCGTCGTATTACCCATTACTGGGTTGTGGAGGTCTGATAGGCAGTCTCTCCATGTAAAATACTGATATTCAGCTGCATCCGGTTCGACTGGAAGCCGACCCCAACATAGTTGGGAAAAGGCTAGGCAGATGATGATGATTGCATCTTTAAATAATTCTAATGCTGTGGGATATGATGGAATCTCAAAACAAATGATAAATTCATGTTCTGATATACTGTCACCAATTCTATTATTAATATAGTTAAGTTTTTTTGAAGAAGAATATCCTGACAAATTGAAGTTCTCAATAGTAAAACCTTTATGCAAAAAATAATAATAAACAGGATGTAAATAATGATTAAATAATAATTATTAATGATAATATTAGGTCGCCGGAAGACGCTGGATGCAGGTCGCTTCCAACCGGTATATGTGGACATCTAAAGGGGAGGCCTATGTTCAGCAGTGGACGTCATATGGCTGAGATGATGATGATGATGATGAAATAATTACCGTCCAGTGACCTTAATTCCTATAATTTCAAAAATATATGAAAAAGCAATGCACATTAGCGTTGTCTCATTTCTATCTAAACACAAGATAATAAGTCCAGAACAAAATGGTTTTCAAAGAGGAAAATCAACTACACTAGCTTGCTACCAACTTGTGAAATTAATTACCGAGAATATTGACTGCCTCGGTGGCCTAGTGGTCCTAAGCGCGACTGCTACGCTAGAGGACCTGGGTTCGATTTCCAGGTCGAGCAAAAAGTGTTATTGGGTTTTTTTATGAATTTCTCAGTAGCAGCTCGGAGTTAGGATTTGTGCCCGGTTAATGGCAATAGAATTGATAACAAAAATAGTGATTTCGGGTATATTGTGGTCTTCTCTGGTCTTAATTTGTTATTTATATATAAAACATATTTAGATTATTTTAATATTTTGTATTTATTATTTGTCATAAGTATTAAAAAAGCGTTTTGATGAGTTGTTGAACAAATTTGCTACAGTCTTAAAGATTGGACATTTTGGGAGTTGGACATTTTGAGAATTGGACATTTTGCCCCTGAACGACCCAACGCTCATCAGCCGCCCTTGCGACCACGAGGCAGTTAAGAGCGGGGGAAGTAGAGCTCTTTGTGATGGAGCTCGTCCGGGAAAGTACTACCAATACACAACATACCTATTTCTGCCGCAAAGCAGCGTTGCTGTGTTTCGGTTTGAAGGGTATGTGTGCCGGTGTAGTTACAGGCACATGACACATTTCAACTTTGTCTCTGTGATGGCAACACATTTGCAAGGCCTTTTTTTACCGATGGTAGATCATCAAATGACTTCTCCCGCCTTGGGCGGGGCAGGAGGTTGTGTCAGAGTTTTACTGACTAAAACCCATCCATGTTCCTTCTTGTGCCCTTTGCGTTCCGGGGGCGCGGTATCTCTTGCTCTCAACCCGCAGCCCAAGCAGGCATCGGCCCTCAGTGGCACCTCCAAAGTTTTTCTGACATCTCTTTGAGGCGCGCGTGGAACACGAACGCGCCGTCGACACGGTCTGTCGTTAGTTAACGTACGGACGGTGAGCTACCCATTGCTCACCGCCCACAGACCCGCGTCTACGGTGGCCGGGAGTCGTCTCAAGTTGCAAGGCCTCTGGTATTGCAGATGTCTATAGGCAGCGGTGACCACTTAACATCAGGTGGGCCGTCGGCTTTTTTTTACCATTCCACAGATTACAATACAGATACCCAATCCCATACAAAGAAATGTGACCTTCCTAAAACTGGCAATTCGACTGGCAATATTTTTTTCTCCATTTCCTCAATAGATGGCAGTACCGGCGAGGGGGATAGTTTAAAAATTTTAACCACTACATTTTATTTTATTTATTAAAAATTTAGACCATTTTGAGAAACTAATTTGAATATTTTGATGATTGGCTCAATGGTTATTTTTTAAAAAAATATTCAAATATATATATTTTTTAAAATAGATGACGTCATCATTGGCTCAAAAGATTGTGTCTTTGCCCAACTATTTACATAATTAAAAGTTTAAATCTGTCAACACAACGTCTGTCAAACGTCAATAGGCGTCATAACATAACTCATACATAAACAAATCTAAAATTGAAAATTTCAAACCGTAACTGTTAATTTTAAACAGAGAGTGCTTTTTTAAGGTGTTCACAATCGACGAGGTGACATTATTGTTCGGTTTCCTAAACCACAATGAGCGATGATAAACCACTTTTCTCGTAAATCTTCCCTTATACGGACAAAAATTTTGTTTGGACTCTCAGACCAACAAAAAAAGAAAGACGGCGCGCCGCGAACATCAAAAGTGAAGCCATAAAACCGTGCTCCTGCAAGTAAACATACACGCTCACGCACACACCTACACTAAAACCATGCTCATCGCTCTTAGTACGTCACGAGTCGCCGTCAAGTAAACTTAGATTTAAAACATAGAATTATGCCTTCCTGTGTAGTGAAAAGTTGCAAAAACAACAGCAAATTACATAAAAAGTCTCACGGAATCACTTTTCACTTGTAAGTACATGAAATAACATTGTTTCTCTATTAATAAACTGTGAATTTTAGGTTACTCGGAACACAAAACCTCAACGAACGAAAGCAGTGACATAAAGTGTGAGGGTTGCCATAATACGATTTAAAATTTCCCCATTCGGTTAATATAAATAATTATGATTTCTTACTACTAGTTTTTTTTCTTTTTATGTATTTAATATTTTAGGTTTCCAATTAATAATGAAATAAAAAATAAATGGATAGTAGCTATAAGAAATAGTCGGAATGATCCAGAATGAGCATAAAGTCAATTTAATTAAATGTGTTATTGAAAAATACTTAAATATACGATTTCACCACGTTTCCAAACAAGAAACAATTTCACTAACAATAAAATCTAAAAGGAAGCAATTTAAAAAATTGACTCAGCAACAAGGTTTTTAAAAAGGAATATTTTTTGTTCGATACCGTTTATTTCTATATTACTTTTTCTTTAGAGTCAGTGATTTTTTATGGTCTTTTTGAATTTAATAAAGTTGATTGAAAATATACGTTTTTTTTTGGAGTAGAAGCCTTCGCAACTATTGTGGTACAATACCATACTCAACAATATCTTACTCGTACATTATTATCCTAGTTCTACCCACAAAAATATCCCCAAATTATAGGGAAAAAATTTAACAAATGGCAACTCTTCGATACACACATAGATAAAAAAGTGGCTTCACTTTTGATGTTCGCGGCGCGCCGTCTTTCTTTTTTTGTTGGTCTGAGTTTGGACTATTATTGCTATTATTACTGCAAGTTGGAACAAAGCACTTCCTGTATTCCATAACTCTTACACTATAAAAATTGTCGAGTGTCGGAATAATGGAACAAGATTATTAGGAAAGTCGCAGGAATAATATTATTTTTGAAAATCTTTAAACTGTTATTAAGTTTCAAAAACTTTTGACATTTGCGTTATAATTTGACACTTGACAACTGGTTGACAATAATTGGCACTTACTTTTTTTTATTTTCTGAGGCAACGATACAAAACGGCCAGCGCTGACCTAATTTGAAGGGCAATGAAGGTCAATCGTATTTTATCAAAAATATCAGTAAAATATGAATATTTTTCATTATTAATTAGTCCATAATGCTCAGTGACGCTATTCCTCGAAACGGGTTTTTAATTACAACATATAAAAAAAAATGAACAATGCCCATTGCCAGAAACAGTAGTTTTACAACGCCATCTAGGAGTCAACCTAAATAATAGGTGGAATCGAAACTAAGTGGCAATGATACTCTAGAGGGCGTTGCTTTTCTATAGATTCTCTGTAGTCTGTTCTCTTCATTGCAGTGCACCGCATCGTGAGTTCAAGGACAACAGTTTTATTTGTGTGAGTGAGCTATCAACTTTTCTCGCGTTTTTTACAATTCGAAGGTCACTTTCAGTTTGAATGTTGATCACAATATGATTCGCGCAACGATTTGCGGCTTTAACAGTTATCATAAATACCTACGAAAGTTTGTGAGAATGGATGGATGTTTCTTACTCTTTCACGCTAAAAATACTGAACGGATTTGGATGTTTGGTACACGACTAGTTTACAACCTGGATTTTTTTTACGATAGTTTTTATTCCGATTTTACGTTCCCGTGGGACAATTTTCGAGTTGTAGTGGGAAAGGGTGAAATCGCTGGAATAAGATATATTATTACATAATATTGATAGTAGGTAGGTACGCTGCCTGTATCGACACCACAGAAATATAAAATACAGGAGAAGTCAAGGGGGCGAGTCCGAGTCACGAGGTTTTGAGCGAAACGCTCGCAACTTGCCATAATGGCCCTCAGTCGGAACTCGTACCGTGAAACCGGCCATCATTGCCCGCATTTTTACTTATTTTTGAGATTTTGCAAAAAATGATCACCGGAAATGCGTATAAAGTCGACTATAGTAGCAATTACTATTAAAGGCTTTATATTGCAAAATGTGGTGCTTCTAGCTATAACAGAATCCTAGAAAAAGGCGCTTAAATAGCCGGGCAAAATTATACGCACAACCGTCCAACATTGCTCACCCTTATTTTCTCAAAAACTTTCAGTTCTAAGGCTTTGGCAATAAGATATGTTTTAGTGAATTATGCAAAGTTGCCATTTCTCATGATCAATATGTCAAACACGTTTATTTTCTTTATTTTTCTGAGGTGGGCAATGTTACAATACACAACAGCTACGTTTTCATACAAACTATAACGGTGGGTTAGGGTTGATACACATACACATGGTTTGTGTCAATAAACTTTTTTCTTTCTTTCTTTCTTTCTTTCTTTCTTATTTATGTGATAAATAAAAATCTGTTTAAATATAAACTCTTTCATAATCAGTCAACTCCGATTTCTTCTTTTACAGGCTTTCCCATACTGCAAACAAACAGACTAAATGTAGCTAAATATCTAAATATAGTTTCTGTTTGTCAACTTGTCTGGACTAAAATACAGAAATATTAACATTTTATCCCAGTTTATATGAGGTCAGCGCAGCATGTCCTCTTCCAAAACTCGGTATCAACCATCATCTTAGTATTTACTCCCTTTCTTTGCTAGTCATATATTATAATCATTTACACAATCCCTCCATCTGTTATTTGATCTTTTCCTACCTACTCATATAGCCATCCGCATTTATACTCATGCCTACTTAGAACTTTGGCCGTAACATGTTTCTCAGTCCTCTGTATCAAATGTTCATATCATGATTACCAATTTCTAATAGGTACCTAGGCGTATAGAAATTTTTAATTTAAAAATACTATAATGGGTGCCAACCCTAACACTGTTTTTGCAGTTGGCAATGTTGTCACTCCTATGCTCACGTAAGTTCGGGAATCATTGCCCACTTCATTATCTTGAAGATTTGATGTTCTAATGATCTCAAAATAGCATAGAAATGAAACATGTTACTTATTATTACTCTAATATTGAAATAACTTACCTGAGCGATGTCGTACGCTAACAATGTGTAAAAACGTAAAACAAGATTTTGGCACCACCTCACACTAGTCTTGCTTCCATCATGTCTCGCCGACGACTTAGTGAACTTAACAACATAACTAATATTTAGTGTAACTAGAAAAATAGTCTAATTTACCCTAAAAATTAAACAATGTTGTTAGCTATATACATTTATTTACAATTCAAGATTTTAGTTATTTTTCGTGTTCGGGCAAAGATATCCGCTAAAGGCAATGTTGGCCGGTTTCACGGTAGCGAACGCAAACGTAGTTGTCATAAAATTCAAGAATGCCGTGTTATGGAATGTTTTGTTGCAAAAACCGAAGCCAAATAAAAAACTTGGGTAACCATGGAATCTCTTACCATATATAAGTACAAGTATTACACTGTATTTATCTCTAAAATTACGAAAAACAACAAAATCGTAAAATATTCCTTACTTTTACTACGTTATTTTTGCTCACAAATGACAAAGCGACCGTACTATTTTTGCAACAAATACACTGCTTCTTAACCACTACCTAATTTTGTAGTTACGTAACTAAACAAGCAATGTAAAAATTATAAAACGACAGTGTCGTAATTTTATTTGTGCGTAGTACCGGCCGTAGGAACTCGCCGCCAGTCAGTGACGTGCCTGTACAGATCCACTAACGTAGATTATCGAAAAGGTCGATAAGAGAATTATAGTTTATGCTTCAATTTCTCAACCGTTTTAACTCTGTTGGAAGACCGATGTGAAATAATGTTTTTATTTACATCGTACATACATTTTTAGTATTTTACATCGTAGTCGTAACCGCGTAACCAACGACCGTAAAGTAAGTTGATTAACTTTTCATTTTCATTTATTCATTTTCTTACGTATTATTTACAGTTTTAAATATTGATAATGTATATATTTTTTAATTATTTTATTTTCAGGGCCTCAAAAATATTATAGTACAATAATAAATTGAAAGAATCGACAACTTTTCGTTTTTGTCAATCACTAGCGTACATGTAAAATAGGTGTCTTTTGCCACAGTACAAAGAAATCTCTGTGTGAGTAAGTCGTACGGTGAATGGTAAATACACGTTGTGTTTGGGCACATAAGGTTTATAATTGATTGTGTAGTACGTCCTGATTTAAGATTGCGAGTGTGTGCGCGACTGCGTAACTTATTGCTGCATGTGTAGTAGTGACGAGTTGGAAGGGCAAAAGCGGAGACATAGGTTTTTATACATTTTCAACGATCATTTCACATCTCCTTCTTTGTTATATCTGTGATCGACACCGTGCAATCGATTTGGAGTAAGTACTGTAGATGTAGCGTACCATTGATTTTGGGTACCTACTGTCGATTCATTAACTCGTCGATGGAACGTTGTCGATACAGCAATGTTGTTAATGTAATGACTTTCGATATTATTTACTCGACCCCAAGGATATTATTTGTAATGTTCAAATTCGTATCTGTAACGTTACATTACATTACATTACATTACAATATTTGAGAACAATTTAACTGAACAAAAATATGGGAGTATTTCTCAATATCTGGCAACCGTAAACGCACACAGATGCACGTGTCCGTACACGGCGCCACTTATCAGCCGCGCACACATTAATAAAAACTAGCTTCACTTTGTTGTTCGCGCATGTTCTATCTGCCTATTTCTTTGATCTGAGTTGTAAGTAATATGTTTATAAAACAATTAAATAAGTAAACATAAATGAAGTAACTAAACGTAAATTAATAACAATAGTTGCTGCCCTTACGCTTATTGTAAAAATTGAGTAAAACGCCATCTATTGCAAATAGCTCTAAACTAAATGGGTAACAGATAGCTGCATCTAACGACTTTATCATTCTATGGGTTCGAATCACGTTCGAATGGAAGTTAAAATTTTCAGTTTTTTTTTTTGCCGAAATTACGTGATTTATGAATGTAAATAGATAAATCAGCCTTGAGTAATGAAGTTTTAATATTTACTAATCTTACTTCAGCCAAAATCTGCCGTTTAACGCAATTTAGTGGTTGTAAATTTTGTTAGAGTAACCTATACTGCCATCTATGATTTTTTTTCAAAACTAATTATAATTCGTTCCCGTTGAGACCCCGTGACCATTCAATAATAGGTTTTTTTTTCTTTAAAAAAGAAGATTAATAAAAACAAACACTGATGTGATGCATTTATTCATAAAATTCATTTATAAGTATCTAAATAAAAAATAACAAAAAAATATATTTGTCTAATCTGTTCGATAATAATTTGATTCAAAATGTAAACAAACGGATCAGGAAATCTACATCTGTACATAGGAAATCATATTCGGAAAGCACGTAAAGCCGTTGGTCCCGGCTGTCATTCGTAGATCTTTGACAGTCGTTACGGATAGTCAGAAGCCAAGAAGTCTGACAACCAGTCTAACCAAGAGGTATCGTGTTGCCCAGTTACTGGGTTGTGGAGGTCAGATAGGCAGTCGCTCCATGTAAAACATTGGTCTTCAGCTGCATCCGGTTAGACTGGAAGCCGACCTCAACATAGTTGGGAAAAAAGGCTAAGCAGATGATGATGAATTGATGACATAGCAAATCGTATTGTCAGATACAAATTGGGTTTTTTTTTATTTTGATTGTGTTTTTCTTTTTTTTTCCCTTTTTACGCCTGTATTCACCGAAGGGTTAGGCAGAGGTGTACCAATGCACACCCACAGTTCGCCGGTATATTTAGGTCCCATGTAATAGGGGGCGAGCCTATTGCCATTAACCGGGCACAAATCCAAACTCCGAGCTGCTACTGAGAATTTCATAGAAAAACCCAATAACACTTTTTGCTCGACCTGCGAATCGAACCCAAGACCTCAAAAATGAATATTTACGTAAGAATTTAACCTTAACCAATTTGTTTACACTATAACCAAATTGTTTTAGAACAAGGGTGTAAATACTATCTACATGCTCATTTGGAAACAACTACATATTTTTCGACTCCTGCGCATATTATATTTGTCATATTCTGCCTAAGTATCTGGTGTAAGGGACATCTATCCTTAAGGTGGAACCTTCACGGTAGCCCGCGAAATTCAAATTAGCTTACGTTTTTTGCAATTTGCAAGTCAGTATTAAGTTATATGTTGATTAAAGTATAATTCGCGGGCGTAAGAAGTATGTATTTTCAAAATTATAACCATTTAAGTCAGCAATAAAACTCCATAGGGCCAGGTAAACCGAAAGAATGACTATTTCATGAAATCTTGACATTTTGGAATTATACCGACTTATGGAGTTACTAGCTTTTACCCGCGACTTCGTCCGCGTGGATTAATAGTTCCCGTTCCCGGGGGATTTCCGGGATGAAAACTATCCTATGTCCTTTCTCGGGTCCCAGACTATATCTGTACCAAATTTCATTGAAATCGGTTCAGTGGTTTAGGCGTGAAGAAGAGACAGACAGACAGACAGACAGACAGACAGAGTTACTTTCGCATTTATAATATTAGTACGGATTTTACTGATTTTAATGCTTATGATTCTGAAAATACATACATCTTACGCCCGCGAATCTTACTTTAATCAACATTAAACCTAATACTGACTTGCAAATTGCAAAAAACGTAAGAATATTTGAATTTCGCGGGCTACCGTGGAGGTTGCACCTTAATCATATATGGGTTAAGTCAGGTGGGGCGATGACCCCGCACGCACACAGTGATATAGTCGCGCGACGCTGTCTACCGCATACGCAACAGGGCGATTCTGTTCTTTGAAAGAGGCGTATTCTGAAATACTGTCAAGCATAAAAACTAGTTTTATTTGTATTTGCACATAGACAGAGCCAGGAGTCGAAAACCATCACCATTTTTGACTTTTCAGTCTTTTACGAGCACATTCTACCATTCTAGGTAGGTAGCTGCCTAATTATTATTTGTAATTAACAAATAATTTAATGTCAAAGTTATACTTTTGCATAACACGATCGATATAAAAAGGTCAGTTTGGCGATTTATGCTAGAAAAAAAATACAGATAATTTTGTTTATTACAAAATTAGGTGTAAACAAAGTTGTGTTCTAGGTTCCTTGCATTAAGAATGATTATGGTTTGATTTACTTTGACCTGTTCCGGTATATGTGGCTCAAATCTTACAAGTTAAATTTGACCCACTTCCCGATGTCTGATTGAGCTGGAATTTTGCGTAAATGTGCAATTTGCATGACAATACAATATAATGATGTCACAGAGCTGGTCTGGTGATGGAGCCGGAAGGTGGCCAGAGAACTTAATCAAATCTTACAAGTCAAATTTGACCCACTTCCCGATGTCCGATTGAGCTGCAATTTTGAATACATATGCACATTGCATGACAATGCAATATAAAAGCATTAAAAAAAAACATATTTATTTGTCATTTTACCAAGTAAGTAAAATACAGGAACCCAGGACAAAACGCCATTGTAAAAATAACCGTTCAACGATTTAAAAAAAAACTATTTCAACAGGAATAAAACCTATATCTTCACGTAAAATTATATTAAACTGGGAACAGCAGTCATCGAAGCAGTGTTACGGCAATGCCTCCAATTTTCAAAGTCAAAGTCAAAGCCAAAACATTTATTTCAACCTGACCATTCACAGGCTATTTTGAATTGTCAAGAAGTCAGTCAGAACGTTGAAGCTAGTTGCTCGTTCCAAAACGTAGGTCTCTATGGAGAAGAACTAGCAAGAAACTCCATGGACACTCTTTTCAATTTGATATTTTTATTGTCCTGTATATAATATTCTTATTGCTTGTAGTCAATTGGGTAGATGACACCACTAATCAATTGACGTACTTTTTATGAGCTGTCAAAACGCAATTCTCCATAGATTTTGTATGACAATACTCAAATATGACGTCACTTTTTTGACATCTCAATTCACTAACTATTTATTGATTTAAAAGCAAATAAAAAACGAATTTTATAGTTATTTAAAAATTCATCGTATTTTCGGGGCTAAATTAAACTTCTTTTTTTTGTGAAGTTGTTTTTGGAATTATTATTTAATCTACCCAATTGAAATACTTTTTATGAGCTGTCAAAACGCGAATCAACCGAACTACCGACTTTGTGGCTTATTTCACCTGCGTTAAGTTACGTCTTTGGTTACTGCTCCGCTCTCGTGTGTCGTAGCGTGATATTATACAGCCTATGACACTCACAAATAACCTGGCTTTCTATGGGTAGAAGAATTTTCAAAATCGGTTCAGTAGATCCAGAGATTACCCCCTACAACCTCACCAACTTTACCTCTTTATAATATTAGTCAGTGTCGTGATGGCCCAGTGGTTAAGGCGCCCGCCTCTCATGCACGAGGTTGTGGGCTCGCAGCCGGGCACGGGCAAGTACCAATGTGACTTTTTCTAATTCATATGTACTTTCTAAGTTTATCTTGAACGTCACTGACATCGGTAACCATGTCAGAGGCCCTTGAGGCGGTTTAGAAACTCTGACACTAGGGTGTGTGGGGTCGTTAGACCTTACTGCCTACACGATAAAGAAAGAATATTAGTATATATATTAGTACATAAAGAATATACAATTGAGTGTTGCCATTGTCTTGACACTGCTTCACAAAAATCGCAAAAACAAATAACTATAACGCATTATAAATTATTTATTTAAAATGTAATATTTTTTTTCCAATATTTTTTTGTGAAAATATAAAATCTTTAATACACTATGAGGTACTTATTGAAAACAACATTATTTTTTTTAGGTTATGTCAATATTTTTGGAAAATAATATTATTCTGTATTCTCCGAAGATTTGGCAGAGGTGTACCAATGTACACCCAAAATTCGCCGGTATGTTTAGGTCTCATGTAATAGGGGGCGAGCTTATTGCCATTAACCGGGCACAAATCCTAACTTCGAGCTGCTACTGAGAGTTTCATAGAAAAACCCAATACTGTGGGTGTACATTGGTACACCTCTGCCTAACCCTTCGGAAAATACAGGCGTGATGGTGTGTATTTATTTTATTTTCCAAAAACATTGTCACTACAAATAGCTTATAGCACCCCTGGGCTAAAACTAGCTAAATACCGACTTCCAAAATCTCTAATTTCAACATTAAATACTTATAAAAAGAAGTCGGTAATGCCAAAATTTGCCATTTCGTTCAAAATATTAGGAACTCTCAATTTAAGTTATTTTTGCAAGCAACATTTTTATTTTTACAAAGATTTTTATTATTTATATTTCTCTGCGATGTGGTTAAGATGCAGATGTACGGGCAACTTTTTCAGACACTGTTGCCCGGCAACAGTTGACTGAGTTTTCTGAGCAATGTATGAAGCAATAAATTTGAATTAATTGCCAAAAATTGCTTCCATTGATCCCGTTACCTCTAGTTGCTGTAAATTGCTATTAATTTATTAGATTTACACACGAATGAAGGTATTAGTTGCTCAATATAGTTTGGTGGTATATCTACCAACAATTGCTACATGTTGACATCGCAGTAATTGCTTGAAATTGTCGCGACGCCTAATATTATCCAACTTTGAGCAATTTGAATATCTCGTGTTACGCAGTGCCAATTTATTCGTCAGCCATTTTATCGGGCAACCGTCGCGCCACAGTTGCGCAACAGTCGCGCCTCAGAAATATGAGAAAACAGTCTTGCTGCAAGAATCTCTTAAATCTCAAGCTCCCATGGACTACGCAACTCTATCCATCAACTTCTAGCATCATTTATTGTCTCTGGAACCTTGATTTCTAGACCATCCATGTCTTTGGTCAGGGTGATCTGACAGCCTAGCCGCGAGGTGTCTGTCAAGCCATATGCTAGGTCTAGCATGTCTCTTTCTTCATCGCATGCCTCTTCTGGTAACCTGGGAAAAAGGAAATAAAATATTAATTTACCAACACCTTTTAGGCGGTTTAGAAACTCTGACACTAGGGTGTGTGGGGTCGTTAGACCTTACTGCCCACACGATAAAGAAAATCACGCATACCATCACGCCTGTATTCTCCGAAGGGTTAGGCAGAGGTGTACCAATGTACACCCACGGTTCGCCA
The DNA here is from genome assembly GCA_932526535.1 of Caradrina clavipalpis. Lineage (NCBI taxonomy): Eukaryota > Metazoa > Arthropoda > Insecta > Lepidoptera > Noctuidae > Caradrina > Caradrina clavipalpis. The sequence goes on from OW052115.1 coordinate 6,999,154, forward strand.
GTATGCTTAGGTCCCATGTGACAGCGGGCGAGCCTATTGCCATTAACCGGGCACACATCCTAACTCTGAGATGCTACTGAGAATTTTATAGAAAAACCCAATAACACTTTTTGCTTGACCTGGGAATCGAACCCAACACCTCTAGCGTAGCAGTCGCGCTTATGACCACTAGGCTACAGACGCAGTAGCCGCGGGACTATTTCTCAAAATAATATGTGTACCGTTAAAATTTAAATAAGTAAATATTGATGACCAACGCGGGCGTCATGAATTATTAAGTATGGCATTACCAATGAGCTAAAATAAATATGGCATAATGCATGTCTGATTTCGACCCGAACTCTCCGAAACGAAAAAACAAGTTAGCGCCATTTTTTTTTTAAGAACTAGCGACCCGCCCCGGCTTCGCGCGGGTGCAATGCTGATACTAAATACACTACAGAAAAACTGTGAACGTTGTATACAAAAATATAGCGGCCCGCTCCGCCGCAAACGCTACGTCCCGAAATGTTTAAATCTGTAATATCTTCGAAAATATTCATTTAAATCATTATGCTGTAAAAGGCCATAAAGAAAAGGTAAAGAAGAGTACCTCGTTAACGTAGTTGTCGTATATTACTACTTACCTATCATAATCCTGCTGCTTAAGCACGACGTGGCAGGTGGAACAGGTAAGGGTGCCTTCACACGCGCCGTACCCCTCGATGTTAAGGTCGTTGTTCACGACCACGTCCAGCAGTGAGTCCCCAACCTTAGCCTCTGTCTCCAGACGCTTGCCATCGTATAGGACAAACGTCACTTTTATTCTGGAATAAAGAAAATGGCTTTTGTTAACCTATGTAATTTTTTTTCTCCGTACCGATTCCGACCACGGCTGCTAATCTTAATGCAGACTAGCCGTGTGCGCAGGAGATATTATAGTGCACAAGTGTGTGCGCAAACGCAGGTGCACTCCCTCTTCAATAACTCTCATAACCCGATGGAACGAGAATCCGACACGACCGTGGAGAGATCAGGCGCAGGACCAACGGCTTTACGTGCTTTCCGAGGCCTGGGGGTGCCACACCACCAACTTCCAAACTCCGGGCTGCTACTGAGAAATTCCTAATGAAAAACACAATAAGTAACACTTTTTGCCCGACCTGGGAATCGAACCCGGGACCCCTTGCACAGCAGTCGCACTTGCGACCACGAGACCAACGGGGCAGTCTATGATGATTTATAAAATAATTGAAACCCCGACATCAGTTCAGCTTGCTGATGGCAGATAATCACAGAATAGATTTAACCTTGGCGGAATTGTACAGTAATTGGGCTGTAGAGGTCAAATGACAGTTGCCATGCGATAAAAATTTAATCCAAATATTCTGTGCGTAAATTGCAATAGTGTTTTTAGGATTCCGTACTCGAAAGGGTAAAACGGGACCCTATTACTAAGACTTCGCTGTCCGTCTGTCTGTCTTTCTGTCCGTCCGTCTGTCACCAGGCTGTATCTCATGAACCGTGATAGTTAGACAGTTGGAATTCACAGATGGTGTATTTCTGTTGCCGCTATAACAACAAATACTAAAAACCAAAATAAAATAAATATTTAGGGGGGCTCCCATACAACAAACGTGATTTTGCCGTTTTTATAGATACTGAACCCTTCGTGCGCGAGTCCAACTCGCACTTGGCCGGTTTTTAGGATTCCGTACCCAGAAGGTGCTAGGGTCCTGCCCTGGGGGCGAAATGCCGACTTAATGCCGCCATAAGAGGGGCCAGCGGACGATAGATCGGGGACTCTATCGTCCACGCTGCACGGTCCCTGGAGTAGTGGTGATGTCTCAGTGTACCCGGACATCGCTGAAGGAGGAGAGAGCCCGAAGGCGGGCAAAGGAGAAGGAGCCCAGATGTGGGCCACGCTGGATGGGTCGCGAACGTCATGCGTAGCAGTTCTCGCGGCCCATTCATCAAGGTGAAAGTAGGTGCACAGGCGGAGTTTTTAGTGGGTGCAAGCCCCACATAACCACGTCGTCTCCCCGGATGGCGTGGCATGCGGAATTTTCTTCGCTCACAAAAGAAAAACGGACCCTACAGGACCCTATTACTAAGCATCCGCTGTCTGTTTGTCTGTCTGTCAGCATTTGAAATTTTCACAGTGTTTATTTCTAGTTAGGATTTGTGCCCGGTTAATGGCAATAGGCTCGCCCCCTATTACATTGATCCTAAACATACCAGCGAACTGTGGGTGTACATTGGTACTCCTCTGCATAAACCTTAGGAAAATACAGGCATGAAGGTATGAAATTATAACTCCAAGCAGCTACTGAGCCGGGGCTGCGGGTTGTTCGAAAGAGATACCGCGCCCCCGGAACGCAAAGGGCACACGAAGGAACATAGATGGTTTTTAGTCAGTAAAAGTCTGACACTCCCTCCCGCCCCGCCCAGGACGGGAGGGGTCATTTGATGATTTTACCATCTCTCAAAAAAAAAGCAGCTACTGAGAATTTTATAGAAAAACCCAACAATACATTGCTCGATCTGGAAATCGAATCCAAGACCTCTAACGTACCAGTCGCGCTTAGGACCACTAGGCTAACGAGACAGTTAAATTGACGGTTGATCATTTTTTCTGTCCACTGATGATAAAATAGTATTTCTTTATTTATTCTTTGGCACTACTATCGAAACATTCCGATTGTATTGATGTCATCTAATAATGAGTAGATACTACAAGGTCATTACGTACCTATATTATCAAATTGGATGATAACAGATTATGTTATTTAAAGCACAATTCGACTATTAGCTTTTGGCCGCGACTTCGTCTGTGTTAATTTTCTTACTGCTCCTTCATCATCATCATAGACATAGGCCATTTTTTTTTAGAATGGGAAATCATCAAATAACTTCCCCCGCCCTTAGTGTCAGACTTTTACTGACTAAAACCCATACATGTTCCTTTTTGTGCCCTTTGCGTTCCGGGGGCGCGGTATCTCTTTCGAACAACCCGCAGCCCCAGTAGGCATGGCCCTCAGTGGCCCCTTCCAAGTTTGCTGACATCTCTTTGAGGCGCGCGTGGAACATGAACGCGCCGTGGACACGGTCTGTCGTTAAGTTAACGTACGGACGGTGAGCTACCCATTGCTCACCGTCCACAAACCCGCGTCTAAGGTGGCCGGGAGTCGTCTCGCGGCTCCCGACGCCCGGAGCGTCTCCCGCGGCGGGGACATAGGCCTCCCCTAAAGGTGACAATGACCGGTCCTGCGCTGCCCGCATCCGGCGATTTACCACTAATTCAGCCTATGTTACTAACTGATAATGTAGCTATACATTGGTAAAAGCTTTTTTAAAAATTGGTTATGTAGGATAACACATTATCTATGATAAAAAAAAACGGTAATTTAAAAATCTAAAAAACCCGACTGCTATTCTTTAAAAATCCCTAAAACAAGATAAATTGTAGCAGTCGGGACCCATTCTAGAAATGGAGCATTAGTGAATTGAGAGCACATACCTATATTACATTGCAGATGGTCCCGAATGCTACAATTTATCTTGTTTTAGGGATTTTTAAAGAATAGCAGTCGGGTTTTTTAGTTTTTTAAATTACCGTTTTTTATTTTTTATTTTTTTAGTGTTTTAAAAAAGAAATTAATATACCCAGTATCACTCTTACAGTAAATACGAATCTACCGACACGTCTCAAGCTAAAATCCATCGAGCCGTTCAGCCTGCAGAGCGAGCCAAACATTTGAATTTGGCGCCAAAAATCCGCCATTTTGTTTTTTTTTTATATACCCAGTGTCACTCTCACAGTAAATACGAATCTAACGACACCTCTCAAGCTAAAATCCATCGAGCCGTTCAGCCTGCAGAGCGTGCCAAACAATTATACATACACTCGCGCGCGGTACGACACAGCGTACGCACGTATTGTACTCGAGCGAAGAGTAATTTTTACGGTCTACCCTACATAAAAATATATCGTTATCATGAACGAAAATAATTCGGTTGACGGAAGTATTGAAGATGAAGGAGGAGGAGTTGTGATTGACCAACTATTAAGTGACGAAGAGGTGAATAATAGTGATGTTTTGGAGTTGAATATTCATCAAAATTTGGAAGGATGTCAGAATACGGAGCAAGAACAATTATCCCGTGCTGATAAACGCAGATTAAATAGTCTAACTGAGACAATAGAAATTACGGATAGTGATGGTTTTATTCGGGTTCAAACTAGAAAGGCAAAAAAACTTGCACGCAGCTTGTCACAGACACAAAATCAACAAGCAGAGGAAATTGTAAATGAACCTGTTGAAACTTTTGAAATTAGTTTGACGTCAAAGACAGTGTTACCCAAACCAATAAGTATGGCTAAATTATTGAGATCACAAGATATCACTAACATACTAAAAATCAAATATAAAAACCCATACAAAGTTTTGTTGAATTTTGGTTCAAGAATTGAGGCTGATAAAATGATGAATTGTGAAAAACTTAAGGAACTTGGATACCAGTGCCAGTTTACTTTTGATACAAACTTGTCCTATGGAATAGTAAAACAAATTGAACAGGAAATTACCAAGGAAGAAATAAAAGAGACTTTTACATGTGAACAGGAGATATTATATGTTAAAAGATTAAAACGAATGACAAATGAAGGGTGGAAAGATAGTGAATCAGTACGTTTTTGTTTTAAAACGGCCACCTTACCTTCATATGTTTACGCATATGGATGTAGATTTAAGGTGGAGCCATATATCTTTCCAGTCACTCAATGCTCGGGTTGCTGGAAATACGGCCACATACAGCGGTCATGCCCTATAAATTACGTGATCTGTCCAAAATGTGGCGAGAGACATGAGAATTGCGAAACTACAAGTTATAAATGTGTAAACTGTAAAGGTCCCCATATGTCTTTTGATAAAAATTGCCCATGGTTTCGTAAAGAGAAAGAGATTAGACTAATAATGAGTCAAGACAGTTGTACATATCAAAAAGCACTTCAGAAATATTTACAAAAAAAGAAGGATTTCATCAACAAAGATATAGTTACACTTTCGGAAAATAATCTACTTTCTCTTAGCCATAAAACTCCCTATAAAGATGCCCTTACAATAAATACGCAACAAGTAAGAACTACAGAAATAACTTTAGAAAAAATACCATATTCTGAAGAGAGAACCGAAGTACCTACATCACCTATTATCAGTAAATCAAATAGAAACCGAGCAAAATCTAAATACACGCAGAGAGACCAGCAGGAAGAAATATTTAAACAGATAGATGTTGATAAAGAAGCAGAAGAAATGCAGGTTGAGATAGAAAATACAGGAGAACAGAAAAAGATAAAAGATAGCAGTTTGTTTTGGAAGAGAATATTACAGAAAGTGAAAGAAATAGTTTTTTCAGATTCATCTTTGAGTGATATCATGAGAAGTCTTTTTAAGTTAGCTGTTCAAGAATGTAGATTATATTTTAAGAAGACAATGCGCGAAGGAGAATTGCTAGAGAGATTTATTAGCTGTTTTATAGATGGCTAATACGTCTAAAAACTTTTTATTGCACATCATCCAATGGAATGCGCAGAGTATAGGACCGAAACGAAATGAGTTTGAAGCTATTTTAAGTCAAGAAAAAATTCACATAGCGATCCTAAGTGAGACTTGGTTGGAGCCAGAATGTACATTAAATTTAAGTGGTTATAACATATACAGGAAGGATCGGGATGATGGATATGGTGGTTTAGCAATAATTGTTCACAAATCAATTCAGTCTTACGTTTGTCCAATCAGTCTTACCAATACAGGAATCGAGGTGATGTGCGTTAAAATCTTAAACTGTAAGTACCTAACAAATATTATTGCGATATATTGTACGTCTCCTGTTCGTACTTCACAAGCTGACTGGGATTGTTTATTCTCTCAATTTATGCACAGTACAATGATAGTTGGTGATTTTAATGCCCACCACACAAACTGGTCCTGTAAAAATGATACACGAGGTAATCAGTTGTTTGATAGTTCAATAGAAAATGGTTTTGTTTCTCTAAACGATGGTAATACAACAAGAAGTAAATATGTAAATGGTGTACTCCAAGAAACATCACCAGATGTCACTTTTGTGTCCACGGATTTAGTTATGCACTTTAACTGGCGGGTGTTGAATGAGAGTCTGAGAAGTGATCATCTTATTATAAAAATCACTTATAAATATCATGACGCTATTAAACTTTGTCCTAAACGTAATTTTAAAAGAGCTGACTGGTTAATGTACAAAAATGAAATTTTAATGCGTATTGACTTGCTACCAAGCTCTGAAGAGGTTCAGAACATGTATAATTCGTTTGTTAGGATAATTAATGAGGCAGCTGACAAGAGTATTCCTAAAATTAAAGTCTGTACAAACCCATCACAAAAATTCACACCTAAACCGTATTGGACACCTGATTTATCTAAAATTGTGGCAGAAAGACGGTTAACTTTAAAAAAATTTAGGAGGAATCCAACACCTCAGAATTTAAACAAACTAGAAAATAAATGTGTTGAATCAAAATCAAAAATTAGTAAAGCTCGATCAAAAAATTGGCAGAAGTTTTGTGATGGATTGGATGATGCTTCTTCTAGCCCTGAGGTTTGGAGGAAAATGAGGTGGGTAAAAGGACGGCAATATAATAGATTCACTTCATCTACTGAAGATAAATTAGATCTGCTTTGTAACTTAGCTCCTGATTCTGTAATTACGCGACAACCACTATTTACATCAACCAACCAGCTATTGGAAGGTGAATTTAATATGCAGGAGCTTCTGTGTTGTCTTAAAAAAAAAGATACAGCCCCCGGTGTGGATGAAATAACTTATTCTATGGTGTACAACTTGCCATGGTCATTGAAAGAATACCTTCTTAAAATCTATAATGCAATTTTTAAGCAATCAATTGTACCCGTACAATGGCGTGATATCTTAGTTATCCCGATTCCTAAACCTACAGCTGGTACTAGTAATTTAACACAAAAATTAAGACCAATATCGTTAATATCATGCCTTTGTAAAATTTTTAATTTAATGATCACTAAACGTCTCGAATGGTTTGTTGAAAAAAATAATATTTTAGCTCCAGTAACAGTAGGTTTCAGGCGAAGTTACTCCTCGATAGATGCTCTCACTAGATTAGTTTCATACATCCAGATTGGATTTTCAAAAAATTATGACACACTGTCCTGTTTTTTAGACATAGAAAATGCCTACAATAATGTTTTAATAGATAAAGTTGTTACTATACTTGATGGTTTGTCGGTGGGTACTCGGGTCTGTAAGTATTTATGGGAATTTCTCAGTGAAAGGAGACTAAAAATTAAATGTGAAAATGACAATACTTTTATTCAAAGGTATACAAACAGAGGTCTAGCACAGGGTGATCCTATGTCGCCACTACTGTTTAATATTATAACCCATAACATCTGCAAAGTCATTACAAATGTAACTGTTTCTCAATACGCCGATGATTTTGTATTGTACACTAGAAATCAAAAATTACACGACAGTGTTATTCAACTCCAGGAGTCAGTTAATCTCATTGTTAATTTGTTAGAAAAATTGGGCTTGAATATTTCGATAAATAAAACTAAAATTTGCTTATTCACTAGAGGTAGGAAAGGTAAAGAACTAGATATTAAAGCAGAAGGTACTTCCTTAGAGTTAGTTAAAAATTACAAATATCTAGGTATGTGGTTGGACACTAAATTGCTTTTCCATAAACATATAAATGAACTACATGCAAAAACACTAAAATTTTTAAACTTATTGAGGGTACTGGCTGGATCTACTTGGGGAGTACACCCAAAACATCTACGTAGACTATACATAGCCTTGATTCGTAGTAGGATAGATTACGCGTCTTGTTTATACGACAATAGTGCCGAAAGTCACATTTCAAAGTTAAACTTACTTCAAAATCATGCCCTTAGAATTATTGGCGGATTTATAAAAACGACTCCTATACACGTTATGGAGACAGAGATTTGCATACCGCCATTGTTTTTGAGAAGGCAATATATTGCCTATAAGTATTGTTTTAAAGCTCGCTCCTTTTCGAATAATCCCACCATCATTTTGTTAGAAGAACTTAGAACCCTATGCGATAATAGATACTGGCAAAAGAAAAAGAAACCACTATTACCTTTTGTATACACAGAGATTAAACACGAGAAAGTATTTGCCTCCTCCCCTTTAATGATGTTTAATTTAGATATATGGACTTCTAAAATAAAAAGTAGTGAAATAATTTTAACCAAGTTGGATTGTGTTAAAGCGTCCAAGAATTCGTATAATTATAGTTTACTATTAAATAATATACTAGATGAATTAAATGTTAAATATGCAGGATGGCAAAAAGTGTTTACGGATGGTTCTAAGACTAAGGATGGTATTGGTGCCGCCTACGTTAGTAATAGTTTGGGAGTAAGTGAGAAATTTAAAATTTCTTCTGATGTAAACATTATGTGCGCCGAGCTATTTGCGATCTCAGAGGCTATATCTTTTCTAAAGAATAGGGGTTTAAAATCCAAAAATGTTGTAATTTTTTCGGATAGCAAAAGTGCTTTACAGCACATAGCTCGCTCCGCCTCTGGTTGCAGAGGGACAGCGTTAGCTTATGTAATTCTTGATAAAATTTATACCATGCCTAATGATGTAACTCTGAGATTGCAGTGGATCCCTGCTCATGTTGGCTTGAAAGGTAATGAGGAGGCTGACATTTTGGCTAAAAGATCTTGTGCAAATGGAAGTGAGGTATTTATAATTCCTGATTACTCAGAAAACTTTTTACGGTACAAGTTAATATTGCAACAAAAGTGGAAAGAACATTTTGACATCAGATCTCGAGAAAAAGGAATATGGTACAAAACCATGCAATGTGAGCCTCCTCGGATACCGTGGTTTGTTGATGTTAAACTGGGTAGACAATTACTTAAAATAGCTTTTAGAATACGATCTGGACATGTACCACTAAAAAAATTTACTTTTTTAATGAAGAAATCCCCTTCACCTAATTGTGTTGTTTGCGACAAACCAGAAGATGTCTACCACCTCCTTATGGATTGTATTCGCAATAATTTTGAAAGAAAACATTTATGTAAAAAATTAAAAATAAATGCATTAGATTTAGGTAAATATCAATGTATTCTGGCTTATCCTGCAAGTAATAAAGCTAAGCTTATTTATAGGTTTATATTTAATAGTCTTAAGAAATTTTTGTAAGTAACTTGCTTAAGGATATGATGGGGCTGACATGACCTGTTAATGGGTCCAAGTCCCTAATAAATAAAGAGAAAAAAAAAAAAAAAAAAAAAAAAAAATTATACATACAAACATACATACAAACATACCCTCGAAAAACATAACCGTCCTTCTGTCGCAGTCGGGTAAAAATAGAAATCTTTTCTATTTATACCTAATACTAGCGTACTGCCCGCGACTTCGTCCGCGTGGCTTATTCCGCCCGCGTTAAGTTACGTCTTTGCTTACTGCTCCGCTCTCGTTGGTCGTAGCGTGATGTTATCGTTTATACTATGTTACTTAGGAACCAATGACCAATGTGACTTTTCCTAATTCATATGTACTTTCTAAGTTTATCTTGGACATCACTGACATCAGTAACCATGTCAGAGGCCCTTGAGGCGGTTTAGAAACTCTGACACTAGGGTGTGTGGGGTCGTTAGACCTTACTGCCCACACGATGAAGAAGAAGAAGGAATAATATACCTATCTATTGGTGATAAAATGGTTAAATCGATCCATTGTTTTGGAGCTTATTCGGTACAAACAAACAAACATATAAAAAAGTCTTTCCTCTTTATAATATTAGTAAAGATTGCTGAGCTCTAGTAGCACAGACTAGGTCAGCTAGTACCTCATTAAGATTTAATTAACGAGGAGAAAGTTTTAATTCTAAAATTCCTAAATAACAGTTTGCATTTCATGTAAAAATCTATACAATGATTATTAAACCTAACCTTACTAAACTAAGATGAGAGCTAAGATTTAAATCAGTATACAGGGTGGATTTATGACATGGGTCACTAAGGGCAGGTACCTTAACCATTTTAGTTACAGGAAGACGTTCCTAGGAGACCTTCCATGACTTTTTGAGATATTCTGAACTGCATTCACAGATTTTGGAAAAAAATGCTAATATACGAAATAAAGTTTTTTTTATACCAATCAATTCTATTTTATGGGATCAAAATACTACATAGTACCATTTAAGATTTGAGTAAGTATTGGCAATTACAGAAATCGCCAAAATCTGTCCCCCGTACATTTTGTACCGAAAATTCGATATGATTAATTAATCTTTGTTACCTAGAGCCAAAAGCGCCTACCAACTTAAGAAGATAATTATAGTGTAGGTATGCCATAAGCTCCCTATGGCTGAGGTCTCTAGAGACCAACTAGAAACTGGTACATATTTCTTAAGTGTCATTGGCAAAATTGTTTGTGTGTGTGGGCATCCGTAGAAAACTTCCTCTCACAAAATATCAGACATACATGCATAATTTTACTCCATTCGGTAAATAGATCATATTCAGGATTGGTGGTCAGGAGAATGTTTAGCATTCTCAAAGTACGACATACTGGGGGCTCATCTAGGGCGACAGTTCTAGATGACGGCAGTGTAAGCAGATTGTCTTTGGCTTTGAACAAATAAGACAAGATACAGGCAAGACATCTAAGAGTTTTAATCCTCAAAGATGAAAATGTTTGATTGTTGGTTTATTAAAGCAAACGATCACTTACTTCTCGTCTTTTAATGCTAATTCAGTCGTCGACAATGGCGCTATGCTCCTCCGATTAACAATACTCGAAGTTATACCGTTGTTCTGTATCGAACAGCGTACATTTCGAATAGACAAATTTTTCACCAAGTTCCGTAACATTTTGTCTTATTCCTAAGCCACTGGACCGTTCAAAAACGCTGAATCACTGCCTGTTACACCACCTTATATTAAGTAATTCACTGAGATACAGTCTCTCAGATATATGATAACGAAAATATGATAATTTCACAATTTATCTTGACCTTAGGATTCATAAATTTTAGGTTACACATGATACGTTCCGTTTTTGACATTGATTCGAATTGTTGAATGGACGAATTTTATGTTATTTTGGCTGGGTTGTTATTCAACTTAAATAAAGATTGACGTAAAGTATTACAACAAGAATATTACGTTTCTACTTGATGTTGTTGTAAATACTTGTACGAGTTACAGAAACTTCAAGTAAAAACTGTCCAGAAAGAAATATTTTGAAGCTTTTCAATATTTTGCTGAGTGTAGAGGAATACTAAAACACCTGACGTTGACGTTTTGACGTTGTATTTACGTTTAGTTTTAGCTGTATCGGAAATTCGTTCTTAAAAATGCAAGCCAAAATTGGACGTAGTTATGCAGAAACGATCCAACCCTCAAAGTGTAGATACGCAAAAATGATCCAAACTTCTCAAAGTGACACTTTGAGAAGTTGGATCATTTTTGCGTATCTACTCTCAAAGTGACACTTTGAGAAGTTGGATCATTTTTGCGTATCTACACTTTGAGGGTTGGATCGTTTCTGCATAACTACGTCCAATTGAACATTCACGTTGTAGTATATTATAGATACAAAACTATGAATCACTGATTTATTTTGTAGGTGCTTTTTAAATCTCATGATTTTTTCAGGTTCTTTTCTAATGGGTATGACTAAACGTACCCATATTCCACGAATACAATTGTCAAAATTCAGATGTCTAGCATTCAGCTAAAATGCTGTCATCTGACAGACAAGAATAAATAAAAAATTTCAATCGTAAATGATTGTTCAAGAATCTGTAAAATATATTAGCATCCAAAAATAAAGACATACAAAATTGGAATTATGACTTTTCATATTTAGATAAAGAGAAAACATTTTTTCGACATTTGGACTGTTCCAGAAACATAATGCTTTTATTACAACAACCGCCTCATAATCTGTGACTGGAACGCTTCTTCTATTCCCCATATAGATGTCAAAATTACAATCGTACATGTGAAGTCAAAATAATCGAGAATTTCTCTTTTTCCCGTGTTTTTCTCCATAAATTCACACCTTCCAAGATATTAAGAACATAATTCATAATGTCGGAAAGATTAAAAAGTACAGCTCCAGTTAATGAAGACATTATAGATGAATTAACAAAAGATGTTAAAAATTCGTTGAAAACGAATGAATCAGTTGAGGAATTTGTTATAAGTCCTGGTACGAGCGCTGAAGACTTCCCTAGGGCTAGTGGGGACGCTCCACACACTAGCGGTACGTTTTACTATATATTTTGATCGCATCTTTATTAGGGCGTAGTCTCATAGAAAAAGGTTTTTTTAATGCCAAAGAACGACTATGACTACAACTATAATCTTTGTCTGGTGTTGGTTTGTTGTTCCATTACAATAATCCCTTTTTTATATTGTATAGTACTTTATTTTATAACTTGTGTATTTATTTCATCATATTTTTTTTGTTGTTGAAAAAATATTACAATCTTATTAACAGCTTACTATTGTCCCACTGCACAGCATAATACCAACCTACAGAGCAATGTCAAACTGCTAGACAAATACAGAGACGGCATGAGAGTTGATCACCACCCTTTATGAAGGCAGATTGGCAATTTTAGACTTGTATTCATTATAAGTCAAGGTTGCCATACAATATTTTATCCTTCACCAATGTTAGAGATGTCCAAGATAAACTTAGAAAATATGTATGAATTGAAAAAGTCACATCAGTACTTGCCTTGCCTTGTACTTGCATCAAACCTGCAAACTCATGCTTGTGAGGCAGCCATCCGAACCACTGGGCCATCATATAGAAAAAAAAAATGAATTGGGTTTAGTTCTGCTAACCTGAACCAAATTCATGGCAAAAATCCCACGATTAAAACCCCACATTAAAATCCCTCCCAAAGTAATTGTAACATTTTTTTTTAACCGTTTGTAATACCTGAGCCCAACCATTCTTATCGGCCAAATGATGAAGAGTGGTATCACAAGATGAAATATGAGTAGTGAGCTTGCTTCACTGATGTAGTGTGCTGTGGCGTGTTATAAGTCTGTTTCAGCCTTTATTTTGATTAGACCATATAGAGACACCCCCCTCCCCAGAGGTGTGTAGGGACACCTCTACAGACCCGTATTATTACATGTGACCAAAAAACTTCTTATGATAATAGATGGAGCCACATATCTTTTCAATCGGGATTGAATTTTAAATTGAAGTACTTCCTCTGCGTCCATGATTACCTACATTAACGATAACTAAGTCGCTGGCATAAGTTAGTCATATACACATAAGTAACCGTTTCTTATACAGTTTCAGACACACCAACACATTCCGAGTCGACCGAGGACCACGATTTAGACAATGATTACGCAGAGAAAGACAGTCAAGCCAAAGATGACAGTGACAATGATATTGATGAGGAGTCTCTCAAGGATGCCGAGGTAGACCTCACCGATGACCAGAAGGAGGAACGGAAGATTATTGCCGAGGAGTTGAAGAAGGCTGGTAACGAGGCGTTTAAAGTTGGAGACTTTGAACGGAGTATTGAGAAATATACTGAAGGTATGTTGGTAGCAGTTTCAAGATTTGTGTTTTGTTGCTTGGTTATATTGATACTAGCTTTTGCCCGCGACTTCGTCCGCGTGGATTAATAGTTCCCGTTCCCGGGGGATTTCCGGGACGAAAACTATCCTATGTCCTTTCTCGGGTCCCAGACTATATCTGTACCAAATTTCATTGAAATCGATTCAGTGGTTTAGGCGTGAAGAAGAGACAGACAGACAGAGTTACTTTCGCATTTTTAATTTTAAAGTACAGATTAATGCTAGGCTCGCCCCCTATTACATATATTCCTAAAACATACCGGCGGACCGTGGGTGTACTTTGGTACACCTCTGCCTAACCCTTCGGGGAATACAGGCGTGATTGTATGTATGTATGTAATTGATATTATTATTTTTTTTACCATTGCCCTAGCTGTGTGTCTCATGGTCACAAGCGCGGCTGCTAAGCTTCCTGGGTTCGATTCTCAGTTAGCGCTAAGTATTGTCGGGTTCCTCATTAGGAGTTTCTTGATAGTAGTTTGGAGGTTGGTGGTGTGCCCCCTATGCCTTGGAAAGCATGAAAAACGTTGGTACTGCGCCAGATCTCTCTCCGACACGCCCGGTGTCTGATTGCCACCCTATCGGGCTATTATGACAGTGAGGGAAGAGGAAGTGCATCTGTGTTTGCGCACACATTTGTGCACTTTAGGGTAAACCAATCGATCGATCGTCGATTGGACGTCAATCGGTGCGATCAATCAATGGCAGAAAGAATGGATAAATCGATCGATTGGTCGTCGACTCATGCATTCTACTACCATTGATCGATTGGTGTGGTAACACCCTTTATATCTTCTACATACTTAGCTACTCTCCATCGAGATAGCTACCATAACCAAAATTAAAATCAACAAATCCAAGTCCCACCTAAAAAAGAACCTGTCTTCCCAAACTAATTCTCCTAAAATACCTTCCAGGTCTTCGAACGTGTCCGCTACAATTCCCACAGCAGCGGTCAATATTGTACTGCAACAGAAGTGCTGCTAAGATGAAGCTTAAGAAGTACGCTCAGGCTGCTAAGGACTGCACCAAGGCCATTGAGCTGGATGACAAATATGTAAAGGCTTATATACGGTGAGTTGTACATACTTCTTCTTCTTTATCGTGTGTGCAGTAAGGTCTTACGACCCAACACACCCTAGTGTCAGAGTTTCTAAACCGCCTCAAGGGCCTCTGACATGGTTACCGATGTCAGTGATGTCCAAGATAAACTTAGAAAGTACATATGAAATAGAAAAAGTCACATTGGTACTTGCGAACCCACAACCTCGTGCATGAAAGGCGGGTGCCTTAACCACTAGGCCATCACGACATATACCTACTTACATACCATTATGTAAACTTTTTTTTTAAAGCTTTTATTTAAGTTTTCAAATAAGAATTGAGTTATTCTCAGCAAGCCCTTTCATTTGATACCCATATTGCAGTTGTGCATTAAAATTAACTAGTCCGCCATCTTGGGTGTTCCGCCATGTTGGATTTAGAATGACGTCACAAAGCTAACCTTGCATTGTCATCCAAACTTAACATGTATACAAAGTTTTAGCTCAACCGGTTGAATATATCTCCTTCAAAATTGAGTTGTAAGATTTCACCCAAACAAACTTACATACATTGCAATGTATATGTTTTATTAAATACATTAGACATACTATCACGCCTGTATTCCCCGAAGGGTAGGGCAGAGGTGGCCCAATGTACACCCGCAGTTCGCCGGTATGTTTAGGTCCCTTGTAATAGGGGGCGAGCCTATTGCCATTAACCGGGCACAAATCCTAACTGAGAATTTCATAGAAAAACCCAATAACACTTTGGCCGATCTGGGAATCGAACCCAAGACCTCTAGCGTAGCAGTCGCGCTTAGGACCACTTGGCTAACGAGGCAGTCAATAAAAATGATAATCTTTACTTTGAATTCTCAATTTTCAGGCGAGCCCAATCTTACGAGGCGACAGAAAAATTCGACGAATCTTTGGCGGATTACAAGAAGATTCTTGAGTTAGACCCTTCACACAAGGATGCCAAAATAGCCACCATTCGCTTACCCCCACTAATCGAAGAGAAAAACGAAAAATTGAAAACAGAAATGCTTGGAAAGCTAAAAGATTTAGGCAATATGATTTTGAAACCATTTGGATTGTCGACGGAAAATTTTCAGATGCAACAAGATCCAGATACTAAGGGCTACAAGATAAATTTCAAACAATAAATAAATGATTAAGTAAAATTGTGATATTATATTATTTAATGGATTTTTTTGTTTTATTTTTTTGACGTGAATTAGAACTTTACCTGCGTCTGTATTTCCGAACGCATTCAACCCTTATCTCTTCAAAGTTAGAGTGGCTTCTTCTGGGTACGCTAACTCGATCGTCGACTTTGTGTCTGTCATGGGTCAACATGGATGCCCAAACAAAAAATACAGTTTAGTAGGTAAATAATATAAGTCTAAAATCTCCAATCAGCCTTAAGCAAGTGTGGTGGTCACTGTTCAATACTCGTATCTCCTGGAAATTCTAGTCTCAATCTCATCTCGGACAATCAATGTCAAAAAATTTAGGTAAATTAGAGCCATTTTTTATAGACTGAGAACGAGATTAGAATGCAATCGCTTCTGAAAGGTAGTAGAATTGACCTCCAAACGTTTACTTCTAGAGTAAGGGAGATTAAAATAATACCAAGGGCTCATACATACAAGGTGGAAAATTGCTTAACTGAAAATCTGAATAGGATCTTTTTTTTTGGGGACATACCCGCCACACTATTTCCGTCAACTGTAACTCCTGTAAGCCAGAATCAACAGTGGCGACCACCACAAAAGCGACGAGACAATGAAGCTCGACGAGTCCCGGAGAAACGTTTCAACTGTCTTGGATCTCGCAATAAAATTAATCAGCAAAGATTAGAGGTAGAGTAAGAAAAAACAACTAATAAGGTTTAGTTTCTTCCCGTTTTGATATCGCGATGTAGGAAAAACGGCAGTTGTAGTTCGTGTCTAGTGCGATAGATGTCGCTACACGTCTAGTAGTTTCCATACTGTGCAATAGATGTCGCTACAAGACTTAATCGCCTCTAAAAAAGAAGTTCTTTGTTTGATTGTATGTAATTTTTATATAGGTATGTTTAACGATATTTTCGTCGATTGTAAACTGATTTTAAGAATTATTTCGTTAATAGAAAGCTATGCTATCCCTGATCGCTAAAGGCTATATAATTTATTAACAAAATTAGAGATCTTTAAGAAAATTCTCGCGTATTAAATGGCGCGCAAAATCTAGTAGGCTGTAAGTAGGTACCTACTATCTATCTAGTTACAAAAATAACGGATGTAAATAGACACTTAACAAAGCCGAACGTTCAATACTCAATGTCTTTATTGCTTTTCCACATGTATTCTTAGGTGGTAAATACTATATAATATTACTTAGTTCTTTCAATCATTGCGATATTTTTTTGTTCTGAGGCATACCTGGGAACCTTTTGGATACAAATATAATTATGATATTAACCCTAGAAAGATAATCATATAGCAACTAGCGTAAAAGATAATCATACGTCTTTCAGACGTACCTTAAGTTAATTACGGTTTTTTAGTAAGCCTACGGAAGTATTATCATGCTTTGTTGGTTGAAATAATTGTTTGTATTGTATTTAAGAAAATAAAACGATAAAATAGTAATAATAAAGTTTAATTGACAAATTACAAACAAAAATCGTAAACTTGTTGTTGTGTTCTCTACACACGGGTTTTTCGCACTTCACGCTTGATAATTTTGACATCCTACGGAGTTAAGATGGACAGTATGAACAATATGTCTTTTTTTTTACAGGCGGCCCTTCTTGCTTGGTCTGGCCACTGTTTATAATACCTGAAAATAATAATAAATAAGTGTAAATAACAATAAACAATCAGTTCAAATGATTGCACTAAAGATAATCATACGTCTCGCGGACGTACGACATATGTATATCTTTTATTTGAACATACTTACCGTGGTGCCAATGCTGCCTACCGCGAGCTCTGGCCGCCGGTTGAGTTGACTCGAGCAGCTAGCGCGCTGCGATTAATAATTAAAAAACTACAACGAAATTTAATTTCACTATACGTCTAGCGGACGTAGATTATCTTTCTAGGGTTAAAGAACAAAGTTGCAACGGTTTTTTTGCATGAACTCTGCACTGTTGCATGCACTTATAAGCACAGTGTTAATTATTTGCGCGTTACTATAAACAGTGATTTTTCGCACCAATAATAAATGCCGTTTCTTAGCAATAATATTTGCTAAATGTTATTTAGTTAGATGCGCAGTATGCGTAGTTAACCGCTATGTCATAATATGTCTTTGTATTACGCCGATGTTTTTAATGCTATATTTAGTGAAAGAAGCGTTTGAAAGAAGCCTTGGCCGCCATCTTGGTAAAATTTATGCTTCCCATCCCACGCCACGTTTCGGGGAAAAAGCCGTTGAAAGAAGCCTTTGAAAGAAGCTTTTGAAAGAAGCCTTTGAAAGAAGCTTTTGAAAGAAGCCTCTGAAAGAAGCCTTGGCCGCTATCTTGGTAAAATCTATGCTTCCCACGCCACGTTTCGGGGAAAAAGCCGTTGAAAGAAGCTTTTGAAAGAAGCCTTTGAAAGAATCTTTTGAAAGAAGCCTTTGAAAGAAGCCGTTGAAAGAAGCTTTTGAAAGAAGCCTCTGAAAGAGGCCTTGGCCGCCATCTCGGTAAAATCTATGCTTCCCACGCCGCGTTTCGGGGAAAAAGCCGTTGAAAGAAGTATTTGAAAGAAGCTTTTGAAAGAAGCCTTTGAAAGAAGCCTTTGAAAGAAGCCTTGGCCGCCATCTTGGTAAAATCTATGCTTCCCACGCCGCGTTTCGGGGAAAAAGCCGTTGAAAGAAGCCTTTGAAAGAAGCCTTGGCCGCCACCTTGGTGAAACCTACGCTTGCCACGTTTCGGGGAATAAAGCCTTCGAAAGAAGCGTTATCCGCCATCTTGGTTTACAAAAAAATTACAAAGGCGCATTAATGCATGGTATTAATCCGCCTATGTAATTTTTTTGTTGCATAAAAGTTATACATCATCATCAATTTCCTGCCCTTATCCCATGTTACTCAGGGTCGGCGCAACACGTTTTCTTCTTCATGCCGACCTGTCAACCGTCATACTGTCACTGACTCCCTTCTCTTTCATAATCATTCTTCACACAATCCATCCATCTTTTCTTTGGCCTTCGTCTTCCTCTCCATCCATCCACATTTATATTCATTACTCCTTTGGTCACATGTGTGTCATCCCTCCTCTTCACATGCCCATACCAAGACAAACGGCTTCCCTTTCAACTTTTCTGTCACTGACGCTACTTTCAAACTTCCTCTAATATACTCATTCCTTACCTTATCCATTCTGGTCACACCACACATCCATGTCAACATTCTCATCTCCGCAACATGCAATCTTTTTCCATCCGTCTTTTTCGCAAAAAAATACATTTTATACTTACTAATTATGTACAAATAAATAAACTTTTAATATTTTGTCATAATTCTATAAAAAAATCTGTCAGTCGTCATTTTTATCCACCCTTAAAAGACTGATATTAAATTTACATGAAATTCAACTTTTAAAAAGATAAAACCTGCTTTCAAATAATAAAAAAACGCATTCAAATCGGTTCACCCGTTTAAGAGCTACGGTGCCACAGACAGACACGTCAAACTTATAACACTCCTCTTTTTGAGTCGGGGGTTAAAAATCGAAGTGTTTACTTGTACAATATCAAAATAACAGCTTTTTACTAAATACAAATTAATATCCACCCACTGCCCCCCTGCCCCGTTGGTCTCGTGGTCGCAAGTGTGCCTGCTGTGCAAGGGGTCCCGGGTTCGATTCTCAGGTCGAGCAAAAAGTGTTATTGGGTTTTTCTATGAAATTCTCAGTAGCAACTCGGAGTTTGGATTTGTGCCCGGTTAATGGCAATAGGCTCGCCCCCTATTACATGGGACCTAAATATACCGGCGAACTGTGGGTGTACATTGGTACACCTCTGCCTAAAATGTCAAAATATCAGCTTTTTACTAAATAAAAAATAATATTTTAACCAATAAATATACCTAGTACCTACCTCTATTCGCACTAATTGAAAACTCCACCTATATACATAATATCTACTTCAAAATACTAACATAACAAATCTAAAAACTTTGTTTGTTTGTTCAAACGCGCAAATCTCTGGAACTACCAGTCCGATTGCAATATATCTTTTCGTATACAATAGCCAAATTCATAAGCAACAGTATAAGCTATAAAACATCACGCTACGACATAAAACAGCGGAGCAGTAACCAAAAACATGGCTGAAAGCGGGTGAAATTTACCACGCGGTCGACAAAATCGCGGGCAAAAGTTAGTTGGCGGAAGGTAATAATATTTTGAACCAGCCAGGTACATCAGAAGTGCATTAATCAATCATAGGGGGGGTTGGTAGGGGTACGGGGTGAAGCAACAGCTTAAAATCGCCATGGACGTTGTTTTTCTATCAATATCATCACACACTTGCTCTTTTCCCGCGAATTCGTCTGCGAAAATTCCTTACTACCTCTCTAAACTTGTATTTACGTGGACTCTCACTGGCTGACAGCTGATGTTTTTACAAGTAACTTAGGTTAGCTTTATTTTAGGACAAAAAATCTCCGTGATAAGCTATTTTCAAGCAGGAAAATCCGCGGGAGTAACCTAGCTAACAGTGATAGTCGAGAGTAAATATTTTGAGGCTTGAATAAGATGCTTTATAAGGCGGGGCCTCCGTGGCACATCCGCGACACGCAGGCGCGAAAACCCCTCCCCCCCGCCGCCCCTGATTTATTGATCCACCATCCGACGAGCCAAACCATCCTCAGTCTTCATCCGACCGCTGTCCGGAGCGCACGTAACTTGTGAACTTAGTGACAAAAATGCAGGCAGAAAATCCTCCCATAATGGAGCCGATATACGACGAGATAACTCAGCAGAGCTTCATTCTTCGCGAGGGGAATCTGAACGATAAGCCGCAGTACGTTCAGTTCTTGAAGGCGTTCGTCCGCAAGGACATCGCCAGCATCGAGGAATTCGTTGCTACAAAGTCGTTTGAGGAGATCGAAGAGGCTATTGAGCTTCTGAATCATCTGGTGATTCAGTCACCGTACTGCGTTAATCGCCCGCGCAACATCCCGTTGCCAACAATGTCGTACGCCGCGATTGTGGCCCCAAAATCGCCCAAACGCTGGTCAAAGCTGTAAGCCTCAAGGAAAATATCCGTACAAGAATAACTGTAGAACTACAACTACTTAACAACAATAACTCTAGAACAACAGGACGTCAACATCGCAAGCAGTACAGAGAAAATGTTGCCAACAGAAAAACTAACACACCATAAAGAGCTGAGTAAAACCTTCATGGAGATTGCCGCTAAATCATTGTGAAGAGAGAGAAAATCTTCATATTTCCAGTTCGGAGGGATCGATAGCTGACACACAAAGAGAAAACATCTTAGGAACAGTGGCTGCAGTGTTGTGACTTGTGTTCTTTAAAATGGAGTGTCTAAGGATGCAGGGATGAATTGAATTTAACAGGGATTTTATCGATAAGTAAATTAATATTTGGGTTTCCGCATGCCAATTAAAATTTACCTTTTTGTGCCAAAGCAGGACGGAATGGAAGAAGAAAACAATAACTTCAAATCGCTTAATCTCTTTTAAAGTTTTTTGATTTATCCCTGCAATCCTATTCACATCATTTTACCGATACTTGACTTTGGCGCATTTGTCAAGTTGATGGGGGTATAAAAAACATTTAAATCATAATGTCCACTTACAAACTTTAATAAAAAATAAGTTCAATTTACTTGCTGCAAGTAGAACTGTCAAAAATGACATCTAAGTGACGTAACTGTCAAAAATGTGACATTAACATTTGACAGTGGACTTTATGGTTTAAATTAACTTGTTCTATAGTTATAATTGTATGGATTAAGCCCGAGGCCGTCACCGATTTGTGTTTTGTCAGCATTTTAAATGATTTTCTATTGTTTTTAGAATATTTTTAGACGGTGACGTTTTTAAAGTATAATTTGCAAACAAAATACCTTAGGTATTACCGCTTTTGTGATTTTAAAATCATGTTTCATCCATCGTATTACAGTTTCGTCTATATTTATGACATTTCACGGATTTTCGCACTTAAATGCTAACTGCCCGACCTGGGTATCGAACCCAAAAAACATAAAAAATACAATAAAAAGGTATCGAACCCATGACCCAACTGTCACCAGTCGCTTTAGCGAGCACAACACCAGCGGGCAGTCACAGTAATGATGTAACGAATGTTAATTTTGAAGCATGCGAATATTCAGATTTTAAATCTGGCGCCAACTTAACGGCTTGAATCTAGACGTTCATTTGTGGTACACACGTGCAAAGAGGTTGTTGTGAAGCATAAATAGCAACAAATTAGTTCGTAAGTGCGTACACGACGTTACGTATTTTTGCTTGACGTTCATAATTCACAAAATATTCGCATGCATTTGCGAATATTCAAAGTCAAAGTACAACAACTTATATTTGACTGGGCCATATTACAAACTACGCCCATTTTAACAGCCACGTTGAAATGTCACAAATAAACACGAAGCTAGAATTTTTGAAAAATTCTAGGTGTTAGTTTCTAAGACTACTTTTTAAAAGAGTTGTCATATACTAATTACGCTGTCATAAATGTCATTGTCGTATTAACAACAACGTAACAACAAATTGGCACTCTGTAAGAAAGACCTGTTTACCTTTTTTATCTATGCGCTTGGTGCCGGACTGTTGCCGCTCTAGAGCAGTCGAGTTGCCGGACGGCACATGGACGGTTGTATTTTCTCATACGCATAGTTGCCACGTGACGTTTGTCGTATTGTCGTTGTGCGTGAGCAGTACGGGTGCCGCACGGCGTTCTTGGCGTGACAATGTATGAATAAAGACAACACGGACCGCGTGTAGTACGAAACTCGTACTCTTCCAGCCCGGCAGCCGTCCGGCACTAATTCCATAGATTAAAAAAGCCCTTTTTAAAAGACTTATCTTGGTGGAATATTTTAAGCTAGAATACACAGATATGTAGGTTCAGCCGCGCAAAAGAAAGAAAAGAAAGAAATAATGTCTACTGACACAGACCACGTACACAAAAATAATAATAAAAACACCCAATTCAATAAAAATTAAAGAAATAAACAAACTATTTGATGTGTTGGGACAAAAGAAAAAACTTTTTACACCGATACACTGTAAATTTTCATTCATTTCCCATTTTGTAAACGGTTATCTTTTTGCAAAATGAGGTGCATAGAATGACAACGGCACGTGAGGTTTAGTGCTGAGTTCGCTCACCTTGCGCGTCGCGGGTTTAAATCCCGCCCTTAACAAATATTAGTTTGGCCAACGGACTTTGTTTCGGGTATAAATTCACCGTGTGATTGGTGTAAAGATAGAAAAAAAAACTAAAAAACAAAACTAGAAAAATAGGGCGCCAAAAAAAAGAAATCAAAGATAAAAATCAGCATTCAGGCGACTAGTCCCATCGGCTCTCGCAAGTTTGCTACCAATATGTCGAATAGCTTGTTTTTGTTTCTCTAAACGGATCTAAAACACAATATTCTAAGCTCGGACTGAATCCAACATAAAAGGTATTCATTAAAACGTCCACCCAGATAAGTTTCACAATCAAAAAGGATTTGTTAAGAACTTAAATGCCATTCAATATAACATTAGAAAATTAACATCGCCTCCAAAACAGGCAAATTTCTAATGTCAAAAAAGTGCCAATTTCAAAAATTCTTTTATAAAAATCTTGACGAAATGACTAGTTTGAAGTGAAAATTGTAAATGGGACATTTACCATAGAGAAAGGGATATGTACGTGGAGTTTCGGACGCCAGGCGTTACGAACATCAATACCAATTACTGATAATATTCTGAAATGTCACCAAGCGGTCTTGCTGTATTTCTGCCTCGGAAGGGTACCGATAATGTGCCATGCATACACGCAATCTACGTCAAATTTTTGTCAGTAATTTCGAAGAAATTTGGAGACACCTCTTGGTTTGTAGTTGGATGGTTTCCTTCATGACTTAACTGTACGTTATAGTCGATGTAGCAAAGTAAGTTAGTTGAGGGAAGTTGATTAGCCACAAGCCTCTCTTCCTAAATGTATAACATCGTCTTTCGCGCCTAGAAAGCAGTACATTTGGTATGGTGTCTTTTAACAAAATTTCATACGATTGTCAATTCCTTATTGGCTAAAATATGGGTACATTGTCATATGCAAGGCGCATGATCGCTGTCAACAAGAGGTTTTTTGGTTAATTTTTTGTTTTTGGAACACAGCAACGCTGCTTTGCGGCAGAAATCGGTGTGGTGTTGGTATTTCCCTGAACTATACGCTGCTCCTGTATTGGCTTTCCTGATCCAGCTCCAGCAAAGCAGCTCTATGTAAATGTTACCTATTTATTATTGGAAATATTCCAAAGGTGTGATAAAAAAAATGACTGAAAATCGGAGAAGACAGGTTTAAAGTATCTAAGTATTATTTAAATGTAACGAGTCTAAAAAGGCTCACAATTGGACTGAAAAAGCTTTTTGCTCAGAAAAAAAACTCCCCTAGACTTGATTGCAAGTTTGCATAGACAAGATAGAATATTTTGACAGTCTTGCATAGCACGCGAAGTGGGGACAGCTCTTTTAATTTACTTGTTTGGTGCCGGGCCGGTGCCGTGTCGGAGCACTGCGAATGTCGCACGATAGTCGGACGGTTGTTTTCTTTCCTATAGTTGCCTCAACGAGAGCGCCGTGCGACAACTCGTACTAAGTACGCACGATGGCAGAACGACAAACGTCGCGCGACAACCGTACGAAAGAAAACTTAAAAAACCCAAAAAAAAAACAAAAAAAAACGAAGATAAAAAAATTATAATCGTCCCAAAAAAAATAAAAAAAAAACAACAAAAATTATACTCGTCCCAAAAAAAATAAAAAAGATAAAAAATTATAATCGTCCAAAAAAAGTATAAAATGGTGGAAAATTATAAACGTGCATGTACAAAGCGACAAAAAAATTACAAAATAAAAATCGTCCGATTGCCGTGCGACATTCGCACTGTCCCAGTACTGTAGTGGTCCAACGCTTAAAAGAAAAGAGCTAAATAGTTAGTTCATTAGACATTTTGTACAAGGAAATGTCAAACTTGTGCAGAATGTTTAACGTGCTTTCGATTTTTTTTTATTTGAAGTGCTCACCTGTCGCATTTCGGGTTGATTTTATCAAACCAAAATGCTTTGACAGCTGTATTTCCAATACAAAAATCGTCTCCTATCGTGCTCTGTGAAGGAATATTCTTGAAAGTCGAGATATCATAAATACCAGCTTTAATGTAGGTAACAGCCAACTTATTGTTGTACTACATTCCCTGCTTTAGGATTGTAATTCCCAATACACATAACCGGTTCGGCATATTCGGTTCGGCAGATCGGCATCTTGCGAAAACGAATGTGATGAACCGTTCATGTGTAAGTGAGGATCGTTATGCACTAAACCGGTTCGGCAAATTCGGTATGCAACCCCGGATGTCGGCACTGGCGGACGTGTGTGGCGACGATTACGCTTGGGGTTGCAAGTTAAGGCAAGTATCCACGTAGTCGCCAGATTACGTGTGGAAAGTTCGCGTCAAATAAAAAAAAAACCAGAAAAATAAACAAAAAAATTCTTTGCCTTTGAAGTAAGCTAAAAAAACTTATCCGCGCCTTATTTCCGGACGCATGCAACTTAATCATAGTGCGCATGCGTGGGCTTGGTAAGTCTAAGTTATTATACTTGGCTTAATTCAGTAGACTTAATTCAGTCGTTACTGAATTCAGTAACGAGTAATCGCATTAAGTAAGCTACTGAATGCGATTATCCTTTACTGAATTCAGTACCGGCTGAATTCAGTCGACTGGATGAAGCCAATTGTAATAGAGGTTTAACTTCTTATGGCAAAGGTATTTGACGAGAATTTCTAGCGAACCTTACCTAACAGGGCTTATAAATGTGATGTCAAAAAGGTACTAGGGGAGAGAAGAAATGTGATCTCAAAATTGTATGACATATAAAAGTCGTAATGAAATTACGAACTCTTGTTTTTTTGTATTTTTATATTTGCGTTATAACTTTTTCAGATATGACAATCTCTAATAAAAATCTTGGTGTAGAATCTTGTGTTTTATTTGTTTTGACACTTTAAGCCTTTATTCCCCGAAGGGTTAGACAGAGGTGTACCAATGTACGTCCACACTTCGGCGGTAAGTTTAGGTACCATGTAATAGGGGGCGAGACTATTGCCATCAACCGGGCACAGTTCCTAACTCCGAGCTGCTACTGAGAATTTCATAGGAAAACCCAATAACACTGTTAGACCTGGGAATCTAACCCAAGAGTTCTAGCGTAGCAGTCGCGCTTAGGAACACTAGGCTAAGGAGGCGGTCAACACCTTAAGGTTCATTGTTTTTGTTCATTTTAATATTATTGGGTGGCATAAAAGCTGACGGCCCACCTGATGTTAAGTGGTCACCGCTGCCTATAGACATCTGCAACACCAGAGGCCTTGCAAATGCGTTGCCATCCCAGAGACAAAGTTAAAATGTGTCATGTGCCTGTAATTACACCGGCACCCATACCCTTCAAACCGAAAAACATCAACGCTGCTTTGCGGCAGAAATAGGTATGGTGGTAGGTAGTACTTCTCCGGACGAGCTCCTTCACAAAGAGCTCTACTACTACTACTCATATTTGCCAAGAGGAAGTAACATGTCAACGGCAGAGGGCGCTGTGTTCACAAGATGGCCCAGGGTAATGGTGGACTGCCTCGTTAGCCTATTGGTCCTATGCGAGACTGCAATACTAGAGGTCTTGGGTTCGATTCCCAGCTCGAATAAAGTGTTGGAGGGCTTTTCCATTAAGAATTTGTCAGCAACAGCCCAGAGTTTGGAAATTGGTGGTGACACCCTCGTGCCTTGGAAAGCATGTAAAGCCGTTGGTCCCATCTGTCATTCGTAGATCTTTGAAAATCCTTAAGGATAGTCAGAAGCCGGGAAGACTGAAAACCAGTCTTACCAAGAGAGAGGTATCGTGTTCCCCCTCAGTAACTGGTTGTAAAGGTCAGATAGGCAGTCGCTTCATGTGAAACTGATATTCAGCTGCATTAGGTTAGACTGGAAGCCGACCCCAGCATAGTTGGAAGGAGGCTAGACATATTGGGTCTATATTTGCCTGTATATATCTATGCCACTGTCATATTTTGAAGGGGGGGGGGGGGGGAATATCCGTAATCAATGGCGCAACACAAATGGCACAAAGCTCGTAGAGCGGATGGCTGTTGAGGTCGTAAGCCTCTCAAAAGGCGACCACGCACCGGAAGGCGCAGTGTGGGAAGGCCCCCACGAGGTGGACCAACGACCTGGTGAAGGTCGCGGGATATGCTGGATGCGGGCAGCGCAGGACCCGGCATTGTGGATATCTTTAGGGAGACCTATGTCCAGCTATGAACGATGTTCGGCTGATATGATGCTGATGATGAATCTTCCAGGCTACCACTTCAGTAAGGTGTACCTCAAGGCTCTAAATACTGGGTCCAATTCCTTATTGGCTAAAATATGGGTACATTGTCATATGCAAGGCGCATGATCGCTGTCAATAAGAGGTTTAAGGTTTATTTTTTTGTTTTTGGAACACAACAACGCTGCTTTGCGGCAGAAATCGGTGTGGTGTTGGTTTCTCCTGGACTAAACGCTGCTCCTGTATTGGCTTTCCTGATCTAGCTTACTCTATGTAAATGTTACCTATTTGCCAGACTAGCAGTTCAGTAAGGTGTACCTCAAGGCTAAATACTGGGTCCATTCTTTTTCTGGAAATCTCTGAATCGTTGGGTAATTAAATAAAACAACTTCTTTAAAAAAATACGCGTTATAAATTTTATTTTTGAACGGAGTCACTTGCACAATTTCACGCACACGAGAATATGGGGGCAAATCACCAACAGAACAATACCTGGAAATAAAAGAAAATAACAGGGATTTAGTAATGACTTTTTAAACATACTGGGTTATTTGAAAAGAGCCTGACAGTTTCTGACAAGGGATACCAAATGTCAGTGTTCGGTAATGGATGACGTGAGATTTCTAGTTATCAAAGAAGAAAAAAATTCAAACTTTCACGTCAGCATACACAGTGGTTCGGCATATACGGTTCGGCACAGTCGGTTCGGTTAATGACATTAGCCAGAATCGGTTCGGCATATTTATTTATTTATTTTATTTTATTTATTTGGGACAAAAAACAGTTACATGCTAAGAGCAATATAATAAATTCTTAACATAACATTACAAACATATAACTCACACCTTTGTCCACATATTAAACAAAAAAAACATTCATCATCATCATCATCATCATTTTCATTTTCATCATTTGTCATTTATTATTATTATTTAATTTTTGTTATGTTTTATATTGGGCTGATTATATTCGGTTCAAAGGAATTTAAGGTACTATTTAACGTTAGTATGTATGTAACATTTTAATAGACTCCAGTTTTTAGGTGAAAAGGTGTTTTTGTTTGATCTTATACCAAAAAACTCACATTTCGATTATCCGAACTATTAATAATAATAAATAATAATAATATTTATTACACTTGAAACAACAGCATGTTTACACAATTGCTTATAAGCTACTTATATGTAACATAAAGAAAAAAAACGAACAATTGTGTCATACAATTAGCATCTGCTGCCGAACTAGGTGTATGGCCTGTATTTCAGCAAGCAGCGCCTCTAGTCCACAGGTAAGGTAGAGCATGTGAGCTTTAAAACAATAATTTTGACAAGTATATTATGCTTAACGTAAATTTGTATTAGAGCTTAACTATTAATAATTAAAAAGGTGTTGATCCTCTGGGTGTGTATAATGAGAACAGTGAGTGTGTGTATGTGAGAGGGTGTGTATGAGTAGTAAAAAACAATTAGTAAGATATTCCAGTAGATTCTACGCTTGAGTCCCAAAACAATAAAATAACCCAACATTGTGTCAAGTGTCTGTATCACTATTTTAAGATCGTGAGTAAATCTTCCGTTTCATATACTATTGATTATCCGAACTAGTCTCGGTCCCAATAGTTCGGATAATCGAGGTTCTACTGTATTGATACATTCTAAGGGAAACTGCTTAGATCAGCCTTTCCCAAAGTGGGCGACAACGCCCCCTTGTGGGCGCTGCAGGCCTAAAGGGAGGCGATTTGTAATTTCATCTAGCTAGGGACACCCTTAGAAGGGAAGTACGTGGAAGGCGTTGTTTGATTCATTTTAGTAGAGGACTCGATGATGACTCATGACTAATTTCTAATCGGTAACGGAAAAAGGGGGCGCTAAAAAATAATTTATTCACAAAGTGGGCAGTAGATACAATAAGTTTGGGAACCTCTGGCTTAGATGGTTCGGTCACGTTGAGAGAATGAGTGAAAGACGACTAAACAAAGGATTATATAAGGCAGATGTGAGTGGACACGCCGGGAGGGGTCGTCCTAGAAAGACCTACCCTGACCTTATTGGTGAGGTTCTTCATAAAGGTCGGGTGCGCAGTACTCGTAACCGGCGTGCTTGTATGACCAGATGTATGAATGTGCACGAGGCGAAAGGGGTATGTAAGGATCGTTGCACGTGGCGTTCTGTGGTTTCTGCCTACCCCCATGGGAAAAAGGCGTAAGTTGGTGTATGTGTGTTTTTGTTTTAATGGTATTGGATGGCAAACAAGCCGACGGCCCACCTGATGTTAAGTTGTCAACGCTACTTATAGATATCTGCAATACCTAGGCTTTACAAATGCATTGCCATCCCAGAAACCTAAAATGTCTCATGTGCCTGTAACTACACCGGCACCCATACCCTCCACACCGGAACACAGCAACGCTGCTTTGCGGCAGAAATAGGTATGGTGGTAGTACTTACCTGGACGCGAGCTCCTTCACAAAGAGCTCTACTACTACTAGATATATGTATGTCACCGGAAAATAACAAGATCCGTAAGTTTATCAATTTACTAGGAAGTTTATAAACTTTCGTAAGATTCTAAACGGGAGATAAATTGTAATATTTTACGTCCACATTTTCGTAAATTTATCAATTTCCGACGTCATACGGTAAATTTATAAACTAACGAATATCTATTCGTAAGATTTTATATGGTTCAACCAATCACAGAAACTCTTTTAAATATACGATCTTTGAAATACGTAAAATAACACACTGCTCTCTGATTGGTCAATGTTCATAGTGGCAATGCTTGTGTCCAGCTGGCGGCCGCGAGGAAGGAGAAGTGACACGTGACAACCAACCAATCAGATCGCGCGTAGCGTTTGGTTACTGCTTGCTTATTATTTTACGAGTGAGTTCAGTAAGTTTATCAATTTACGAAAATGTGGACGTAAAATATTACAATTTATCTCCCGTTTAGAATCTTACGAAACTTTATAAACTTCCTAGTAAATTGATAAACTTACGGATCTTGTTATTTTCCGGTGACATGTACATAAAGCACTATGTTTAAGTTGGACAACTTAAGCTATCAAATCAGTCTCTGAGATCATTACATGTCCTTTAGGTGTAAACATCTCATATCAAGCTAACTTCACTGAAAATTCAGAGAAATGTTTTTAAAATAGAATCAAATCCCTAAATGAAATCTCTTTTTCTATCGCACACTGTCACCATGCGTTAGAGCGAGATAGATTGATCCGCCCTCACAGTACAGCATCCAGGGATGTATCGCTTGGTGGGCCGCAACTCGGGGCCCCGTGAAAATAAAGGGCCCAGCAATTGTTGAAGAAAAAATAAATTAAATAAAAACAAAACCGAGTGCGTAAAACACGAAATTTAAATAAGAAAATAACAAGGCCAGTAGGTAGTATGGAATTTTGTTAAATAACAGTCGGGACTAGGGCATGCAAACCGGATACCCGGATAACCGAAAAAACCGGTTAACCGACTGATTTGAAAACCGGGTTCTTTATGATACCAAAACCGGTTTTTTCGGATTTTTCGGTTTTGCTTTTCAAACAAAATCTTAAATTTATCACTGACAAACGTCGACAGGATGGCAAGACGGCGTTATTTCCAACGGCACTAACGTTAATTAATAACGTTAATTAACGCAACGTTAATTTATACCGAAAAATCGAATTTGAGATCTAAAATCAAAATATATAATTATAACTCAAAGGTGACTGACTGACTGACTGACTGACAGTGATCTATCAACGCACAGCCCAAACCACTGGACGGATCGGGCTGAAATTTGGCATGCAGGTAGAAGTTATGACGTAGGCATCCGCTAAGAAAGGATTTTGATTAATTCCATCCCTAAGGGGATAAAATAGGGGATGAAAGTTTGTATAAATCTTCTTAGATTTTCGACTGATTAAACTGAAATTAAAGATTGGAGCTACTATGATGAAGATGTCCGTTTAAATAGGATTTTGATAAACTCAACCCCCATGGGAATAAAATAAGGGATACCCGAGCGAAGCCGCGGGCAAAAGCTAGTGTAAAACAAAGAAATGTCATTGTCAAAGTGTCAGTTTAGGGTTAGTCAACATTTCCCAAGTAATTCAAATTATTGAATTAGTTTTTAAATTTAATGGTTTTGGAAGAACTATGATATGAAATATAGCCTAAGGTTAGTCCTAATATTATAGGAAAGGTAAGCGAAAGGAACACGAAAGTTTTTTTTTGTTTTAACAATTTACGTTTCGCTATTAGAAAACACTAAATGAAGTGTTAATGTTTATGACCACTGCCATATTGCATGTAGAAAAAATAAGAAAAAAACATTTGCACGATTTTATTGCAAACAGCTATATTTTATTCTTGGATCGTCGTTTACGTCACTTAGTTTAAAACTGTGTGTAATATTATATTTTAATTGTTAAAGGTATGCCTACAATTTTAGAATTATGTAATAGTACTTTTGGGCAAACGGCACAATTTAAGTTATGATTTAAAATTGGCAGTTATTATTTAGATTTTTGATCTCGAATTCCATTTTTTTTTTGTCTCGGATAGATCATTGTCGCGCTACTCTATGCCACGCTCACGCCATTTTCATTAAACTTTAGCATTTTTATTTCTTTACACACGTATTTCTGATTTATTTAATAAAAATGAAAAAAACCGAAATAACCGATAAAACCGGTTTCACCGGTTTTGTAAAATAAAAACCCGAAAAAACCGTGTCCTTTAAATAACCCGGTTTTTGCATGCCCTAGTCGGGACCCATTATTAGGACGATTTGAGATGGGCTAGATTTTTAATGAGTCTTCCCATTTGTTTTTTCGTGGGCGGTGGACCACGCACAAGTAAGTGCAGCGTAGAACATCCATCCACAAGGTGGACGGACAACCTGATTAAGACCGCAGGGAGACGCTTGATGCAGGCCGCTTCCAATCAGTCCTATTGTAAATCTATGGGGTAGGCCTATGTCCAGCAATGGATGTCCTGCGACTGATATGATGAAAATGATGATATAAGAGGTTCTCTAATTTTGATTAGACAATTACTATTGCTTTATGAAATTCACAACATTTTTACTTTTTAAAATAGTATTAGATTCTGGTAGACTTATAGTTGAATTAAATAGTGTAGGCCCCTAAGTGACGGCCCTAGGCCTCACCAATTTGCAGTCCATCCCTGTCAGCATCCCCCGCTAGGGCTGGTGCTAATTTCATCCCTGCATCTGTCTCCCTCTACCAAACGCTAATTTATACGAGAGTAAGCGAGATAACGCGGATCGATAAGTCTAGGCTATTCACCCCAAAATTGTGATTCCAAATAGACAGGTAAGTTTACAAATCATTACAACATGTAACAAATTTAACGCAAGCCCTGAAAGCAGTTCGCTCAGAATGGGCAACTGAATCGATTTTAACTATTTCTAAGCTAATAAGTTTTATTTTTTTATTACATGAGACCTCTAAAAACATATTGGCGAAGTGTGGGTGTATATTGTTACTTCCCTGCCTTACCCTTCAGGGAATACAAGCGTTATGTTATGTGTGTATGTACTTGTTTTTTTTAAATTAAGTATACTTAATTATAAAGGGGTAAGATGTTACCCGGACCAATGTTAACTGTTTTTTCACCAATAGATAGCTACATTATTCCTGAGTAACATAGGCTATATAACATCACGCTGCAACACACGGGAGCGGAGCAGTAACCAAAGACGTAATGCGGGTGATATAAACCACGCGGACGAAGTACATACATACACAAATAAACTCACGCCTTTTTCCCATGGCAGAATCCACAGAACGCCACCTGCTACGATCCTTACATACTCCTTTCGCCTCGTGCACATTCATACATCTGGTCATACAAGCATGAGTACGGTCTCGGAACTGTGGGTGATGTCGTATTATAGTTCCGAGACAGCGCCACGCCGGCTGACGCTGAAAACCAGCGCTGTGGTTCCGTGTCTCGTGCACGGGCCACGGCTTTATGCTGAGCGTCAGCCTTTTCGCGCGGTAGTGGCGCATATAGTTAGCTTAATGTATTTGTTATATTTTAATTTTATTTTTGTGTTTTGCGTCGCTTTCGCGGGAATAAATGGTTTTTCTTTCTTTCTTTCAGTACTGCGCACCCGACCTTTCCGAAGAACCTCACCTATAAGGTCAGGATAGGTCTTTCTAGGGGATCCTCTCCCGGCGGACGAATTGTACAATTATAAGTCGAAGTATAGGCTAATACAGCTGTAAACATCCTTTTATGCTAAAAGGATGTTTACAACTGTATGTATAGCTTACCGGCTATTTGTAGTTTTTGTAGCTGTAGCGTTCTCACGCTAACAACGCGAACGCGATCGCTTTCTGATGCGGTAGCGGCGGTCACAACGTCTGCATACCTTGAAAGAGCCACAGCGCGATCGGCAGCGATACATGAATCTAGCACACAAGAGAAAAATTATATATATTAGAGTACAGCCCTAGCCAAGTCACAAACGATAAACGCAAACGCTGAGTAGGCTTTAATAGATCTTCAACTTTATGTGCTTGGTTTTAAGTTGAAGATCTAATGAAGATTGCATAGCGTTTTCGTTCGTTCCAGTCGCTAACGCTTAGAAATCTTTAATAGATTTTCAACTTAAGGCTCTTGGGTATTAAGTTGAAAATCTATTGGTACCTACCGAGCGTTTACGATTATCGTTTGTGACTTGGCTAGGGGGGCAGCTATGCTATTCTCTCCTTCTGCGAAGCTGTTATGCTAGAGAAGGAGGTGGCGGGACGGGAGAGGCGCAGAATCTCTCTTCCCAACAGCCGCCGCGGAAGACGCTCCGGGCGTCGGGAGCCGCGTGATGACTCCCGGCCACCGTAGACGCGGGTCTGTGGACGGTGAGCAATGGGCAGCTCACCGTCCGTTAGAACTAGCGACAGACCGTGTCGACGGCGCGTTCGTGTTCCACGCGCGCCTCAAAGAGATGTCAGCAAATTATATTCGGAGGGGCCACTAAGGGCCGATGCCTGCCGGGGCTGCGGGTTGTTCGAAAGAGATACCGCGCCCCCAGAATGCAAAGGGCACAAGAAGGAACATGGATGGGTTTTAGTCAGTAAAAGTCTGACACTCCCACCCGCCCCGCCTAGAGCGGGGGCAGTCACTTAATGATTTCCCAGCGGTAAAAAAAAGCTATGCTATTCTGAAATAGGCCAATCACTTCGAAAGTCATCTCGCAAGTCATGCTTACTTCGCAGAATATCAAATCCTATTGAAAAACGTCAAAATACTCACTCGTTATAATACTTCTCACTTACGTTATCACGCGGTGGCGCTAGTGTGTCGAACTCACTCATTTTAAAAATACGAAACTAAAATCTCAAAGCGGATTCAGTGATTTCGCAAATTAACCTTTTAGAATACCAATACTGAATGCGTAACATACCATCACGCCTGTATTCCCCGAAGGGTTAGGCAGAGGTGTACCAATACACAACCACAGTTCGCCGGTATGTTTAGGTCCCGACTGGTACGCCAGAGGTCTTAGGTCGAGCAAAGTATTATTGGGTATTTCTACGAAATTCTCAGTAACAGCTCGGAGCTAGGATTTGTGTCCGGTTAATGGCAGTAGGCGTCCCATTACATGGGACCTAAACATGCTGGCGAACTATGGGTGTACATTGGTACATCTCTGCCTTCAGGCAGTAACGTTATTAGCCTGTTATGAACCCGGTGTGAGATTTTATAATTACGCCCTTGAAAAATAATCTCTGCTCCTGGTCTGGTCATTTCTGCGCCTCTCCAGGGTCTGCACCCTGTGCCTGGACACCGCTGGCACCGCCCTAGTTACGGCACTGCCTTCGGGGAGTACAGACGTAATGGTATGATGGTCTTCTTCTTTATCGTGTGGGCAGTAAGTTCTAACGACCCCACACACCCTAGTGTCAGAGTTTCTAAACCGCCTCAACGGCCTCTGACATGGTTACCGATGTCAGTGACATCCAAGATAAACTTAGAAAGTACATATGAATTAGAAAAAGTCACATTGGTACTTGCCCGTGCCCGGTTGCGGACCCACAACGGGCGGGGGCAGGGTATGATGGTAAGGGTGGTATATTTACCGTGATCGTCCCCCGCAAGAGCGTTTGCAAGACCTGCGTCTGCGCGGACAGCGGCGTGGCTTGCAGCATCTCTGACGCACGCTGTAGCGCCTGTCACAGCGGCGGCAGCGCTTGAACCTGCCGTCCTTGGTGCGACACCGGCTGCTAACCAGAGGTCAGAATCAGGTAGAGTGTTAATGTACTGACAGACTGACACTGATTTATTTATTTAAACTTTATGCACAAAAAAAAGTACAAAGACGGACTTAATGCCTTAGGCATTCTCTACCAGTCAACCAAAGGTGGTGAAGAGATAATACGGCAGCAGTGTGACTCTCTAAGCCTCACGAACTCACGACACACGAACACTCAACAATTCGAAAGATGAATCCACAGTGAGATTACAAAATGGTACCTATTCTGTTAAACACGATCACGCCGGGTGACGTCACAACTGCGAACGAATACTAAACCAATGACAAGTTGGTTCGTTATCGAAGTGAGCGCGATCATTTTAGTGAGACTCATTTTCGAGTTTGCATTTTAGAGAATGGCACTACAGGTGCAGTTTATTGTAGGAGAGTAAACAAAATTAAATATACACAAGTACAAAATAAACACAGCGATTTCATACACTGGGCACGGCCCACCCGAGTCCCGGGAAGATCCATATTAATATGGACTTTTCGATGCAAGTAAATAAATATCTCTACCTAGTTGCGACCTCTGCTAGAAACACATAATATTATATTACAGTAGAACCTCAGAACCTCAATTATCCGAACTAATAGGGAATATATACAAGCTGTTGATTTGCCTCCTCGTCAAATTTTAGGAGCTTGTCATAAAAAAAAGAAGTAATCAAATATAATTACGATACCTGGCCAATATTTAATAAATGCTTGTTTTTTTAGTTGCAACTATAAAAAAAACAGTATTCCAGAATTCCCCTCTTGCAAAAATCAGCATCGCCCAGTTGCGTATGCGGTAGGCAGAGTTGTCGTGCGGATCAATGCGTGCATAGCGCCTAAACCCTCTGGCGAGATGGCTAGTTCGAATTGGAAATCACGTCAAAAAATATAAATTTTAAAACAAATTTATTTTATTATTGATTTGTGTTAAGAATCACGAGCATAGTTAACTCCTTGAATTTGACGAGGATGCAAATGAACAGCTTGTATATGCATGATTCTTTTTTATTTAAAAAATCAATCCTCATTTATGTAAGAAACAGTTTAGCAAAAGAATTTTTCGAATAACTATAAAATTCTAAAAGATATAAGCCATCGAAGATTTATTTCTATATCTCTAGTTCGGATAATCGACTCTCTTCTACTGTAATTAGCTACTGGAAAAAGTTATTGTGAATAAATAAACTTTAAACAGTTTTAATAAACCGTAGGTATTTCTATTTTTATACGATTTGTCAGCTGATGGCCGATGGGGGGCAAAGTTCTCGAATGGAGACCACGCACCGGCAAGCGCAGCGTAGGACGTCCACCCACAAGGTGGACGGACGACCTGATTAAGACCGCAGGAAGACGCTAGATGCAGGCCGCTTCCAACCGGTACTTTTGTAAATCTATGGGGGAGGCCTATGTCCAGCAGTGGACGTGCTGCGGCTGATATGATGATGATAATGAAGACGATGACTGCTTAGTACCTTTGTCTGTTTGTTAAGGTTTTACGCCTAAACCGCTACACCGATTTTGATGAAATTTGATATAGGGTAATTTTGAATCCTAAGAAAGGACATAATTAAGGTTACTTTACTCGAGGTCACGGTCAAAAGCTAGTCTACTTATGTAAAAAAAAAAAAATGTAATTCTCCAGGCCGATTCCGGCCACGGCGGCTAACCTTAATGCAGACTAGCCACGTACGCAGGAGATATTATAGTGCACAAGTGTGTGCGCAAACACAGGTGCACCTGCACTCCCTCTTCCCTAGCTCTCATAGCCCGATGGGACGGCAATCCGACACGACCGGAGAGAGATCAGACGCAGGACCAACGGTTTTACGTGCTTTCCGAGGCACGGGGGTGTCTCACACCACCAACTTCCAAACTCCGGGCTGCTACTGAGAAATTCCTAATGGAAAAACCCAATAACACTTTTTGCCCGACCTGGGAATCGAACCCGGGACCCCTTGCTCAGCAGTCGCGCTTGCGACCACGAGACCAACGGGGCTAGTCTATACTAATATTATAAAGAGGTAAGATTTGTTTGTTTGTTTGTAACGAATAGGCTCCGAAACTACTGGACCGATTTTAACCATTTTTCTACTAATAGATAGCTACATTATTCCTGAGTAACATAGCCTATATAACATTACGCTACGACCAACGGGAGCGGAGCAGTATCCAAATACGTAACATATGACGGGTGAAATAAGCAACCCGGGAAAAATCTCGGGCAAAAGTTAGTACCTAAGTAATAAATAATAAAAATAACTTACGTTTTGCACATTCTGAAAGAAAAAAAGAAACAAAATATTAGAAAATTAATTGTTCATGACATGACATACAAATTTTATTAGATAAATATCTATGAGGTCTACGGCTTTACGTGCTTTCCGAAGCACGGGGTGTCACACCACCAGCTTCAAAACTCCTGGCTGCTACTGAGAAAATCCTAATGGAAAAACCCAATAACATTTTTTGCCCGACCTGGGAATGGAACCCAGGACTTTAACAGTCGACCATGAGGCAAACGGGACAGTTACAGTACCTATGTTTATTATGACAAGATACAAAAGGTGACGACTTGCGGGCGGCGTGCTGGCAACTGCCTGATGGATTTTTCAAGGCGATTCTGGCCATGCCGAAACCTTGGCGTAGAGCTACTGTTATGATGAGAGATGACCATAGATCTGGGGCGGGGTTTTTATACTACTGGGCCATCCTACGATGACAGCGCCCTCTACCAAGCTTAAAGATAAAATACTGTTGTTACTTACTTTCGCCTTCGACGACATCGTGCCATTTTTTGTCTGAAAAGTAAAGAATATTTCTATGTTATATTTGTATGTTTGACGGCACGGTTGGCACAGTGGCCGAGCGATCGACTGCTGCGCTGCGTGTCGCGAGGTCGATTCCCGCACGGTACAAATATTTGTATGACCTACAGATAGTTGTTCCGGGTCTGGCTGTTTGTGTATGTGAGTTTATATGTTTGTAAACGCACCCACGATATAGGAGAAATTTCTAGTGGGGGGCAGGGTTTTTTTTTTTTAAATAAATAAATAATGAGATGAATGTGAATGTTCTAACACAAAACCAGCTAGCTTGAGAGTGGAGCAGTAACTAAAAATGTAAACGAACGGAACGATTGAACGAGGGTTAAACCGTGGGATACCGAAAATACTGTAGCAAAGTCCAACTTTTTATTTCAATTAGACCATTTACAGGCATTTTTGAATAGTCGGTCAGTCAGAGAGTTGAAGCTCGTTGCTCGTTCCAAAACGTAGGTCTCTATGGAGAAGAACGAGCAAGAAACTCCACGGACACTCTTTTCAATGAAGTTTTTACAATTAAGCTTTTATATGTGAAAACCGTATAGGTGAATAGCAATTTAAGACAAATAAAATAATAAAAAATAATGCAATCTAAAGAGTTGCTTTTAAAACAAATATTTTAAGACAGAAGTTGTACACATATCAAAAACTTACCGAAGCTAAACCAAAGTCCTATATCTCATTGGTACGTATAGAATTTTTTTCTCCAGAACTGTCATCTGATTTTTGTCATAAAACCAATTTAATTTAAATGAATATATAAATATGTCGGAAAAATATTTGATTTTTCATTTAAGCCAACGTAAAAAAATGTCTAAACCATGTCTAAAACAATACGATTTCAACGTCCATTCTAATTTTGAACATTAATGACAGCGAATATTCTTCTTCTTCAACTGTCAAAATGGTTTTTGTCTATAGGAAAGTGTAGAAGGAGGCCAGCAGGTGACATTAAAACTCTTTAATCCCCCTCATTATCTTCATTCTTCTGGTGTCGTGATGGCACAGTGGTTACCGCGGTCGCCTCTCATGCACGAGGTTCGGGTCCGCAACCGGGCACGGGCAATGAATGTGACTTTTTCTAATTCATATGTACTTTCTAAGTTTATCTTGGACATCACTGACATCGGTGAAGGAAAATATCGTGAGGAAACCTGGACTTGTAATTAACATAAGTCTGAAATCGCCAATCCGTCTTGAGCAAGCGTGGTGAT
This sequence comes from Caradrina clavipalpis, assembly GCA_932526535.1. Lineage (NCBI taxonomy): Eukaryota > Metazoa > Arthropoda > Insecta > Lepidoptera > Noctuidae > Caradrina > Caradrina clavipalpis. The sequence goes on from OW052115.1 coordinate 7,038,730, forward strand.
CAATGCTCGTGCCTTCTCTGTATGAGAAGAGGTCTTTGCCCTGCAGTGGGACAATTATAGGCTGCCATTATTATTACGACTGCCCCGTTGGTCTCGTGGTCGCAAGTGCGACTGCTGTGCAAGGGGTCCCGGGTTCGATTCCCAGGTCGAGCAAAAAGTGTTATTGGGTTTTTCTATGAAATTCTCAGTAGCAGCTCGGAGTTTGGATTTGTGCCCGGTTAATGGCAATAGGCTCGCCCCCTATTACATGGGACCTAAATATACCGGCGAACTGTGGGTGTACATTGGTACACCTCTGCCTAACCCTTCGGGGAATACAGGCGTGATGGTATATAATATAATTATTATTACGGATTTTAATGCGGTCTTAAAGCGGCTGAAATAAGCCACGCGGACGAAGTCGCGGGCAGGACCTAGTCTATCTTCTATCTATACTAATAAAGAAGTAAGATTTTTTGTTTGTTTGTTTGTAACGTTTAGGCTCCGAAACTACTGGACCGATTTTAAACATTTTTCACTAATAGACAGCTACATTATTCCTGAGTAACATAGGTTATATAACATAACGCTAGCACACACGGGAGCGGAGCAGTAACCAGAGACGTGACTTAAAGCGGGTGAAATAATCAAAAGCGAGTAATAAATAAGACTACAATTTTATTATAGCAAATATTTATTGTAGGTACTAGTGATAAAAATACACATTAGCTTATTACATACATACATACAAAAAATCACGCTTTTTTCCCAAGGGGGTAGGCAGAAGCTTATTAATATGCTGTATTCACAAAATTCCTTAAACATTAGGACTTAGGACTTACTAACATTGCATCAAAACACTGCTATTTTAAACCTTATTACAATTACATAAGCTGTCATAATCCTGTGACCTAAGTGGCTTGCAGAATGCTTGTATCGAAGTACAGTAATATGAATTCTAAACTTATTGATATAAGGTTGAAAAACATGTTTGCACACATTTACTTTCCGGCAAGTTCTAATTTCGACTTGTTATCATTTTGTGTCTTGAAGCCAAGGCAAGGGAATGACACCAGGAGTATGTTTCAATAGTGGTTTTAACGGTTTTATTTCGTCCCGTCTTGTTTTAGTACAGATTAGTGTTGCCTTACTATCGATGCCTATCGATAGGTTGTCGATACTATCGTGACCTCGAAAAATAGTCACAATATCGATAGTATTGAAATTTTACCCAATAGTATCGATACTATCGATAGTATTGCACTTAATCAATAGAATTGCTCAATTTCTTGGATAGATACTATCGATAGTATCGATAGTATTGTAAAATTTCAATACTATCGATAGGGCTATCGATATTGTGACTATTTTTCGAGGTTAACTATCGATAGTTAGGCAACACTAGTACAGATTGAACAACAGGGCAAGCCGGAAAGAATGACCGTTAGTGTCTGTAATCAGCAATGTGTCGCATACTTCAAGAGATTCATTTTACCATCTCACAAAATTAACAATGGTGCCGATTCCCTTGTTCACAAACTAAACTAAAATTAGAGAATTGACATCTCTTACTAACATACAGCGAAAGAAAAGGACGGTAATACCTTAGAACTAAGTTAGAGATGTCAAATTAGTTTTGCCTTGAACTTTTCCGTGTTTTTAATCAACGCGTTCTGACATGTCAACTATTATTGTATAGAGGTTTTAGATCAACTAAAATTGACAAGTCTAATTCACGTCCGTCCCTTTCTTGTTTGATTGAAAAGAAAAAGATAGAAATAGTCTAAATTAAGTTTAGCTTGTGCATAACAGAATCAACACCAATAACCAATTAAAATACACATCGTTTCAGTTGACAAAATGACTATTCACTTCGTTTTCTTTTAATCACTGTAAACGGATGTTTCAGTAAATCCATTTGTCATTTACTAAGATACATATTATTATTCTCATTGTAAGCCGACGAGGGTTTCAAATGATCCTCGGGCACTTTCAACGGATTATAACTCCGTTGAGAAGCCAAATGCCTCAAAATAGAAAGCTCCTGATTCTCCGTCGGTCTCGGAAACATATTTATCTCTTTATCTGACAAATCAACGTTGTTAATTAGATATTTGTAGGCCGCAGTCTTGATGAACGCTTTGCTTGATAACGCAGTTTCTAAAAGACATTTATGGAAGACTGCAGTCGTACCCAAATCGAGGTCCAACGGTTTCCCTTCCATTGCGTTTGCAATTTGGTGGTACACCTGCTGGAAGTCTATATTGTCCGTACAAGCTGGTGACGGCATCTTCTCCAAGTCTGCAATCATTCTGATAGCTGTAGCTGTTTCTGTTCTCAGCTCTTTGAAGTTTAAGGAATCGGTCATAACTCTTGCCCAATTTGTTAATGGAGCTCGGAGTTTTCGGGCAGGTTTTAGTTTTGAACCTTGTTGTTTGAGGAATACTGGGTGCTGCATAGCTATTTGAGTGTAATAATCAACTGCTGCTTTCGTTTCTTCCAAAGTCTTGGTAATAACGTACTCTTGTATTTTTTCAATGTCATGGCGCCCACAGGCTTTTAGAGCGTGCATTAAGTGGAATTTTTCTTCTTGAGACCAGCCTTTTATGGCGTCTTCACTGTTGTTCGGTTTATCTGGATGGTCGGGCAATGGTGATGGTGGATCCATCTTGAGGTCTAACTTCTTTAGTTTGTTAGCTTGTTTTAGCTTTTTACTGTTGTTATTTCACGATTATACATGTATAGTTACACAGTAAAGACACTTGTTTAGTTGGTTTTCAATACAGGATAACTTTAGCGGATTTCAGTCAATTCCTTTTCATTTAAAATAATAAAATTGTGGGCTTTTCTGTTGGACAACAGAAAATGATAACGATCGATACTTTCTTGTTTGACATTGACATTTTAGAAAATAAAATTGCCAGTTAAGAAATTATACATGTTTATTTAATTTTACTTTTACAACGAGATAGAAAAAAAAACAATACACATTTAAGATATATTTATTAACTTAAGCAACAATTTTTTTCAGCATTTGGTTTATTAATTAACAGTTTAACGAGTCCAAACAGACTTTGAGAAACTTACAATTATTTTATTGGTAACACATTTAACAAGATGGCCTTCCTACGGTTCGTTTAACGCATACTATCAAAGTTACCGTTAAAATAATGGAAAATTACTTAAGTAAAAACTTCCACACCCGCTTTAAATTAGTATAATACTTTTATTGCAATAATATCCTTCACTGTTAATTTAATTTTTCGTAATTTTGTATTTTAAATGGCACACCTTTTGTCTTTTAAGCAGCCTAATGATTTTGGTTGGGTTGTATTTAATTGGAGGGCAATACTTCCTTTAACCACTGTAAAATCAAGTCTTTGGGTCAGGAATTGTCAATCAATTCAACTGCCTTTTTTAAATACCTTTGGGAAAACATCAAATGACTTATTTCGCCATTTGCAGAGCGGAAGAGAGTGTCAGACTCTCTTAATGCCTTTTGCGTTTCAGGGCTGCGGTGACTCTGTCGTACAAATTTCGCAACCCAGGCAGGCACAGGCCCTAGCGGGCCCCGTCTACTATGCTGATATCACTTTGCGGTGCTCGTTGAATACAAGGCGCCCTCCACCCGAGAATTTTACTGCCTACATCCTTATTACGGGCTATCAAGGCGGGTAACATTCGAAGTTAGTAGGTAATGTTAACCCCAGACCCAAAAAGAGGGGTGTTATAAGTTTGACGTGTCTGTGTGTCTATCTGTGGCATCGTAACTCTTAAATGGGTGAACCGATTTGAATGCAGTTTTTTTATATGAATGCAGGTTTCCTAGCAATATTTCTTAGATACGTTTTATCAAAATCGGTTCAGCCGTTTCAAGGTTATCAGCTCTTTTGTTAGCTGCGGTAGGGATCTGTATTCTTCTGTCGGCAGTTACTTAAACTCTTTAAATTAATTAATTATTACGGTCACAAATAGAATAAAATAGAATAGAATTGAATTTATTTATATATGTTGACATAGGTAAAGAAACACAGGTCTTCTTTTATGAGCAGAGCGCTATGTTATGTCAGGAGGCTTACAAATAATTATGGTGAATAATATGGTGGGCAAATCTAGCTGACAATTTAAAAAGAAAACTTATTAATAATATTTGAAAATCTAAATATATATAACTTAAAGGTGACTGACTGACTGACATAGTGATCTATCAACGCACAGCCCAAACCACTAGACGGATCAGGCTGAAATTTAAAGGTAGATGTTATAATGTAACTAGGCATTCGCTAAGAAAGGATTTTGATCAATTCTACCCCCAAGGGGATAAAATAGGGGATGAAAGTTTGTATAAATCTTCTTAGATTTTCGACTGATTGAACTGAAATTAAATATTGGAGGTACTATGATGAAGATGTCCGCTTAAATAGGATTTTGATAAATTCAACCCCCATGGGGATAAAATAAGTGATACGCGAGCGAAGCCGCTGGCAAAAGCTAGTTATGCATAAATTGCAAAAATATGGCAGGCGCCATTTTGTCAGGTGCTAATTAACCAAACTCCCGCCACGACCTCTGCCCGTTATACGCTAAAATAAATAAAAAATAACGTCTAGAGGTCAATTTCCGACAGCAGATATTTTTGTAAGCTACTCGTACGTTTAAATTGTACTAAACCTCATTATCAGTGCGATAAGATTCGAGGTACAGTATTGATCAGCACCGTGTTTGCTCAACGCATTTTATCTAAATGATATCATGCTTGCTTGATATCTGACTGTGTACAGCTTGGCAGTAGTCCCATTTAATACGGAAGACCTTCCGTCCGACTTTCCGTAGGATCGAGTACCGTTCAATGAACCTATAGGCTCTCTGGCTAGGGTTGCCATCTCTAAAAATCAAAAAGCCGGACTTACACGTTAAAAAAGCCGGAGTTTTGAATTCCAAAGCCGGAAAAAAGGGATTTTTAATATACTTTTGTTTTGAAGAAACACGGTTTACGAGATCTGTTTCTTTATTAATTGTTCGCATAACATTGTTTACAAGTTACATGTCTCACATTAAATTCGTCGTTTAAAATTTTGGCGATGGTTTCTGGACATAACCTATTCCTTTGTTTTGTCTATTGCTGGCCAATTAACGAGAATACTCTCTCGACAGTTGCATCATGCCGCGGTTTTGAAAAATCATACTCGCACTTAGCGAGTATGTCTGACTATCAATACATATGTTACTCAGCGACACAACAGTCGCTTAAAGCGAGGATCCTCTTGTTTTTCTTGTAGAAAAGAATTAATCGATAGTATAAAAAGCCTAACAAAAGCCGGACGGGCCGGACGTAGTCAAATATGGCCGGACAAGAGGTCAAAAAGCCTAACACTGTCCGGCTTTATCCGGACGGATGGCAAACCTATCTCTGGCCATGATCGACTTTTTGACCGATTATCGGACTGATTTTTGACAGAATCATTTGTCGGTGAGGAGAAATCTGGGTCATAAAGTCGGTCGTGAGCGGAGAAGCATAGTTTCTTTTTGTAGGACGAATGTGTTGGTATATTAGAATTCGTATGTTCCATTGTCACCGACAAAAAAATCGGTCGCCGATTGAGTTGACTGACGATTATGATATACAGGATTTTTTTTTAACCAGTGCGTAAATGCTATAATAAACTTCAACACGTTTTATTAAACACGTATATTTTATTTTGATATGTCTTAGTACTAAAAAAAAAAGTTATCGCTTACGAAACATGTTTACTTAAAAACCATATTTTATTGTCACTCGGCGCTAGCGCATTCCCCACCCCCTCACCCCAGCCATGCGCCCGGGCGGCGGACAAGAGTTTTCATTGATAGTATGGCGAATAGATTATGTCCATGTTTTGCTCAACTCGGATAAGTATGAAATTTTTTTAATTATTTTTTTTAACTAAACACGTAAATGTTTTCTATTACTGACACTGAACTACCAAAAAAAATTTACGCACTGGTTAAAAACTTTTCCTGTACATTTACTTAAAAAAAAAACATCACGCCTGTAGTCACAAGTCATCACGCCTGAAGTCGCCGAAGGTTTGGCAGAGGAGTAACAATGTACACCCACAGTACCCCGGAATGTTTAGCTCCTATGTAATAGGGGGCGAGCCTATTGCCATTAACTGGGCACAAATTCTAAGGTGACATTCGGATCACGGCAGTCGCGCCCTGGCAGTGGCGGCTAACTGCCGCGGCCCATTGTCACTGCTGTGCGGCGCTGCCAGAAGCTTTCGGACAGCAGCGTCCGCGACCCGGGCAGCGACAGCCACGCGCAGTAGCCAAACAAGAGTCAGTGCGAGCGGTTGTGCATTCTAGTCGTGTATCGAACAGTAACTATGTCTGACAATTTAAATAAACAAAAGCGAGAACTCGCGAAGAAACTGGTAGAGGATGAGGAAGAGGATGATGAAATAATGTTGCGCTTACTTTCATCAAAGAGGAATAAAATTGATTCATTATACACGTCCAGAATCGATGAAGGCAGCTATCAAATCCTGATGAAACGGCACTTAAATCTAAAGGAACTGAAATTTAGGAAGTACTGCAGACTAAATTTGACTTTGACGGGCCTGTTGGTCTAGTGGTTAGCGGACCTGACTGCTAAGCCGGAGGTCGTGGGTTCGATTTCCACCCAGGACAAACTTTGTGTGATGAGCATGATTGTTTGTTCTGTGTCTGGGTGTGATTTATCTATAATATGTATGTATTTGCATGTTTGTATTTGTGTTTTGTTTTAATGGCAATAGGCTCGCCCCCTATTACATGGGACCTAAATGTACCGGCGAACTGTGGGTGTACATTAGTACACCTCTGTCTCTCTCTGGTTTTCCCTTCGGGGAATACAGGCGTGATGGTATATTTATATTTTTTTAATTTTATGTATGTATTTATAAATTATATAAGTATGTATATCAGTTGTCTGGTTACCATAACCCATAACACAAGCCCTGCTTAGCTTGGGATTAGATAGCCGTGTGTGAGTTGTCCCAGGATATTTATTTATTTATTTTATTTAAATAAAACTCAATTTCAATTTGTACTTAGTTTAATTGAAAGCGATATTCAACCAATGAAAAAAGGATCAATGACAGCCGAGGACAAATTATTTCTCACTCTCCGGTAAATATGAAAAGTTATCTAGCTGGAAATATGTATTAGACATGTTTTCTGAAATATTTGTTGGCAAATTAAAAGTATTTGAAATACTTAAGTCAGTAGCTTCACAGAATACACTGGGTGATGCGACGGAACTTATCGGAGAATGTAATGTAATTCTCCAGGCCGATTCCGGCCACGGCGGCTAACCTTAATGCAGACTAGCCACGTACGCAGGAGATATTATAGTGCATAAGTGTATGCGCAAACACAGGTGCACTCCCTCTTCCCTAACTCTCATAGCCCGATGGGACGGCAATCCGACACGACCAGAGAGAGATCAGGCGCAGGACCAACGGCTTTACGTGCTTTCCGAGGCACGGGAGTGTCACACCACCAACTTCTAAACTCCGGACTGCTACTGAGAAATTCCTAATGGAAAAACCCAATAACACTTTTTGCCCGACCTGGGAATCGAACCCGGGACCCTTGCTCAGCAGTCGCCCTTGCGACCACGAGACCAACGGGGCAGTCTTAAAGAATTACTGGTACTAGAACTTTCGTTCAGGCTCCTTAATTCATAATCTGCTAAAATATTGAAAACTTTAGTTTTAGCTTCGACTCTTAAAGCAGGAGTAAGTTTTTTTAACATTGTCCCAAGGTGCGAGCAAAACGATGTTATGCCATCAACATCGTCCTTGTCTTGGTTCGAAGTTGACTGAGATGTGAGGGCCTGAATTTGGGCTCGCCTTTCAGTATCCCTCGCTTTCCAGTAACTGAGTAGAGCCGCCTGCATAGTACTATTTTGACTTCGTTTCTTTTTTTTCAGCACGCTTTCTCTAGATCTTGCTTTTTTGTTTTGTTCCTCATCATAAGCAGTTTTTTCAACATCAACCTCTATTGCACTCGATGATGCATTGACCATTACTGTTCCACTTGTCGATGGCGCATTAACAATTACTTTTCTATTTGTTCCTTCGCTTTTCAATTCGATTTCGTTAGGTTCCACGTTAACGTCTTTCTCTTTATTGAAACAGCTTTCATTATTATTTGATACTTCGTTTTCGCTGTCATAATTGTCAGTAGCCCTTTCAGTATTACATATAGTCTTTCTTTCAGTGGGAACATTTTCCAAAAAAGTCAGTCTTTCAATCAAAGGCCATTTTTTTGACTTGCTGCCGGCTGCTGATCCCGTTGGTAATTTATTTTTGCGCTTAATTCTTTGATAGGAATCTCTGATGCATTTCCAACGTTTTTTGCAGTCGTCACCTAAAACAGATTCAGAACTGAAGCCCGTCACAAACTTAGCTATAATAGGTATATAAGGTGTTACCAAAATATGTGCCACGGATTTAATGGGAGGTAGTATTGTGTTTAAAGATTACAATAGTAAAGATAAATTATTGATAATGTGTCATATTTTTTTTAGTTTGTGAACCGCGTTATGCAGGCTAGAGTCAATGTTTATTAAATTACTTTATTTTCTCAAATTGAATTAACTATTCTGGGGTATGAAATTTCTTCGCTATTGTAATCTTTAAACACAATACTACCTCCCATTAAATCCGTGGCAGATATTTTGGTAACACCTTATATATTAATATACCGTACTATAATATATATTATAGCAAGCTACACACTGAGAAATATATATTTTGCCTTCATTAAGGCCTATTCAAACCTGAGCGATATTCGCTGCCGCTGTGGGTAGAGGTACATACCGCGCGGGTTTCGCTCAGGTATTTAGTATCAAGTACCGCGGCTACAGCGACCTGAGCGATATTCGCTGCCGCTGTGGGTAGAGGTACATACCGCGCGGGTTACGAACGGTAGCGAATACCGCTTAGGTCTGAACAGTAATATTACCGCATACCCACTGGGTTTTCTCTGCCGCAGGCGGTAGCGAATACCGCTTAGGTCTGAATAGGCCTTTAACCTAGTGTTCGCACGTATGTACATATAAGTATATTACGGTATCGCTTGGTGACGTCACAGAAATATATATTATAGCTGAGTATGCGGTCACGCGAAAATTAGTATAGAAAATATATAGTAACTAGCTTTTGCCCGCGACTTCGTTCGCGTGGACTTCAGGTTCGTCCCGTCTAGTCAAAAATTGTAGCCTATGTGTTATTCTGATGTATAAGCTATAGCCTATGTGTTATTCTGATGTATAAGCTATATTGTGGTAAAGTTTCATTCAAATCCATTCAGTAGTTTTTACGTGAAAGAGTAACAAACATCCATACATCCATACTTACAAACTTTCGCCTTTATAATAGTAGTAGGATATGCTTAGCTATAAAAATATTAATATATATTATAGCTAAATCTGTGATGGGCTTGACAGTGTATACAGGAAAAAAATTTAACCACTGCGTAAATTTTGCCATAATAAACTTCAACACGTTTTATTAAACACGTATATTTTATTTTGATATGTCTTAGTACTAAAAAAAAAGTTATCGCTTACGAAACATGTTTACTTAAAAACCATATTTTATTGTCACTCGGCGCTAGCGCATTCCCCACCCCCTCACCCCAGCCATGCGCCCGGGCGGCGGCCAAGAGTTTTCATTGATAGTATGGCGAATAGATTATGTCCATGTTTTGCTTATTTCAAACTAGGATAAGGATGAATTTTTTTTTTTTTAACTAAACACGGAAATGTGTTCTATTACTGACACTGAACTACCAAAAAAAATTTACGCACTGGTTAAAAACTTTTCCTGTATATATAATGTCCCCGTCACGAGAAGCTATAAATTTTGTAAATTTGCATTTAGTGCTTCACAACCTTATAGGTACCTACGTACTCATAAAGACAAAAATGTTCAACTGATCAGAAATAACAAATCTACAACAGTTGATTGAATTTGAGATTATTTGTTGTTGATTGAATTGTCGCTACGTAACTTGGTAGAAGTTCTTTATTTATAAAAGGAGACGGGGATTTCTGGGCCAAATTGTATTAAGTTGTGATATGGGTTAAAAAAAGCGTCATATTTTTCTATTTCAAATAACAAAAAGAATTGCCTAATTCAATATCAGGAATAAGAGAAATCTTAAAAATAAGTTTATGTCACGACTAAAAGGGGATATCGATTACTATAATCGATTAATGTGAATGAGTTTCAACAATTGAACACAATATATCTTGCACCAGATGATTGATATAACATAATGCCAGCAGTTAAAAAAAAAACATTATATAAAGAAATCTTAAAGTTGATTCTCGTTTACAATTCGATTTATTACTTGTATTTTTAATCTGTGTTAAGGCCTATTCAGACCTAAGCGGTATTCGCTGCCGCCTGCGGCAGAGAAAACCCAGTGGGTATGCGGTAATATTACTGTTCACACCTAAGCGGTATTCGCTGCCGCCTGCGGCAGAGAAAACCCAGTGGGTATGCGGTAATATTACTGTTCACACCTAAGCGGTATTCGCTACCGTTCGTAACCCGCGCGGTATGTACCTCTACCCACAGCGGCAGCGAATACCGCTTAGGTCGCGCTAGCCGCGGTACTTGATACTAAATACCTGAGCGAAACCCGCGCGGTATGTACCTCTACCCACAGCGGCAGCGAATACCGCTTAGGTCTGAATAGGCCTTTAAGAGCGCCCCAAGGCTTGCACAAAACTATGAAAATGTAGTGTGTGCTGAGTCATTGCACTAACAATATAAGAAATACGGCAACGTGCAAAGATATTACCAACGTTGAGTAACGTTAGTAGTAACGACTCATAATATTAGATATAATAATTTTAAAATTAAATAGGTACGCTCTACTTTTTTAACAGTCGCCATGTTGCGTCAAAACTACATCCTAAACTTACTTATTTAATCTGTGCTAAACTTTTCAAAATGGAACATAGCTTCGTTAATAGTAGGTACATATTACCTCAATGTTTATTTGTATTAACTATGTAAAAATAAAAAATAAGTAGGTACTTACTTGTTTTATTGAGTTTACTAGCAATATACTCCCATATATTATCTCGAACAACATTATCCTTATAGGTTTTGAGTCGAGAATCATAAAGCGGTGGATTTTTAGCAATTAACTCAACTAAAAACTCGTCATTTTCATCGGTAAACGTCGCCATTTTGTCACCCTGTACGAGAGCGGGCAGCGCGACCGTACTGCCTCCGGAGCGGCTCAGCGGCGCTGCCAAGGTCGCGCGTAGGCCACGCCCCCCGGCCGCGCTGCTCGGTCGCTTGCGTCGGAAACTAGGGCTTTAAAAATCCCTACAAAGTAGGCATGGAACATTTCATAAATAGCAGGTGAAATTTCAATCATTAATCACACCCGCTATTTGCCTTCACTTATACTGCTATTTTTCACAGTCAACGAAATCACGAATCATTATGATTTCATTTATTCATTCGAGCGAAGTTCGTGAGCGCCGCGGCGGCGCGCTGCTGTCTGCCAAAGCGACCGAGCGAGTAAGAAGGAATGATTTGTTCATGTGCGTGTTAGATAAGGACGAGAGATGTGATGACGGACAACACTGGGCATTTTAAATATGAACTTTAAACTTTAAGGTGCGCACATTATATGAAAGAGCTACATTATAACACTGCGAATAAAAATCATTGCCTGTTCACTTGTCACATGTGAAATCATATGATTAAAAGTCAACATTTCATATAATGAAAATGAATTAAAAATAGCAATCATTTCCATGCCTACTACAAAGCAGTGCGGCGCGACCACGGCTGCGGCTGCCGTGCCGCTACTGCCGTGATCCGAATGAGCTTAACTCCGAGCCGAGCTGCTACTGAGAATTTCATAGAAAAACTAGCAGTCGCGCTTTGAACCACTAAGCTAACGAAGCAGTTTATCAATTATTTTGCTAAAAATCTCTGTTTTAACTTGTGCTTCTGTAAATTTCTTGTATTATGCCAACGAATGCATTATTTACTTCAAAACTCACTATATCCTACGGCAGATAGCAAAACCACGCGATTTTAAACCTTAACATCTTTCCACAAAGTTCTTTATTGCTATCAAAACTGTGTACTACTTTTCAATATTTTTTCTCGGAACGTTATTCAATTTTCTATGACTTTTCCTTGTACGGGGAAATTTAAATTCTTTATTTGATTCATTATTTTAGTTTTTAGTTCCGGTCCAGAAAATAGACTTTTTTTTTACCGATGGGAAATCATCAAATGACTTCTTCCGCCCTGGGCGGGGCAGGAAGGAGTGTCAGACTTTTACTGACTAAAACCCATCTATGTTCCTTCTTGTGCCCATTGCGTTCCGGGGGCGCGGTATCTCTTTCGAACAACCCGCAGCAAAAAATAGATTTTTGACGGACGGTTAGTTACGGATAGTCAGAAGCCGGGAAGTCTGACAACCAGTCTTACCAAGAGGTATCGTGTTGCCCAGTAACTGTGTTGTGGAGGTCAGATAGGCAGTCGCTTCATGTAAAACTGCCTCGTTAGCCTAGTTGGCCTAAGCGCGACTGCTATGGTAGAGTTCTTGGGTTTGATTCCCAGGTCGAGCAAAGTGTTATTGGGTTTTTCTATGAAATTTACAGTTGCAGATTGGAGTTAGGATTTGTGCCCGGTTAATGGCAATAGGTTCGCCCCCTATTACATGGGACCTAAACGTACCGGCGAGCTGTGGGTGTACATTGGTACCTCTACCTATACTTTAGTATAATTCGAAAAATAATCTTTGACTGCCCCGTTGGTCTCGTGGTCGCAAGTGCGACTGCTATGCTAGAGGTCTTGGGTTAGATCCCCAGGTCGAGAAAAGTGTTATTGGGTTTTTCTATTAAATTCTCAGTAGCAGATTGGAGTTAGAATTTTGTTCCCGGTTAATGGCAATAGGCTCGCCCCCTATTACATGGGACATAAACATACCGGCGAGCTGTGGGTGTACATTGGTACACCTCTATCTATACTTAGCATAATTCGAAAAAAAAACATTTAAAAAATGTGTGTACTATGTAAGCACTTGCTGCATGTTATAAAAGTAATATATTTACAGTTACAATTGACTTTTGTATTATTTAGTAAGTACTAGCATTAGTGCATGTATTTGCTTAACAGTTTTTTTTTTATCTTGTTTTTTTATCTTGGGACAACTCACACACGGCTATCTGATCCCAAGCTAAGCAGAGGTTGTGTTATGGTAACCAGACAACTGATATACATACTTATATAATTAATAAATACTAATACATAGTTTGTCTAAAATGCAATAAAACATTTTAAAGGTAATAAAAAGTCATTGTTGTAGCCGCAGTGTGTTGTGCCGACCCCAAGTAACATGGGATAAGGGCAGGTAGAAGAAGAAGAAGAAGAAAGTTAGGGCTCAGTAAGTAGCAGATGCCCCACCTATCCACCATTTCCGTATTTATATTTATTTCATTTGGACCATCAAAGTTAAAACTAAATAATAATTAAATTACAAACTATGTACAGTTAAAATAAAAAAGTAAGGTCATAGGGCGTCAAAAAACTCATCCGCATCGATGTCAATGGGGCATGTGCCCAAAAGGCTGGCAGCATTGCCACGTTGTATGGCAATGCTGATTCTTTGGCCAAAGAATAGGCCAGCCCTCTGGTCACGTGAAGAATCGACCAGTCGCTTCGCGATGTCGCGATAAACTAGATGAGCGCTCGGTCCCCATGTTTGTTTGTTTTTTTTGTTTTGAATGTTTCCGTATGTTCAACGTTCTGCCAAACACCCTGTATAACATCACGCTACAACACTCGGGAGCGGAGCCTTAACAAAAAGACGTTACTTATGGCGTTGGCAGGTAAAATAAGCCACGCGCGGACGAAGTCGCGGGCTAGTAGGTATATTATATACCTATTGTGTATAGATTCATGAAGGTATAATTATTTGTAATTGATATAATTATTTGTATTGACTGTCCCGTTGGTCTCGTGGTCGCAAGCGCGAGACTGCTGAGCAAGGGGTCCCGGGTTCGATTCCCAGGTCGGGCAAAAAGTGCTGTTGAGTTTTTCCATTAGGAATTTCTCAGTAGCAGCCCGGAGTTTGGAAGTTGGTGGTGCGACACCCCCGTGCCTCGGAAAGCACGTAAAGCCGTTACTCCTGCGCCTGCTGTGCGATTCTCTAAAATGCAAGCTCGAAAACGAGTCCCACTTCGATAACGAACCAACTTGTCATTGGCTTAGTATTCGTTCGCCGTGGTGACGTCACCACGGCGAACGAATATAAACCAACTAGCTTCTGCCCGCGACTTCGTCCGCGTCACAGTTGATGTGTTATCCTACGGGTACCGTACATTTTCCCGGGATAAAAAGTAGCCTATGTGTTATTCCAGACTATAATCTATCTTTGTGCCAAATTTCATCCAGATCCATTCAGCCGTTTAAGCGTGAAAGAGTAACAAACATCCATACATCCATACATCCATACTTACAAACTTTCGCCTTTATAATAGTAGTAGGAAGTAGGATGACAAGTTCACTCGATCACTTTAGTGAGACTCGTTTTCGAGTTTGCATTTTAGAGAATCGTACTACTGATCTCTCTCCGGTTGTGTCGGATTGCCGTCCCATCGGGCTATGAGAGTTAGGGAAGAGGGAGTGCACCTGTGTTTGCGCACACACTTGTGCACTATAATATCTCCTGCGTACGTGGCTAGTCGGCATTAAGATTAGCCGCCGTGACCGGAATCGGTCTGGGGAATTACATTATTTGTAGACCGGACGGAAGTCCGCCAACAACAGGATGTGATATGACTCTCTAATGACACATAACTATCGTTTTCCAACTAAACTATGTCACTGTCTTTCATATTTTTATCTTGACTCACAAACGTTTATAAGAAAATGATTGATAGGTAACTTTTATCTCTGCATAATGCAAAACAAAGTCGCTTCCCGCCGTCTGTACGCTTAGATCTTTTTACCCGACTGCGACAGAAGGAGGGTTATGTTTTTCGAGGGTATGTTTGTATGTATGTAGGTATGTAAGTTTGTATGTATAATTGTTTGGCACGCTCTGCAGGCTGAACGGCTCGATGGATTTTAGCTTGAGAGGTGTCGTTAGATTCGTATTTAATGTGAGAGTGACACTGGATATATAAAAAAAAAAACAAAATGGCGGATTTTTGGCGCCAAATTCAAATGTTTGGCTCGCTCTGCAGGCTGAACGGCTCGATGGATTTTAGCTTGAGAGGTGTCGGTAGATTCGTATTTACTGTAAGAGTGATACTGGGTATATTAATTTCTTTTTTAAAACACTGAATAAATAAAAAATAAAAAACGGTAATTTAAAAACTAAAAAACCCGACTGCTATTCTTTAAAAATCCCTAAAACAAGATAAATTGTAGCAGTCGGGACCCATTCGGGACCATCTGCAATGTAATATAGGTATGTGCTCTCAATTCACTAATCCTCCATTTCTAGAATGGGTCCCGACTGCTACAATTTATCTTGTTTTAGGGATTTTTAAAGAATAGCAGTCGGGTTTTTTAGTTTTTTAAATTACCGTTTTTAACTACGCACCGGATCTTAATGCGGTTTCATCAATAGGTAGAGTGATTCAAGAGGAAGGTTTCTACGTAATAAAACATTACGCTATGACCAACGGGAGCGGAGTAGGAGCCAAAGATGTGACTGAACGCGGGTGACACCACGCGGTATTTAGCTAGTACCTATAAAATAAACTACCTATGTAAATGTTTATGCCTTATGCTATCAAAATACAAAAAATATATATACCATCACGCCTGTATTCCCCGAAGGGTTAGGCAGAGGTGTACCAATGTACACCCACGGTTCGCCGGTATATTTGGGTCCCATGTAATAGGGGGCGAGCCTTTTGCCATTAACCGGGCACAAATCCAAACTCCGAGCTGCTACTGAGAATTTCATAGAAAAACCTAATAACACTTTTTGCTCGACCTGGGAATCGAACCCGGGACCCCTTGCACAGCAGTCGCACTTGCGACCACGAGACCAACGGGGCAGTTCAAAATACAAATATGCAACTACATGTGGGTTGTAACATGCGTCGACAACCTTCCGCCATCTCATCTTCCTAGCACGACGTGCTGTGATGGGGCGGCTGCTACTGGTGTCGAAAACCTCAAACGCGGCAAATAACCTTCTTGAAATCTTTGAGCCGTTTGGGGTTGAAACACTAAGGCTATGGGGTCCAAGCGCTCAACTTGTTAGTAGGGACATCGCGAAGCGACTGTTCCTAAATAAATATAGAGAAAAAAAAAAACAATTATTTTTTAATAAAGTTTTATTAATAATAATTCAACTACAAAGTTAAAACTAAATAATAATTAAATTACAAACTATGTACAGTTAATATAAAAAGTAAGGTCATAGGGCATCAAAAAACTCATCCGCATCGCTGTCAATGGAGCATGTGCCCAGAAGGCTGGCAGCATTGCCACGTTGTATGGCAATGCTGATTCTTTGGCCAGGACTGGACCCTGGAGAAGGGTCTAGTCATCCTGAATCGGGGTTCTGTACCCACGTGCGTGCGGATGCGGGGCGAATCGGTGGTGGACATCTCGTTCGCCAGCCCCGCTCTGTCGCCGCGGGTTCTTGACTGGCGCGTTGTGGAGGGGGTGGAGACCTACTCCGATCACCGGTACATCCGGTTTGACGTCTCCGCCCCGGACTCCAGCGCGCCGGTCGTGCAGGCCCCGAGTGGTCCGCGTTGGGCGCTGAAGCAGTTGGACCGGGAGCTCCTCCTGGAAGCCTCGATCGTGCAGGCCTGGGTGTCATCACCGGACAGGCCTGCCGACATAGACAGTGAGGTGGAGTGGTTCCAGGGGGCCATGTCCGAGATTTGTGACGTGGCAATGCCCCGGGTCCCGCAAGGCGGCGCCCGCCGGCAGGTGTACTGGTGGTCGCAAGAGATTTCGGCGCTGCGGGAGGCATGCGTCGCTGCGCGACACCCGTACGCCCATCATCGCAGGCTCCGCATTCGGCCACCGAATGCGGCGGCCATTGAGGCGGAGCTGTACGAGGGGTACAGAGAGGCGAAGACCGCCCTCAACGAGGCCATTTCGCGGGCCAAATCTCAGGCCCGCGAGGAGTTGCTGGGGACTCTGAACGCGGATCCGTGGGGGCGCCCTTACAAGACGGTGCGGAACAAGATCCGCACCTGGGCCCCCCCGCTGACGCAGAGTCTCCGGCCGGAGCTCGTTGAGGACGTGGTGAGCGCTCTGTTCCCCTCGCGGGGAGAACATCCTCCCCCGCCCATGGCTCCGCCGCCTGCGATGCCGGAAGCGGACCACACCGACGACGACACACCAGAGGTGACTGGGGTAGACCTGAGGGTGGCGGTACGTAAGCTGAAAGGCAAAAATACCGCCCCGGGACCCGACGGCTTGCCTGGGAAAGCCTGGGTCCTGGCCTCAGAGGCTCTAGGGCCCCGATTGGAGGGGCTCCTAAGCGCATGTTTGGAGAGGGGCCGGTTCCCACTTCGTTGGAAGACGGGGAAGCTGGTCCTCATTCAGAAGCCTGGGCGCCCTGCGGACTCTCCGTCCGCATACCGGCCCATCGTGCTGCTCGACGAGGTGGGCAAGCTCTTTGAAAGAGTGATTGCGGGCCGCCTCGTCGGGCACCTGTCTGGGATGGGGCCGGACCTTGCGGACTGCCAGTTCGGCTTCCGCAGGGGGCGCTCTACGGTGGATGCCATCATGCGCGTGAGAGCTCTCTCGGCGGGGGATGCTGTGTCCCGGGGCAGGGTTGTGCTGGCGGTGTCGCTGGACATCGCCAACGCGTTTAACTCCCTGCCCTGGTCCTGCATTAGGGAGGCACTCCGGTACCACCGGGTGCCGAACTACCTCCGTCGGGTGGTCGGGGCCTATCTGTGTGATAGAGCCGTGATCTACCCTGGTCGAAATGGTGAATGGAACCGGCGAGAGATGTCGTGCGGTGTTCCGCAGGGATCGGTGTTAGGGCCGCTCCCGTGGAACATCGGCTACGACTGGGTGCTACGTGCTGACCTCCCCGAGGGCGCCAGCGTAGTTTGCTACGCAGACGACACGTTGGTCCTGGCGCAGGGGTGGTCGCACGAGGCGGCGGCCGACCTTATGACACGCGGGGTTGCGATAGTCGTCGAGAGGATCCGGCAATTGGGTCTCGAGGTGGCCTTGCACAAGTCCGAAGTCCTGTGCTTTCATGGGCTTCGGAACGCGCCACCTTCGGGATCCCAAATAACGGTAGGAGGGGTTTCCGTCGGCGTCGGGTCGACGATGAAGTACCTGGGACTTGTCCTCGACAGCCGATGGAACTTCGTGGAACATTTCCGACGTTTGGCTCCCAAGTTGGCACGGGCGTCGGCCGCTCTTAAGCGGCTCTTGCCCAATTTGAGGGGGCCAAACGCCTCCTGCCGGAGGCTCTACGCCGGGGTCGTGCGTTCGATGGCCCTTTACGGGGCCCCGGTGTGGGCGCGGGGCTTGAGGCGGCTTGCCGCCCACTACCTGAACGCGTCCCAGCGGGTGATCGCCATAAGGGTCATCCGCGGATACCGCACGATCTCCGGCGAGGCAGCGAGCCTCCTTGCCGGATTGCCGCCATGGGATCTGGAGGCGCTGGTCCTCGCGCGCCTACACGAGTGGCGCGCGGAGGCACTGGGCCGGGGCGAAACTCCGCTGCCGCGGCAAATTGCCGCCCTGCGGACGGAACTCCGGCTCGATCTCATGGCGACATGGAGAGAACGACTGTCGCAACCTCGTGCAGGGCTCGCCTCGATTGAGGCGGTAAGACCCCTCTTTGAGGAGTGGCTGGAGCGGCGCCACGGCGCCCTCACCTACCGCCTGACGCAGGTCCTCACCGGACACGGATGTTTCGGGAGGTTCCTGCACCTCATCGGGCGGGAGGAAACGCCCGGGTGTCACCATTGTGAGGATCGCCCCGAGGATACGGTGGAGCATACTTTGGCGGTGTGCCCTGCTTGGGCTGAGCACCGCCGAGTCCTCGAGGCGGCCATCGGCGGCGGCGCCCTCTCGCGTCCGGCACTGGTCCAGGCCATGGTCCGGAGCGAGGGGGAATGGGAAGCAGTCGCCTCCTTCTGCGAAGCTGTAATGCTGGAGAAGGAGGCGGCGGGACGGGAGAGGGAAAGGAGGGTCCCCCGTCCCAGCGGCCGCCGCGGTAGACGATCCGGGCGTCGGGAGCCACGTGACGACTCCCGGCCACCGTAGACGCGGGTCTGTGGACGGTGAGCAATGGGTAGCTCACCGTCCGTACGTTCACTAGCGACAGACCGTGTCGACGGCGCGTTCGTGTTCCACGCGCGCCTCAAAGAGACGTCAGCAAAATTGGATGGGGCCACTGAGGGCCGATGCCTGCCGGGGCTGCGGGTTGTTCGAAAGAGATACCGCGCCCCCGGAACGCAAAGGGCACATGAAGGAACATAGACGGGTTTTAGTCAGTAAAAGTCTGACACTCCCTCCCGCCCCGCCCAGGGCGGGGGAAGTTATTTGATGATTTCCCGTCTATAAAAAAAAAAAAAAGCCCTCTGGTCACGTGAAGAATCGACCAGTCGCTTCGCGATATTGCGATAAACTAGATGAGCGCTCGGTCCCCACGGCCCTAGTGTTTCAACCCCAAACGGCTCAAACATATAACTTTCATTAAGGTTAATATATTTGCGCCGTTTGAGATTTTCCGCACCAGACGCAGCCGCCCCAGCACAACACGTCGTGCAAGGAAGATAGGATGGCGCAAGGGTGTCGACGCATGTAGCATCCCACACCAGAGGCCTACCCAACTTCCAAGGCATTATAGTCATCCCATCTGGTCTCTTCCCATCGTCGCGTGCCAGGCCAACTGGCTCCAAAACAGCTGGCACTCCGGCGGAGACAAGAGCACGACGGATGATGTCATTAATGCTGGCGTGCCGTGCCATGCGGCCAGCGCTCTTTTTGCATGACAGGCCATGGTGTCCGAGGCAGTCGACAGCTTCACCGCACTGACAGCGGTGCGGAGCCCCACAAGGTGCACCCAGGCGCAGGCATGTGCAATTTAATGCGATACTAAACATGAAAAGTTTTATAATGGCGTAACATTACAACATCGATTAATATTTCAATGACTACTTCCCCACTCAGAGATAGCAAAACTTCACGCTAAAAATATTCAACATTCTTTATCAACACATTCATAAATTCAGTTCTAAATAGACAAATATCCATAAAAAAAAATTGATAGCAATTTCATCAAGGCCAGAGGGCCCTACACGCTCCCTTGCGGGACACCGCCCGCCGTCCGCCTCGCCGTGCCACGAAAAACAGCTCGACGCATCGTTATCTGTTATCAGTTATTATATCACCTACCTTTACACTGAATTTCGAAATGTAGATAAGATAAACTTGGCTATAGGCTAGTCATACCTTTAAAATAAGATTATAACCATTGAGCGCTATAGTGTGGAACGCTGCAGTAAAGTCGACTGCGGTTGGTATTGGAAAATTCATGTAGGATTAATTCCTACTGTGATAGTGTGGTGTAAAAATGGGTTTAAAGGAACTTTTTCTATTCGCGTGTGTAGTAGGTGCCGTCACAGCGCAAAGTTGTAAGTATTACATAACTTACCCCCATACTCAGAGACGTTTAACGGTTACTTAAGTCGCTCCTTAGTAAAGATTTCGCTTGGAAATCTTTACTAAGGAGCGACTTAAGTAACCGTTAAACGTCTCTGAGTATGGCAGTTAAAGGTATTAACTTAGATTTTTGTAGATAAGCTTCAAATAAAAATGGCCGTTTATCGGTAATCGATACTACATGCATTTTGTTCAATTGTTTTTAAAGCATAGCGTCTAAATTGGAAAAGAAATCTTTGTGATTTTACATCGTGATTATGATTTTAAAATCTTCGCGCTTGCCATGTAAAAAGGGCTAGGCTGTAGTGTTATCATTAGGATATAGCTCATCGATGATAATATGAAGACCTAAATGATAAGAGGCGTTTTTTTATCATGAAACGGATGCAAATCTTGGGTAGTTACTAGGATTTTGAGCACCCTTCAATTGATAAGAAAGTTATTATTATGAACTAGCTGTAGCCCGCGTCTTCGCTCGCGTAGAATAGTTACTATGGGCAGCCTTTTTTATGACTTCTAGTTTTTTAAACGACTTGAACAAATGTTTATGTATTTCTTATCAAGTGCTTAAGTACTAAGTTTCAAGGTTTTATCTTCTATTAACTTCTTCTATTTTCTTCCGTGTAGACATTTTACCCGTGTTAAGTAACGTCTTTGGTTACTGCTCCGCTCCCGTGTGACAGTGTGATGATAAATAGCCTATGATACTCACAAATTACGTAGCTTTTTTTGGGTAAATCAATTTTCAAATCGGTTTAGTTCATCCAGAGATTACTTCCTACAACCCCATAAACTATACCTCTTTATAATATTAGTATAGATAATGACGGGCTCCCATACAAACTTTCATACCCTATTTCAACCCCTTTAAGCCTTATTTTCGCTAAAAAGGGTAGCCTATGTCCTTCTCCAAAGTCTAATCTATCTTTGTACCAAAGGAGATGGCTAAATGGAAGTATAGACCACTGCCCCATGTGCTAGGTACCATGTATAAATATGATACCTAGCGCAATGTAATGCTGAATGGCTAAATATTAGTATTTCATGTAAAAAAGTTTCAGATACTTCTTGGGAATATATAATGGTAAAATAATATTGCCTAAAAAGGAAAAAAGGTGTGTGTGGCAGTATATAATTTTCTTCAACTGACACTTTCGAAAAAGAATAAAACTAAAAACGAAAATAAGGTTATATATTTATAAGCAAATGTTTGTGATGAAAAAGTTTTTTTTTCTTTTTAGATACTTTATTATGTTTAATAGTTCACGAAAGTGCTAGGAAAATATTAAACACTGCATAATTAATGAATGATTTTTTAAATATTATGAAGTTATGTAAGATTCATATACATTCCAGAATGTATCTGGCCCGGGGGCAGTCATTTAGTCAGGCTTTCATCGAAATCGGTTTAGCAGTATAAGCGTGAAAGCGTAACAGGCAGACTATAGTTACTTTCGCATTTATAATGTTACTTTTAATCCCGCCTTCAGTTACGTTTTCGGTTACTGTTCCGCTCCCGATAGTAATAGCGTGATGTTCTATACGTGTAAGAAAAACATAGAGATACAGTATACATCCTTCTTATTCAGTTTATGAAATATCTTTTAAAATTGGTTCATTATTAGAGAAGGAAAAAAGTGAGAGTCCCACCCCGAATTGTGACTTTTTACGGACAATCGGAACTGCCTCGTTAGCCTAGTGGTCATAAGCACGACTGCTACGCCAGAGGTCCTGGGTTCGATTCCCAGGTCGAGCAAAAAGTGTTATTGGGTTTTTCTATGAAATTCTCAGTAGCAGCTCGGAGTTTGTATTTGTGCCCGGTTAATGGCAATAGGCTCGCCCCCTATTACATGGGACCTAAATATACCGGCGAACTGTGGGTGTACGTTGGTACACCTCTGCCTAACTCTTCAATGGTATATTTATTTATTTTTATTTATAATCGGATCTGCATTTGTCCTTGTCGCACGCCGAGACTCATAGAGCGACCGCAATAGTTTTTAAAGTCAAAGTCAAAACATTCATTTCAATAAGAACATTTACAAGCACTTTTGAATTGTCAAGAAGTTACAGTTTAAAGTTGAAGCTAGTTGCTCGTTCCAAAACGTAGGTCTCTATGGAGAAGAACGAGCTAGAAACTCCATGGACACTCTTGTCCTTCAATTTGGTTTTTTCTAATACCTAATTGTCAAAAACCTGTCCTAACACGTTTACTCTAAAGTGACGTCACCAGTTCAAGTGTAAGGGCCTCCGCCCACGACCGATTTTTTTTGGACCGATAATCGGGCAGAAAAACGAGCCCGTTTTTTCAAAAATTTCAACGCCCACGACCGTGTTTTTGTCGGTGACTTTCGAGGGAGGAGCTTAAATAGCGGTCAAATTTTATATCGCAACTTTTATTTGACAGAGTTACCGATAGTATAAAAAATAACGTTAATAGATTTAGGTTATTTAAGTTACAATTTATCGTTAAATTGTTTATTGACGATAATTTTATCGCTTTTTTTAAACAATTGATCCTTCTAACATGAAAGTAGCGTAGAACGGAGGTGTGGCGGGTCGCCCACCTTAGCGTCGCGCTAATGTAGTGCCTAACAATACTTTTCCCGATTCTTACGAGTGAGAATTATACACGCTTACTTTTACATCGTTCTGAAATCAAAAGCCATTAGATCCATCATAGTACCTAACAGAAGCTATTGGCACTATTATTTTCGATAAATAACAAAAATAAATAAAATAACACGATCATTTGTGAAATAGTAAAAACGCGAAGTAACGCTTCCTTGCAGTCAAGGCATATTTGTGTGTAAACCTTATCGACTATACATGCGTAAGGTAGCCTTAAAGAATACATAAATCGATCAGACAGGAGCGCTACTAACATTTAACTCGAATTACAAAAAACGTGACGAATTTCCAACATCTTTGAGACGTCTTAAAAAAAAACACGCAATAATAACTATTACTCGACTGGAGTTCCAGTGTTTCCACTGCAGAACGATGTAAAAGTAACCGTATATGTTATTATTAGACCTGGTAATCGAACCCACGACTTCACGCTGATCAGACGCGCTTTGCGACCACAAGCCCAATATAGTTAGTCAGTGACAATTAATATAAACGTACAAAACGGCAACTTACCTAATTTAACGGTAAAAATAACGATTAATTCATATTCCATATTAATGTTAATTAACATTATATTACTGGTAATGTTATCAAATAACGTTTTTATAAAGTTACTTTTTTCAAAATTTTCGAGTTCATGGAAATTAACGTTACGTAACGATTATTATTTTTTGATTTCATAACGTTAACAAACCCTGGATTTAAGTCATTACATATTTAGCAAGCTTAGTCGTTGAAAACGAATGTTATTTTCATTCTTAAGAATTTATTAAATTCGTTTGATTATATATTATTTTTTTAATCCATTAACGTTATTTTTATATTAACGGTAACTCTGTCAAAGGTAATTTTATAAATATTTACCGGTATTTAAAACCCTGCGTAAATCAACACAATATTATTTACTTATTGAAATCACAGACGATTAATTTAGAAAAAATTGATTTACCATATTATTAATAAATAAATAAGCTTTTTAATAATAAATTATTGTTATTATTCAAATGCTTCAAACTCATAAGTACTAACTTAACATAACACCACAATTGTACACTTAATTCGCAATAACTGCTTTTGACTAAAGCATTGCTAAAGTCAAAAGTCTAAACTTTTGACTTTAGCAATGCCACAACGTTCTTCCCTAGTAAATCCATGACGCATAGGGTAAGTGCCCCAGTGAATGAACACACCCCAGTAAATTAACAAATCCGAGTATTTTCCAAAAAATAATAAACTAAGATATTACCTTCTACCCAACGCAGTATTTTTTTTTTGTAATTGCTGCTCTTTATTCTAGCATAGTAACAACATTCATGTATTGCGATACTGTTCGTTTTAAAATGACGAGCGTTTAAAGTTGGCAGTGCTGGTGTAAATTTTCTTTGTTCGGGCAAGAATTTAGGACTTGGGTCAGACGCAAATTTTTTGATATCACTTTGCAGCCGTAATTAAAGTATGTACTATAAGTTATTTATAAATTCGAGTAATGGGTAGTTATAATATATGTATCAAATCAATTTCATTGCAATTTTAGCTAGTTTTAAGTAAATTATTGAGTGTTCCAGCATTGGCATTAAAAAACGTTTGAAATCCAGTGAATAAACGACCGTTAATTCACTGACCAATCGTTAATTTCATGAAATCTAGTGAATGAACTATAACATTTTCATCATGATAAAATATAAGCTTTCGTCATAAAAATGTAACCAATAAATAAATGAATACCATATTTTGAGTTAGTAATCATCATTTTAGAGAACGGAAAACTAACAAATAGATCAAAGCTCTGAGACTCTAACTCCCAAGCTCATAAAGGAAAGACGGGAACGGAACGGGCAGTCTTCAGTGGGTGCAGGTTCAGTCGGAATAAGCTCGGCTTATAAGGCAGATCCTGAAATCCATCAAACGCGACACACCTCAAATGCTGACGAAGCTGGAGACTAACGATGGCAGGATCATCTTGTCTAAACTAGAGCTTTTAAGGGAGGTAGAGAAGTTCTAAAAACCCGTCTCTAGTCCAACAAAAGACCCAAGAGCTAGACTGACCTGACACTACACCGATGAGTTCCCGGACGTCAGCCTATATGAGATAAATATGGCTTCTTAACAACTTAAGGACAACAAGGTGCCGGGGAAGACAGAATCACTTCTGTACTACTGAAGAGGCCTATGTCCAGCAGTGGACATCGTTCGGCTCATATCATGATGAATTGATTGTTGACGTTGGCTAGGCTTATGAAGGTATATAATGATTAAGTAAGAGATTGAAGGCTTACACAATTTGTTAAAAAAAAAAGAAAAGATTGTAGCAGATTTAGAGGCTAAGGATTTATGTTCATTTATTTATTCCATTTTGAACTGCATTTGATATAATAATAAGGATTTTTTGTAACTATTAATTAAACAAAAACTTGTGTTCATTCACTGGTTCTAATGCTGTACATTTACTGGAAAATTTCATTCATTCACTGGGGTTTTAGGGTATTTTTCAATATATTGCCAAATATATAAAAAAGTATACAGGTTATGTCGTAAAACCAAGTTAAAAAATATTCTTTAGTAGATATAGATTACCAAAATATAAAACCGCATACTATAGAGGCAACATAATGTAATGATTTTTTGAAGTCTGAAGATTGCTTAAGTGTTCATTCACTGGAGCATTTACCCTATTTTCTATTTTTCACCGATAATCGGCGGCCAGGATGCGTAGATTTTGTTTTTGGACCGTTTTTTTCTCGGCCGTGGGCGTTGATGTACTAGAATCCATACGTTCCATTCTCGCCGAGAAAAAATCGGCCGTAAAAAATCGGTCGTGGGCGGAGGCCCTAATTCTTGATAGAAAGTAATCAATCAGGAAATAAAATCACTTAACTGTTACTGTTATAATATTTAGCCATATTTTTATGTCTGATTTTTATCTGTGGTTAAGTGGTAAGTAATGGATTTTGTTTTATCTTTTCAATTTACGAATTAGGTAGATGACACCACTTATCAATTGCCATACTTTTTATGAGCTGTCAAAACGCGATTCCCCCATAGATTTTGTATGACAATACTAAACTGTGACGTCACTTATTTGCCAAGTCAATTGATCAACTGCCCCTTTGGTCTCGTGGTCGCAAGTGCGACTGCTGTGCAAGGGGTCCCGGGTTCGATTTCCAGGTTGAGCAAAAAGTGTTATTGGGTTTTTCTATGAAATTCTCAGTAGCAGCTCGGAGTTTGGATTTGTGCCCGGTTAATGGCAATAGGCTCACCCCCTATTACATGGGACCTAAAATATACCGGCGAACTTATATATATATCAATTGATTAACTATTTATTGATTTCAAAGCAAATAAAAACCTAGTTTTACTGCTAATTAAAAATTATTCAGGTTTACAAAAAATAAAGTGTTTTTAAGTAGTTGTGTCTTGGTATTGTTAATCGTGTCTATTACCTAATTCAATTATTTTACAATCTAAACGATTTTTGTATAAAACATTAGAAGCCATTTGGAATTAGTCTTGCACACAATTTATAATTGTATTCGTGATCAATTTTAGTGCATTTTCGATGATTTTAAATGAAGATTTCTTGCTTGTTTGGAAGTCGGTGGTGTGACACCCCTGTGCCTCGGAAGCACATTAAAGCCGTTGGTCCCGGCTGTCATTCGTAGATCTTTGACAGTCGTTACGGATAGTCAGAAGCCAAGAAGTCTAACAACCAGTCTAACCAAGAGGTATCGTGTTGCCCAGTAACTGGGTTGTGGAGGTCAGATAGGCAGTTGCTTCATGTAAAACACTGGTATTCAGCTGTAGGTATCCGGTTAGAATGGAAGCCGACCCCAACACAGTTGGGAAAAGGCTAAGCAGATGATGATTTCTTGATTGCTTCTCTGTTTAGGGTAGTATTGACTACGTCTGATATACTTATGTCTGTGAATGGTATAATTTGAAGGAAATGTTTTGACTTTGACTTTGATTCATGGGACTTAGAATTGCAGCTCGAAAAGCCTGTAATAAGATCTGGCCCTGCCTTCAGCTATCGTGTAGCGATCAACCTATTTACAGGCACACGAGGCTAATCTTTTATCTAAATGTAATAAATACAAACGAAGGCCACATATCAAGTGTATAAACTATATGCAAAGTGCCTGTTTTGGCATTGAACGGACTAGACTAGGACATTTTAACTGATTTGTTGGTCTAGTGGTACTAAGCGCGACTGCTACGCTAGAGGTCTTGGGTTCGATTCCCAGGTCGAGCAAATTGCTATTGAGTTGTTCTAACAAATTCTCAGTATCAGCTCGGAGTTAGGATTTGTGCCCGGTTAATGGCAATAAGCTCGCCTTATATTACATGGGACCTAAAACATACTGGCGAAATGTGGGTGTACATTGGTAGGCCTCTGCCTAACCCTTCGGGGAATACAGGTGTGATGGTATGTGTATGTTATGCTACAAAAATTAGGGACGGACACAAATCGCTGCAAAACCGACTCCATGTGGTCTTGTCTGCACTACCCATTATTTTTTATAGGTCATCATCAAATGACTTCTCGTAGTGTCAGACTTTTACTGACTAAAACCCATGCATGTTCCTTCTTGTGCCCTTTGCGTTCGGGGGCGCGTTATCTCTTTCGAACAACCCGCAGCCCCGGCAGGCATCGGCTTTGAGAGGCCCCTCTGATTTGCTGACATCTCAATGACGCGCGCGTGGACACATAACATACGGACGGTGAGCTACCCATTGCTCACCGTCCACAGACCTGCAACCCATAGAGTGTTATTTAAGGCTAATATTATAAAGGCGAAAGCTTGTGTGTTTGTCTCTTCTTCACGCTCAAACGGCTGAACGGATCT
Organism: Caradrina clavipalpis; assembly: GCA_932526535.1. Classification (NCBI taxonomy): domain Eukaryota; kingdom Metazoa; phylum Arthropoda; class Insecta; order Lepidoptera; family Noctuidae; genus Caradrina; species Caradrina clavipalpis. The sequence continues at coordinate 7,066,874 of OW052115.1, forward strand.
GGATGAAATTTGGCACTGAGATAGATTGCAATGTGTAATAACACATAGGATACTTTTTATCCCGGAAAAATGTAACTATAGGCTAGTTTGATCGACTGCCCCGTTGGTCTCGTGGTCGCAAGCGCGACTGACGAGTGTTATTAGGTTTTTCCACTAGGAATTCCTCAGTAGCAGCCCGGAGTTTGGAAGTTGGTGGTGTGACACCCGTGCCTCGGAAAGCACGTAAAGCCGTTGGTCCCGGCTATCATTCGTAGATCTTTGACAGTCGTTACGGATAGTCAGAAGCCTAGAAGTCTGACAACCAGTCCACCAAGAGGTATCGTGTCGCCCAGTTACTGGGCTGTGGAGGTCAGATAGGCAGTCGTTCCATGTAAAACACTGGTATTCAGCTGCATCCGGTTAGACTGGAAGCCGACCCCAACGCAGTTGGGAAAAGGTTAAGCAGATGATGATGAGAGGCTAGTTTGATCATAAATCTACGACAGGTAGACTCTCCACCCCGTTAGTATGGATATGCCCTTTCCTTAACACGCTGTATAGCTTCCAAGAAGGTTATTATGATCCCTTAAGGATTAAATTATTGGAAAGAAGAGTCCCCCGTCCCAGCGGCCGCCGCGGTAGACGCTCCGGGCGTCGGGAGCTACGAGACGACTCCCGGCCACCGTAGACGCGGATCTGTGGACGGTGAGCAATGGGTAGCTCACCGTCCGTACGTTTACTAACGACAGACCGTGTCGACGGCGCGTTCGTGTTCCACGCGCGCCTCAAAGAGATGTCAGCAAACTTGGATGGGGCCACTGAGGGCCGATGCCTGCCGGGGCTGCGGGTTTTTCGAAAGAGATACCGCGCCCCCGGAACGCAAAGGGCACATGAAGGAACATAGACGGGTTTTAGTCAGTAAAAGTCTGACACTCACTCAGAAAGGGAAGTTATTTGATGATTTCCCGTCTATAAAAAAAAAAGGATAAATTTATTACAGCATATTCTTAGTAGAGTATGTTATCGCACTGTTGTCGAGTAACTTAGAGCCTTGTATAAATTATTGTCGATAAGCCATGGGCGCGCCGATGACTAAGACTCTATATATTTATATTACTCTACCTGTGCCCTCGGTTTTACTCGTACGTTGACAAGTAATAAGCCTATTCTACTATATAACTTATATGGTGTCATGATGGCCCAGTGGTTAAGACGCCCGTCTCTCATGCACGAGGTTGTGGTGTTGCACCCGGGCACGGACAAGAACCAATGTGACTTTGTCTAATTCATATGTACTTTCTAAGTTTATCTTGAACATCACTGCCATCGGTAACCATGTCAGAGCCTTGAGGCGGTTTAGAAACTCTGACACTAGGGTGTGTGGGGTCGTTAGACCTTACTGCCCACACGATGAAGAAGAAGGCTATAAATAAATCCTACTTCATACTTTACATTCATAAACCGATAATAAAATCGTAACGAGGCCAATTCTGTACATTCAATATTTTTTATAAAGAGTAATTCTCACATGTTAAATACATTATACTGAACCCAAAAAAATGGTTTTTAGAATTTTTGTCTGTTTGTTTGTTTATTTGTTTGTTTGTTTGTTTGTATGTACGCGCATAACTTTTTAATTCCTGCGCCGATTTGAACAAAACTTTTGGCATTGTGTTGGCAGTAACCTGAGCTGTAATCTTAGGTACAATTCATCACGTTATGTCACAAAGGGGTTAGACAGAAACAGTGTGAACACTATTAACTTAAAAATACTGAACGCGAACGAAGTCGCGGGCAACAGCTAGTATACCATAATAGAAACCACGCCGAACGAACGCCACCTGCTACGATCCTTACATACTCCTTTCGCCTCGTGCACATTCATACATCGGTTTATACAAGCACGCCGGTTACGAGTACTGCACACCCGACCTTTCTGAAGAACCTAACCAATAAGGTCAGGGTAGGACTTTCCAGGGCGTGCCGTCCCGGCGCTCGTTACCGCTAACATCTGCCACATAAATACCTTTTGTTAGTCGCCTTTCACTCATCCTCTCAACATGACCGAACCATCTAAGTATACTCTTTTCAACCTTTTTCACTACATTCTCTTTTAATCCGCGTCGTTCTCGATTAATTGAGTTGGCAAATAAGTGACGTCACAGTTGAGTATTGTCATACAAAATCTATGGGAAAATCGCGTTTTGACAGCTCATAAAAAGTACGTCAATTGATTAGTGGTGTCATCTACCCAATTGTCTTTAAAATATGTCTTTTTTATCTATTTCAGTTCGAGTATGCATCTCTTCAGCGGAGCCAGCTGCTCGGTGCCAAAGTTTAGCGAGGGATGATAGTCCAATCACATGCTCCCAAGTGGAGACCAGGTAAAGATTGTAGCCTTGAAAGGGCATAAAATAGGCTCATTTGTACCCCAAACACTTATTTAAAAACTTATGAACAGTAATTGCCACGTTGTATGGCAATGCCGATTCTTTGGCTCAAGAAAAGGCCAGCCCTCTGGTCACGTGAAGAATCGACCAGTCGCTTGGCGATGTCCCAAAAAACTAGATGAGCGCTCAGACCCCATGGCCCTAGTGTTTCAACCCCAAACGGCTCAAACATATAGCTTCTAAGAAGATTATTATATTTGCGCCGTTTGAGGTTTTCGGCACCAGACGCAGCCACCCTAGCACGTCGTGCAAGGAAGATGGGATGGCGCAAGGGTGTCAACGCATGTTGCATCCCACACCAAAGGCCTACCCAACTTCCAAGGCATTATAGTAATTTCATAATTATTGTTGACTGCCTCGTTAGCTTAGTGGTCCTAAGTGTGACTGCTACGCTAGAGGTCTTGGGTTCGATTCCCAGGTTGTGCAAAGTGTTACTGGGTTTACCTATAAAATTTTCAGTAGCAGCTCGGAGTAAGGATTTGTGCCCGGTTAACGGCAATAGGCTCGCCCGCTATTACGTGGATCCTAAACATACCGGCGAACTGTGGGTGTACCAGTGCGTATTTGCAAGGCCTCTGGTATTGCAGATGTCTAAGCAGCGGTGACCACTTAACATCAGGTGGGCCGTCGGCTTGTTTGCCATCAAATGGCATAAAAAAAGAAACACCGGTACACCTCTACCTAACCCTTCGGGGAATACAGGCGTGATGGAAAGTTATAATATGTGTGTTATTAAAATATCCTTCATCTTCTTCTCCGGAATCCAGGGTGGACTGCGCCATCAGACTGGCAAGTGGGCAAGCAGACATAGGCTACTTCTCCGAGGAAGAAACCCTTCTTCTGACGCAGCAGCAGCCTAACGACAACAGGGTGGTAGCCACTGTCAGGGATGTTAACAGACTCGGTAAGTACTCCAATTATTTTTATTTTAGACTAGTGAACTGGCCGCTTCTTCTTCCGTGTGGTTTATTTCACCCGCGTTAAGTTACGTCTTTGGTTACTGCTCCGTTCCTATGTGTCGTAGCGTGATGTCATATTATAGCCTACTAGCTTTTGCCCGCGACTTCGTCCGCGTGGATTAATAGTTCCCGTTCCCGGGTGATTTCCGGGATGAAAACTATCCTATGTCCTTTCTCGGGTCCCAGACTATATCTGTACCAAATTTCATTGAAATCGGTTTAGTGGTTTAGGCGCGAAGAAGAGACAGACAGACAGACAGAGTTACTTTCGCATTTATAATATTAGTACGGATAGTATTCCTATGTCCCATATAGAACCAGTGTCCAGTGATCAGTCCTTTCTGTGTCTTCTGTGTCTTAGGATGTAGCTATCGATTGCTGAAAAAAAAAAAAATTGGTCCAATACTTTCTTAGCCTATTTGGGAGCAAACGAACCACCAAAAACATATTTCCTTTTTCTGTTATTAACTAGTATAATAACTGCCCCGTTGGTCTCGCGCCACATGACTGTTGAGCGTGGGGTCCAGGGTTAAATTCCCAGGTCGGGCAAAAAATATATTGAGTTTTTCTATTAGGAATTTCTCCCCGAAGTTTCGAAGTTGGTGGTGTGACAACTCCACCCACTATATACGTAATATCTCCTACCTACGTAGTTTGGCTAGTCTCCATTATGATTGGCCGAATATTATACGTCAAAATAACACGTTTTTGTAATTTTTATGCAGAACCCTATGCCTTCGAAACTGTGTCTGTGGTGCCAATTAACCACACCAACGGGCTGGAGGGTCTTCGCGGAGGTGTATACTGCCACCCTGGGTTTGATGTGGCTGGGCAGAGATGGTCTCCAAGAGTGCTGAAGGGCTTGGAAGAACTGGTAAGGAATTTTAATAAGAACTAGTTTTTGCCCGCGACTTCCTCCGCGTGGATTAATAGTTCCCGTTCCCGAGGGATTTCCGGGATGAAAACTATCCTATGTCCTTTCTCGGGTCCCAGACTATACCTGTACCAAATTTCATTAAAATCGGTTCAGTCCCATATAGCGCTTTTTGGTAGCCGTTACGAAATAATTCGACACTATTGTGTCGACACTTATTCATTCTAGTAACATATTTTGGTCGCCGAGTTGACTTAGTTCCGTCGCTACGACTAAAAATGGGGAACAGTCGACACAGTAACATTTGGTTTTTAAGTTACGTTGCAGTGTGGTAACGGCCATTCTCCGGTTAGGCGTTATTTGCCTAATTACCGTACCCTTTTTTATTTTTTACTGATTTGACTTAAAAACATTAAAATATGAAACACATCAAAGAACGAATTCAATATATTAATGTGGCATTTAATTATTATTGGTGGTTTTCTAGTAAATGAGACTTGAAATTTTTATGAGTACGGTAATTAGATAAGTTTAATATTTAATGAAACGGTAATTAGAAAACATCATCATGTCCATGTAAAATATTAAAAATTATAATAATATAATTTGTGCACTAGTTTAATATAATCATAGCATTAGAATTAACAATGTACCACTGAACAATCATAACAATAATTGTAAAAAAAAAACACTTTATCATTGCTATTATTTATAAAAAATTATACACTTTCAGTAAAATCAGGTAACAATAAACTAAAAAAAACATTGTCTTAATTGGTAATATTTTAAAGGTAATTAGTTATTGCAGTTGAAGAACTGAAGGTAACTGAAACTGGTGGAGGTTTTTTAAACGACTAGAGACTAAGACTTTCCACAATAGTGAAATATGCAATTTCAGGGAATATTTCCCAGAAGTCGACGTGGGGATGCGTCGAAATGCAGTAGCGATGGACAGTGGCCGGGACCCCGTTCTCCTTGGCTACAGAGAACTGGCGCAAACCTGTGGTGCTTGACACTAACGATCGCAGGGAGGTATGGCAGAGCAAAGTGCTTCACAGACGCTTTTTCCGGCCCCTGCATGGGTCCGATGTAGACTTATCAGCGTCCGTAGCTTGGCTACGATCCCCACCTCTTCGGAGAAACCGAAGGTTTTGTAATTGTGACAGTTATTTGACATCATAACTTCAGTATGATGTCAAATAACTACCGGAGATTTATTGTGAAGGATGGCACGGTTGACAAATGTCGGGCATGATCCAGGCGAATCAATCCGTCACATTATCTCCGGGTGTTCTCGTCTAGCTAACGGAGACTACCTGCATAGATACAACCTTGTAGCCAGGAAAATCCATCAGAAAATTGCTCTAAAATATAGCCTTGTGGATTCGGAAGTGCCGTACCACAGGTATGTGCCCGACCCAGTTCATCATCACTGACAGGACTATTGTAAGCAATAGACCTCATATAGTGGATCATGGGTGGATCGATCAAAGCGGCGCGCAGTGATTGTTCCCGCATCCCCAATTATGAGAACATCGTGAAAGCCGAGAAAGATAAGCAGAACAATTATATTGGCTTGGCTCGCGAGGTTGTTGACATTTGGGATGTGGATTCACCGATCATTGCACTGATAGCCGTGTCGGCCAATGGGTTAATTGCCAAAGGGCACATGATGGAACAAAGATGGGTTTTAGTCAGTAAAAGTCTGAAACTCCCTCCCGACCCGCCCAGGGGAAGTTATTGATGATTTCCTATCTATAAAAAAAAGAGCCTCGACAGACACCCCAGGAGGCTCTCTTTAGGGAGTTGGATCAAGGGCCTGATTCAGAAAGTACTGCTTTATTCTTGACACGGCGCGCATTGTTAGGAGGTTCCATTCTCTGGAGCCCTGATAGCCGGTAGCTTGGACCCTGTTCCCGATACCGGTGGGCTACTATTTCTTATATCTTTAAATGCTCTTTTTTATATTTTTTTATTAATGCTTAAAAATGTAAATAATACTTACGTATTGAAAATGAATAAATAAATCAACGAAAACTACGGGAAAACTTTCTATTGGTACAACGTCGCGGCTACAGTTAGTAAACAAGTATACATTTTTCATACAACGGTAATTATAAACACATGGTAATTAGTATATGGCAATTAGAAAAATATAGATTTTCTTCAAAATTTTGAAAACCGACCCATTACGCCAATTCTGGCTTGTAACAACGTACGGAGGCCAAAGTACTGTCTCCATTTACATGATCAACTAGGGTTTAACTTAAAAAATCAAGTATTAAAATAAGGACAACGGTAATTAGAAAAGTTTTTAACCAAGGCTACGGTAATTATATTCTCACGTGTTTCATTGGCGGTACACTAACGTTAGAGACCTGCAACTGCTGATGGGCTGCGGCACACACCGAGGAGTCGCCACGCGTACAGTAGTGATGTACCAAAAACTGTTATTTAAGGATGTGCACCCGAGAACAGAAAATGTCACGGTAATTATAACTTTCGAGCGGACATGCGGTTACTTAATGATAATTATTTACAGACTGATTCTATTGAGTCGATATTTTGATATGCGATACGGATTGTTTTATAGAGTTTAAAACGTAGAACGAATCAAAGTAAATCTGTACGTTTCAAAAATTACAAGCAATCTTTCACATTAAGTTGGTGTGCGGACATGCCTTGGTAATTAGAAAATAGTGCTTTTTGAACACAGATTGAATTAATTTAGTCTTAATTACTTAACACAGAAGCCAGTTTTTTTGTTTACAGCTAGATACGGATGCTAACTAACATATAAAAAAATTACATGGTTGAATTTGATAATATTATGGATTATGCAAAGCCCGGACACGAAAAATTTGCTGATCGGAGAATGGCCGGTAACATTGTTCTTAGTCTGCAACCACTTCTCAGAAATCATTCGTTCGTTCATTCGTTTTCGTTCTCTTTTTGTTCTGCGACTGGCGTGAAGTTAAAAAATAATAAGAAGAAAACATCAGCCATCACTGTTTAATAAAGTAAATTTTTATTCATATTTTAATTCGTTTTTATTGTTCAAATCTATGTGGGAAATGAATTTCATTGTGTAATTTGTTCAATTAGTTTAAAATTTTCAATGCGCCACCGTAAAATTGTGATTTAGCCTGTGTAGTATAATGTAAACAATAGTTTGTAAAAACAATTAATAGTTTTACTAACAAGTCTTTACATTCCTAGAGCTTGGAAGCTTTTGCTATTATACATTTAACACTAACCATATGTTATGGAACCAAAAATGAACCACAACATTGTTAATTAATTAGAAATCGTATTTTTATTTAGAGGAAATATTCTAGTCACAACTGGTCAGGAAGTTACTAGATTGTGTCGACATATGTCGACGTGAAACCAGAAGTAGTTACAAAGTTACCGAATTCACAAAATGGTTTATTGCTTCCAGCGATTCTCAAACGTTCGGACAGGCCATGTTATCAAAATGTTTTCTATAGTACTAACTAAAGAGGGGAAAAAAAAAAAAAAAAATTAAATGGTCGCTCAAAAAAATACATTTGTTTTTATATTCCTTCCAACGATTTGTATGTTTCCTTGATCAAAAGTTGCGAATTTCATTTCTACGATATTATTATTGGTAGTTAAAAACCATTTATGGGTGAATATCAACAAGTGCATATTTTTGTCAATTTTGGTGGCGAAATTTTTTCTTTACTTTTCGTGAAAACTATTGACCTGGTACAAAAAAAGAAGGTTCAAGCTTTAGGAATCTCCATGAGGTCTGAGAATATCCCGGTAACTTTTTGAGATATTTGAGTTCAAAGACTAGTGTAGCCACCAAAATTGAAAATTGTCCACCAAAATTGAAAGTTGTCCACCAAAATTGATATTTATCCACCAAAATTGAAAGTGCTTAAAACAATACATTAAAAATCAGTTTTTGTCGCAAACTTAAATCTCACGAATAAAGCTCAATGTTTCAAATACTCGGGAATGACCAAAAAACTCCATCAGTTAATAAAACTCAGTCTTTTTATAATAATATTTATTATTATTTATCTGATGAACTCGTAATGATAATTATGAGGGTAGACATAAAAAAATCTTTTTATTTTGAACAAAATTACTTGCCAAACTACAAAAATTTCCTCAACAAAACTAAGAAACCAAAACATAATAAACTCTAAAATAAAACATGATTAAATAACAATATTAAACCTCAAGGCAGAATCTTAAGAGATTCAATCAACAAAAATCACATAACAATCAGTCATTAAATCCAAGAAAGGATATTATAGTTTTTAAACATAAACCTTGTCTCGTCTTTATTACATAAAAAACATGTATAATAAAAATAATTAATACTTAAATAAGTATTTATAATTGTACAGTAAAACAGGATTGCTTTAAAAATTTTTCTTTTCTTTTTCTTTCTGCCATTCTTTTTTTAAGCAGCCTCTCTTCTATAGTCTGATTTGGCATTCTAAAAAGTAAGGAAAATAAATAAATAAGTATAATTAATTCATCACCCATATACGAATAATAATAGGTCATATCTATTGCCTACATAAAACTTAGGTACCGACATAACACTATACAAAAGCGGAATTAATCCCTTAGGCATTTTCTGCCAGTCGACCTTAGAGTAGTGCAGAAAAATAACATGGCATGTGCAATTTAATAAATAGAACAAACAGAAGAGAAACAAATACAATAGTAACGTATACTTAGATACACACATATAAATAAACAATGTGTAGCAGCCACACCTTTTGGACAAAATTCACCAAATTATTAGAAGTACAATAACTTCAGTTTTAAATGTGGCCTTGGATGACCGAGCGTGGCTGCAAGCCACACTTCCCATTCGTTTTGGTGGTCTCGGTATCCGCAAAATTTCTAGTTGTAGTTTACCGGCGTTCTTGTCTTCTGTCCACAGCATCGATAAGTTAACAGCGAAGATTTTATCACCATCTCTGGTTAACTTTGAAGTTCCGTGTTTGACCGAAGCGGTGAACGCATAGAAAGTATCTTGCCCGGAAACAGATCGACCCGTGAACCCATCTTCCCAGAGACAATGGGACGAGCCGCTCTGCAGGGTGGTACGGAATAATTTGATTAATACGTCCATCAATTCTGCTGAGCGTGCCCGCCTGCTGGCTGTGGGTGAGTGGGAGTCGGGTCTCTGGCTTCAGGCACTTCCGTCGCCCAACATAGGCACTATGTTGAGTGACTCTACATTCCGGCTCGCTACATGCCTGCGCCTGGGTGCCCCTTGTGGGGCACCGCACCGCTGTCAGTGCGGTGAAGCTGTCGACTGCCTCGGGCACCAGGGCCTGTCATGCAAAAAGAGCGCTGGCCGCATGGCACGGCACGCCAGCATTAATGACATCATCCGTCGTGCTCTTGCCTCCGCCGGGGTGCCAGCTGTTTTGGAGCGAATTGGCTTGGCACGCGACGATGGAAAGAGACCAGATGGGATGACTATAATGCCTTGGAAGTTGGGTAGGCCTTTGGTGTGGGATGCAACATGCGCCGACACCCTCGCGCCATCCCATCTTCCTAACACGACGTGCTGTGCTGGGGCGGCTGCGTCTGGTGCCGAAAATCTCAAGCGGCGCAAATATATTAACCTTCGTGAAAGTTATATATTTGAGCCGTTTGGGGTTGAAACACGGGCCATGGGGACCGAGCGCTCATCTAGTTTTTCGCAATATAGCCAAGCGACTGGTCGATTCTTCACGTGACCAGAGGGCTGGCCTTTTCTTGGGCCAAAGAATCAGCATTGCCATACAACGTGGCAATGCTGCCAGCTTTCTGGGCACATGTCCCATTGACAGCGATGCGGATGAGTTTTTTGATGCCCTATGGGCTATGACTTTCCTTTCTTTTTTATTTTTAACTGTACATAGTTTTTAATTGAATTATTATTTTTCTACTAAGTTTTGTGTATGCAAATAAATAATAGAAGTAATGTGTAGTGTCTTTATATGTAAAAATAATATATAAACAGTACATACTTAAAATTTGGTGGCTTATTTTCAATTTTGGTGGCGAAAATCGCCACCAAAGCCACCAAAATTGAGCCACCAAAATTGAAACCAGGCATAAAAAAAATCTTAAAAAATATAGTTATTAAGATACAATAGAATAAATATCACTGATAAATAAGTTACCCAAATCACTACCTTACAATACGTAGCTTACTATTAAAACACTTAAAAATCACCAGCAAATCGATCCACCAAAATTGAAAAATTCTTGTCCCCTGTTCGACCCAAGATGATACTTACGTTATTGGCGAGAAATCACAGCACTAAGCACACACCTATTACGTGCAACTACAAGCGCACGACTGAGAAATACAGAATATAAAACGCGATTGATCGCACACGCACAAATCTTCATGCTAATGTAAATTGAAAAAGTGCTACCAAAATTATGATTTTTGCTAGGACAAACTTGAATCGAGTATCCTGTGCTTTTAAAATCAATTTTATAATATGGTTTAGTTGTTTTTAGATAGTGTGTCTTATGCATATACCAATGAAATGATTTGTTTTTTACTTCACTTTAAATTGTTACTTTGGTAAATACATTTATATCAAAAAATGGAGCTAGGACAAGCCACCAAACTTGAATTTTAAAGTTATTTATTTTTCCTAGATTCCATAGGTAAGCCTATTTAAAAAAAAAATGTGGCCCTAATTGGAATAAGTAAAGTAGTTCACTATAAAAAAATATAAGAAACATCCCATCATTTTACACCATGATTCTCAACGTGGACACGTAAAATTGGCGCCTGGGATATTCACCCTTATCTTTAATGTATAGAAAGTCGATGTGAGACGGAATCTTTTCGGTTCTTTACTCATTTTTAACTGCAATTATTTGATCACTTGTCGAAACAGTTTAAGCAACAGTGTCTTATTGTAACTTTTTTATTCACATTTCAGTAATAAATTGTTCAGTAATAATGACGTAACGTTACGACACCTCGTGTAAATATAAATTTTAAGTTATTATTCTAGTAACATGGTGACCACACCGCTACCACGCATTTTTACTCGATTGTACACATGTTACAAACTGAACACTTAGTGTTTAAAAATAAGTCTACACAAATGTTTACGTTACGTGTAAACTCAAAGACTACTTAAAGTTACTGAAATGATTTCCGGTCAAATTGTGTACGAACTATTACCACAAATAGAGACCAAACCCCACACAGTCACCATGTTTCGTAACAGTTACGAAACTGTTGCGACTTGTTACATCTTTATCATATCTGCGACCAAAAAGTGCTATATGGGGTGGTTTAGGCGTGAAGAAGAGACAGACAGACAGACAGACAGAGTTACTTTCGCATTTATAATATTAGTACGGATGGGCATTTGGGTAGTTGACACCACTAACCAATAATTTCAAGTCATAACTTCTATAAAAAAACACTTTATTTTACACTTTTTTCAGTTTATTGTAAAATTAGATTTTTACATACTTTAAAATCAATAAATAGTTAGTCAATTGAGTAGGTCACGTAGTGACGTCACAGTGTGCTATTGTCATACAAAATCTATGGGAGAATCGCGTTTTGACAGTTCATAAAAAGTATGTCAACTGATGGTGGTGGACACTACCCAATTGCCTCGGTAGCCTAGTGGTCCTAAGCGGGACTGCTACGCTAGAGGTCAAACAAAGTGTTATTGGGTGTTTCTATGAAATTCTCAGTAGCAGCTTGGAGTTAGGATTTGTGCCCGGTTAATGGCAATAGGCTCGCCCCCTATTACATGGTACCTAAACATACCGGCGAACTGTGGGTGTACACTGATACACCTCTGACCCTTCGGGGACTACAGGCGTGATAGTATGTATTTCCCTCATGTAAAGAAAATCCAAGCTGATGCAGGGCCGCATTAGGGAAGTGCCTTGGGGCCCCAATCCCCCATCCTGGAAAAAATAAATAAGTAAAAATATTTTTTCGAATCAAAATAGAAAAGAAATCTTAAATTAAGAAAAATGACACGTAATTATGGGGTGACTGGTAGTAGTAGTAAGTTATACTTAAAAACATGATAAAAAATTATCACAATGAAAAGTTTTTTTCAAATTTGTCAATCACCTTAAATGCGCCATTCATATGAACTTAAAAGAAAAAGAAATGTACTATAAAAGTTAAATAGTTTTGTTTGTGTAAATAGATAACTATTTTAATTGAACAACATCTGATTGTGTGCCTATCTTTAGTACACGTCGTTTATTTATTTATTTATATAAACTTTATGCAACAAAAGTACAAAGGCGGACTTAATGCCTTAGGCATTCTCTACCAGTCAACCAAAGGTGGTGAAGAGATAACATGGCAGGTGCAAATTACCGTAAAAGATTAAAACAACATTTGAAACTTACTTTAAACACAAAAAAGAACTCAATGCAATTATATAGAAAACCTAATTGTACACAAGTACAAAACAACAAAAATTATCCAAACGAAAATATATATACATACATATATAAAACATATATACAACACATACCTACATATATACATGCATACATACATACATACATACCTATATATAAACATAAGTATATAAAACACATCTTATGATATACAGAGCTCTTTGTGAAGCTCGAAGCTCGATTTATGATGATGATAAAATAAATAATTTAACTTTGGACTTTTAGATTCTTGCTCCAACAGTATAATGGTTATTTTGCTCACAGGCCGCCCGCACCGACCGGTGTCCAGACGCAAACACAAGAGATAAAACCGCTGAAGAATTGGAGGTGGAGACCTTGAACAACTTTTTCTCAGCAGCCTGCAGACCTGGAAGATGGAGCAACAACGACACAGTGGACCGATCTCTTAGTAAGTCTAGATTATTTAAGGCCATATGAGAAGCAATTATGTAATGCAGCGGTCGGCAACCTTTTGGCAGGCAAGGGCCACATGGTGACAAAATAAGGTAGTGGCGGGCCGCACTTTCACATCATTTTTAACTTACTTCAAAAGGGAAGAGGTTCTCAATTCATCTGTATGTTTTTTTTTGTATTGTTGTTACGCGATATTATCGCCAATTATGATTAAAGAAAATTGATTGATTGATTGATTTTTGATTTGAGAATTTGATGATATTTTTTTTGTTTGGTAGGTCATGCTTCAGAAGTGGTCCCATAATTTTTTTATCGAAATTTAATTTATTGCTTTTTTCGGCAGATCAAGTTTGAAAAATTAGCCTATTGCTTTTATGTCGTCCCAAATGTCCCCAATAACCATATTTTTTTACCTAAAACAAGGGCAAAATAAATTTTGCCCTTTTTTTTTTTTTTTAAAGATGGTAAAATCATCAAATGACCCCCCCCCGTCCCTTAGTGTCAGACTTTTACTGACTAAAAACCATCTATGTTCCTTCATGTGCCCTTTGCGTTCCGGAGGCGCGGTATCTCATTCGAACAACCCGCAGCCCCGGCAGGCATTTGGCCCTTAGTGGCCCCTTCCAATGGCTGACACCTCTGTGCGCGGAACATGGACGCGCCGTCGACACAGTCTGTCGTTGGTTAATAACGTACGGACGGTGAGCTACCCATTGCTCACCGCCCACAGACCGTGCCTACGGTATCCGCCTGCGGGAGGCGCAATGGTGCCGTTATTGGCAATCCATTGCGCCGGCGGACGCGGTGTCAACGGAGGCCGTGGGTGCGGCGGCGCGGGGCCTTCCCCCGGCCCTGGCGGGCACGGCGCAGGCCTTGCCCCCAGCCCGGTGATCGGCCGGCTTGTTAGCCCCCGCACATGCGTCGCAGTGCGGCGGGGCATCACAAGCCGCGGCCTTGTGACCGGGCTGACCGCAGCGGAAACATAGGGCGCTGCGGTCCACCTCCGAGGCGCACCGACATGCCACGTGTTTCCCCACGGCGGAAACCGAGTCGTCCAGACCCAGGATGCGCAGATCTGCGCATCTGGCGGGCCTGGACACTCGTACCTCGTCCGCGTTTAGGGACGCTCTTAGCTTCACAGCCAGAGCGTCCGCGGACGGGCCGCTGGTGGCGCCGGGGATCTCCAGCATTCGGGCCCCAGTTGCGGTGACCCTAAGCTGGAGGCCGGTAATGCCCAGCTCACCAAGGTTTATGCTTGCCTTGGCCCTGGTGAGCACCAGCGCATATGTCACGCCCCGCCTTCCGCCTCCGGCTGTAGCGTGATCACTACAGCCGCAGATTTCGGGGCGCGAAGCCTAGCCGCGGCTTTGCGCTCCCCGCGTCGCCGCCGCTCCTCCGCCCTTCTCGTGGCCGCTCTGGCCGACCTGGCCGCCTTGCGCCCCTTCTCCTTTGCCCCGGCCACTTGCCATTCGGCTTCCGCGGCCGGAGGATTGGGATTAGGGGGCAGAGGGGGCGGAGGCAGCTGGGATGCCGCCTTGCCCCTTAAGGACTCCGCATTTTTTGCCGGCGCCGGTCTTGCCGGAGCCGGTTTCGCAGGGGTCGGCCCGGCCCCGCCGGGGGGCTGGCTACCCGGTCTCGGCACAGACGCGGCGGCCGCGTAGGAGGCCCGTTTGCCGCCCGCGGCCGTCCCGCTCGCCGCCAGAGGGGGGCGCAACACAATGCCTTCCAGGACGGTAAACCGTGCCTGGAAGGCCGCCAGCTCCCGCTGAACCAGGTTCAGCACCTGATTCTCCGCTGGCACGGGCTGGACCCCCTGGCCCGCCGTCTTGGGCGCCTGGCGGGAGCCAGTCCCGCGGAGCTCGGCTAAGTCCGCCCGGAGCCTACTGTTCTCCACCACCAGGAGCTCCATGGCGGCCGACAGGCGGCCCACCTCCGCCCGAAGCTGCGGGACCTCCCCCGCAAAGCTTGCCTCCGCCTCCGCCAGTATGGTGGCCGCAGCCGCGTCCATGGCCCGGTACTTGCTGCCCTTCATTTTCTTCCGGGCCACACTCGCGACCGCGGCTTTCACGGCCTCAGCAAACCTGGCCCTACGCTCCTCGGAGCCGCCAGGTTCGCTTACCTCCACCCGCGATGTGTCCGGCTGGACCACATCGTCGCCGCCAGTCTCGCTCAGGGACTGCCCTTCAGCGACAAGCGTCGCTGTTCTCCTCCGGGCAGTCACCCTCCCTGGGCCTCGCTCCTGGACCCCACCGCGACTGCTGGTGGGGATCTTGCGAGCCGAGGCAAACTCGCCTTCGGAGGACGCCTGGTCCTCCGGTCTGGGCCGCTTCCGGAAGAACTTCTTCCCGGGCCCGTCCATCTCGCGGTGGGAGCTCGCTGAGCTTCCCACACTCACTACACTAGGGGCCGAGTCGGACTCCAACCCGGCATCCCCCTTCCCTCCTACGTCGTTTTTGTTTTTTATAAGGTCCATTTTTGTTCCCACGAGTATGTACGTTATCCAACCATCCAACCAAATTTTGCCCTTGTTTTAGGTAAATCAACCGCTGAGGACGATACAGAAGGAATAGGAGCGAATTTTTGCTCAGCTGAAAAGTATTAGAATCCTCCATATCTCTTTACTTATGGTTTATCAAACATATTGTTGACTGATACACAGTCCATAATAGAGTATTCATGGTTTTAGTTTAAGGATAGATGTCCACTTACACCCGATATAGGTATTACATGTGATGCACAAACTTTTTTTTTATGTAAATTTTATTAATGGGTACGTAGCACTACGTCAACGATATAGCAACAATAAATGAAAAAGAAATAAGAAAAAAGTATATAAAACTTAAATGCTTAAGTTGTTATATAACCGTACCTATACACATTTCAGTGTAATGTATGAGGCAGAATGAGGCTGTATTTGAGTGACTATTTTCTTATACGTTAGCTTACGGTGCGCCTAAAATCATTAATTAAGGTAAAATGTATAAAATATAGTTTAATTTACTAAACTATCGCGGGCCGCAAGGAAGAGAGCCGCGGGCCGCATGCGGCCCGCGGGCCGCGGGTTGCCGACCGCTGATGTAATGTAATGTCGACAAAAACGCATCGCGGCAGCAAATAAGGTTTAAAATAGCGATGTAAATTTTATAACTCTTTATTTTTTGAACACAAAACTTAGTTAAATAATAATAATTAAATTACAAACTATGTACAGTTAATATAAAAAAGGAAGGTCATAGGGCATCAAAAAACTCATCCGCATCGCTGTCAATGGGACATGTGCCCAGAAGGCTGGCAGCATTGCCATACAACGTGGCAATGCTGATTCTTTGGCCCAAGAAAAGGCCAGCCCTCTGGTCACGTGAAGAATTGACCAGTCGCTTGGCTATATTGCTAAAAACTAGATGAGCGCTCGGTCCCCATGGCCCTAGTGTTTCAACCCCAAACGGCTCAAACATATAACTTTCATGTAGGTTAATATATTTGCGCCGCTTGAGATTTTCGACACCAGATGACCAAACGCAGCAGTTTCATGAATAACTACCAAAATTACATTAAATTTGAAGTCTTCATTAAATTGAGAAAAACATACACGGTTCCGGCTCAGTGGAATAATTTATAGATGAGCGAAGCCATGAGCGATTTGCTGCTGCGCTGCATATATACAGGAAAATTTTTTAACCAGTGCGTAAATTTTGTCATAATAAACTTCAACACGTTTTATTAAACACGTATATTTTATTTTGATATGTCTTAGTACTAAAAAAAAAAGTTATCGCTAACGAAACATGTTTACTTAAAAACCATATTTTATTGTCACTCGGCGCTAGCGCATTCCCCACCCCCTCACCCCAGCCATGCGCCCGGGCGGCGGACAAGAGTTTTCATTGATAGTATGCTGTATGGCGAATAGATTATGTCCATGTTTTGCTTATTTCAAACTCGGATAAGGATGAAATTTTTTTAATTTTGTTTTTTAACTAAACACGGAAATGTGTTCTATTACTGACACTGAACTACCAAAAAAAAATTACGCACTGGTTAAAAACTTTTCCTGTATATCACTCGTTCGATTCCCGCACGGAATAAACATTTGTATTTCCTACGGATAGTTGTTCCGGGTCTGGCCAATTGTGTATGTCAGCTTATCAGCCTTATTTATAAAGCCGTCTCAAATTTTTGAGAAACAGCTAAATATTACTTAGCGACTTATGTATAATTGAAAATAAGTTGACATTACTCAAGCACTTAAAGAGTTAGTTAATTGAGAGGTAGCTAAGTATTAGTTAGCGTTATTTTTAACACGCTTTTATTATTATAAGGAAGGCTGTATACAAGCTATTGATTTGCAGTCTCGTCAAATTCAAGGAGTTAACTATGCTCGTGATTCTTAACACGAATCAATAATATATATATATTTTTTTAATTTATATTTTTTGACGTGATTTTCCAATTCGAATTAGCCATCTCGCCAGAGGGTTTAGGCGCTATGCACGCGTTGATATAGCCGCGCGAAAACTCTGCCTACCGCATACGCAACTGGGCGATGCTGATTTTTGCAAAAGGAGTATTCTGGAATACTGTTATTTGATAGTTGCAAGTAAAAAAACAAGCATTTATTAAATATTGGCCAGGTATCGTAAATATATTTGATTACTTCTTTTTTTCTATGACAAGCTCCTAAAATTTTACGAGGATGCAAATCAACAGCTTGTATGTTTATGAATGAACCTACGATACAGGAGAAACTCCTAGAGTGGAGCAATGGTTTAATCCATCCAGTGCAGCGCGACGCACATGTGCGTTTTTTAGACGGGCATGAGCGTTGCCCACACTGATTGGGGATGAAAACAAAATCTGACGACTCCCGTTCACGAAAATGACGTTTAATTTTCCAGAATCCCGCTACCCCTCCCTCTGCGAACGCTGTGGTCCTGGTGCTGGCTGCGAAAGATATACCCTCAACATGGGACCTGCAGTCGCTGGAGTCAGCAATGATAACCGTCACATCCAAGCTCTGGAGTGTTTGAGGACCAATGTGAACGCCAGCTCAGCTGTCGCGTACGCCGCTTGGCAGCACGTCAGGGAATTCTTTACTGTAAGTATTTAATCTTTCAGCATCTTCTTCTTATCGTGTGGGCAGTAAGGTCTAACGACCCCAAACACCCTAGTGTCTGAGTTTAAACCGCCTCAAGGGCCTCTGACATGGTTACTGATGTCAGTGATGTCCAAGATAAACTTAGAAAGTACATATGAACTAGGAAAAGTCACATTGGTACTTGCCCGTGCCCGGTTGCGAACCCACAACCTCGTGCATGGGAGGCGGGCGCCTTAACCACTACCTTTCAGCATAGTTCTTCAAGAAAGGAGTTGTGAGGTTTTTACGGGGTCGGCAACGCACGAGTGATGCCTCTGGTGTTGCAAGTGTCCATAGGCAGCGGTGACCGCTTAACATCAGGCGGGCCGTTAGCTTGAGTGCCACCTTCAGTGGTATACAAAAAAAATCTTATCCAGTTCAATCTAATAAGAGTGTCCATGGAGTTTCTTGCTCGTTCTTCTACATAGAGACCTACGTTTTGGAATAAGCAAATAGCTTCAACTGACTGTAACTTCTTGACATTTCAAAAGTGCCTGTGAATGGTCTTTAATTGAAATAAATGCTTTAACTTTGACTTTGGTTGACTGGTAGAGAATGCCTAAGGCATTAAGTTCGCCTTTGTACTTTTTATTGCAAAAAGATTTTATCCATCAATAAAATATTATAAATGTTATTATTATTCCACAGCTCCGCAATCCCCAAGAAGCAGTGAACTTCGCCGTGTTGTGTCCCAACGGCACCTTAGCCGCGCTGACCACCACAGTCCTCAACAACGCCATATCTCCGTGTGCCTTCGTCAGACAGCCTTGGGGTGCCATCGTTGCTTCCACGTAAGTATATCATCTTAATATGTACTAGCGAACTGCTCGACTTCGTCCGCGTGGCTTACTTCACCCGCCCCACGTTACATTTTTGGTTATTGCTGCGCTCGTAGTGTGATTTTATACAACACTAGCTTTTGCCCGCGGCTTCGCTCGCGTTAAGAATTAGGTATTTCGTTCCATTAGGTACTGATAGGTTCAAACTAATATGTTTACATCCTCCATCATCCCTTATTTTAACCCCATGGGGGTTCAATTTATCAAAATCCTATTTAAGCGGACGTCTTCACCATAGTAGCTCCAATCTTTAATTTCAGTTCAATCAGTCGAAAATCTAAGAAGATTTATACAAACTTTCATCCCCTATTTTATACCTTTAGGGGTGGAATTTATCAAATTCCTTTCTTAGGGGATGCCTACGTCATAGTAGCTTTATGCATGCAAAGTTTCAGCTCGATCGGTTTAAAATTGACAAAGTTTCATACAAACTTTCATCCCCTATTTTATCCCCTTGGGGGTAGAATTTATCGAAATCCTATTTAAGCGACGTCTTCATCATAGTAGCTCCAATCTTTAATTTCAGTTCAATCAGTCGAAAATCTAAGAAGATTTATACAAACTTTCATCCCCTATTTTATACCCTTAGGGGTGGAACTTATCAAAATCCTTTCTTAGGGGATGCCTACGTCATAGTAGCTTTATGCATGCAAAGTTTCAGCTCGATCGGTTTAAAATTGACAAAGTTTCATACAAACTTTAATCCCCTATTTTATCCCCTTGGGGGTAGAATTGATGAAAATCCTTTCTTAGCGGATGCCTATGTCATAACATCTACCTGCATGCCAAATTTCAGCCCGATCCGTCCAGTGGTTTGGGCTGTGCGTTGATAGATCACTAGGTATCTCAGTCAGTCAGTCACCTTTGAATTATATATATTTAGATTATTAGATTATAATTAGCCCCATTACGGGGCATTGTAACTGCCCCGTTGGTGTCGTGGTCGCAAGCGCGACTGCTGAGCAAGGAGTCCCGCGTTCGGGCGAAAAGTGTTATTGGGTTTTTCCATTAGGAATGTCTCAGTGGCAGCCCGGAGTTTGGAAGTTGGTGGTGTGACACCCCCGTGCCTCGGAAAGCACGTAAAGCCGTTGATCCTGCGGCTGATCTCTCTCCGGTCGTGTCGGATTGCCGCCCCATCGGACTATGAGAGTTAGGGAAGAGGGAGTGCACCTGTGTTTGCTCACACACTAGTGTAGGTACTATAATATCTCCTGCGTACTTGGCTAGTCTGCATTAAGATTAGCCGCCGTAGCCGGAATAGGTCTGGAGAATTACATTACATTACATCTGTTAAAATTAAAAAAAATGAAGTGTTTGTTTGTAATCACTAAATGCATATAAGAGTATATAAGTAAGTAAGGTCATAGGGCATCAAAAAACTCATCCGCATCGCTGTCAATGGGACATGTGCCCAGAAGGCTGGCAGCATTGCCACGTTGTATGGCAATGCTGATTCTTTGGCCCAAGAAAAGGCCAGCCCTCTGGTCAGGAGTAACTTAGTCATCTACCAAATAAGACAAATTTTTTCGCCAAGCAACTGGTTGACTCTCCACATGACCAAAGGGCTGGCCTTTTCTTGACCCAAAAAATCAGCATTACC
This sequence comes from Caradrina clavipalpis, assembly GCA_932526535.1. Lineage (NCBI taxonomy): Eukaryota > Metazoa > Arthropoda > Insecta > Lepidoptera > Noctuidae > Caradrina > Caradrina clavipalpis. The sequence goes on from OW052115.1 coordinate 7,087,580, forward strand.
ATTGCACTGCATTAACATTGCATTGTCTTGGAATGTTTAATGGTGTCATCTACCAACAACAACCATTCTAGCCAAGGGGTACCGTGTTGCCCAGTTACTGGGTTGTGGAGGTCAGATAGGTAGTCGCTCCATGTACAACATTGGTATTCAGCTGCATCCGGTTAGACTGGAAGCCGACCCCAACATAGTTGGGAAAAGGTTAAGCAGATGATGATGATGATGGTGTCACCTACCAAAATTAAACAAATTTTGACGTGTATATCTTGTCTTCCCAGTGGCAACGCAGCAACAGTCCTCACCCAGCTCCGTACCTGGTGGCCTTCGGGCTCCGACCCTGGCAGCAACACCTGGCAGTCTACTCTCTTCACAGTTCTGGCTAACGGAGGAGGAGCAAATGCCAGGGTTATCTTCCAGGATACGCCGATCTCTCTGCAAAACTACACCTCTGCCAGTAAGTATAAAGCCCAGCTTTCACCGCGAGCGGAACGGATCCATTAATGACTTCGTTAAACTCGCAAGCGCAAACTGCATACTTGCCTCTTTCCGTCCGACTATTTGTTGGTGGAAATATAAGTACTATGCAGTTTGCGCTTGCGAGTTTAACGAAGTCATTAATGAGTACGTTCCGCTCGCGGTGAAACCCGGACTTTAGAAATTATTGAGTTTTTTATGACTTCATCATCATCATTACCATCATCATCTCAGCCATAAGACGTCCACTGCTGAACATAGGCCTCCCCTTTAGATGTCCACATATACCGGAATATATTTTATGACTTCCTTTGCGGGGATTACTAATTCCTATAGAAAACTGCTTATATTTAATTTTTCTGAAAAGTAACGTAAATACCCGTTATTTTGCGCCTAAGATTCCTACCGCAGTTAACAAAAGAGCTGGTAACATTGAAACGGCTGAACCGATTTTGATAAAGCATATCTAAGAATCAACGCTGAAAACTGCTTTCAAATAACCAAAACCGCATTCAAATCGGTTCGCACCTTTAAAGGTGGGTACTGACCGGCGTTACGGGGCGTAATGTAACGTGTTACACCGCGAGCATTCGTGCAGTCAGTACGTCGTGTTACGGGGAAACCAGCGAGCTACGAGCCGCTCGTTACTCGCTTTGAATGCTCCACCCGGCTGTCGGTATTTTGGCGAATCCTTTGAGTGTTACGCGGTTCGGTCAGTACGCTCTTGCAAGTCGTCCCGAGCGCGCGCGGGTCGCGAGTAGTCACAGGTCGTTCCTCTCGTATAAATATTTCTTAAAACATAAAGTGACACAAAGAAAAATAGAGTTTTTTCTTTGTGCCACATGTTTCATCTGTATTTTTCTATAAAATACAGAGGTATTTTATAGAAAAATACAGATTAAACAATAATTAAGTAGAATCAAAGATACCATCTTGAGTGAACTAACGTCGAAAGCGGAGCACAGAGTTTTGACGAGCATGTTACGCAGATTTTAAAACACAGTGTAACATGTTCGATGCGTACACGCTCGATACGAATATTACATTACACCTCGTAACGTTGGTCAGTACCCACCTTAAGAGCTACGGTGCCACAGACAGACACACAGACACGTCAAACTTATAACAGCCCTCTTCCTGAATCGGCGGTTAAAAAGAAAAGAAAAGTTAATTGTGCCTTCTTCCACAGTCCGCTCAATCAGTCCTGCGGAGTCCACCACCTCCTGCCTTCCGGCCCGTCGCTGGTGTACCACCTCGGTACTGGAACAAGCCAAGTGCTCCTGGGTCAGAGCTGCAGCCTACACCCTGGGCATCCAACCCACGCTGGTGTGTCAGCAGAGGAACACTGTGTTGGACTGTCTGTCTGATGTCAAAGATGATCAGGTGGACTTCATTTCGATTCCGTCGAACTATGGATATTTGGCAAGACAGTGAGTATATTTTTTCTTCTAGGAAACATATTTTCTTTCGTGGAGAAATCATCAATCCTCGGACTGCCTCGTTAGCCTAGTGGTCCTATGCGCGACTGCTGCGCTAGAAGTCTTGGGTTCGAATCCCAGGTCGAGCAAAAAATGTTATTGGGTTTTTCTATGAAATTCTCAGTAGCAGCTTGGAGTTTAGATTTGTGCCCGGTTAATGGCAATAGGCTCGCCCCCTATTACATGGGATCTAAAAACATACCGGCGAACTGTGGGTGTTTGGTACACCTCTGCCTAACCCTTCGGAGAATACAGGCGTGATGGTATATATTTCGTAAAAAAAAAAGGTTGAATTTGTTATTTTCGCAATTGTAACACTAGGAAGATTTGAATTGGAGTAGTAGGTAGTAGAGCTCTTTGTGAAGGAGCTCGTCCGTGGAAGTAGGTACTACCACCACACCTATTTCTACCGCCAAGCGTTGCTTTGTTCCAGTTTGAAGGGTCTGTGTGCCGGTATAATTACAGGCATATGACACATTTCAACTTTGTCTCTGGGATGGCAACGCTTTTGCAAGGCCTCTGGTATTGCAGATGTCTATAAGTAGCGGTGACCACTTAACATCAGTTGGGCATCCAACAATGTTTAAAATATATATTTCTTTCACAGGCATTATAAGTTGTCACCAGTAAAGCTGGTACAGAACTCCCGTGATGATGCGTCCAGGATAGCAGCCTTCGTGAAGGAGTCCTCGATAGCTACTGGCAACATCACTCGCTTCGAGAACCTCAGGGAGAAGGTGGCTTGCTTCCCAGAATACGGCGGTCTTGGTAAGTACCTATCATCCTCAAATCAAAATCATTTATTTGCAATTATATGGTACGTTAGATGTTATATTCGGACAGCTCGTAGATTCAAACTGCCGCGTTAGCCTAGTGGTCATAAGCTCGACTGCTACGCTCGAGGTCTCGGGTTCGATTCCTATGTCAACACTGCTGTTTATTATTATATTTTTTTAGTGTAATTGGGTTTTTTTTTAATGAAATTCTGATTAGCAGCTCGGAGTTAGGATTTTTGCCGCGGTTAACGGAAAGGCTCGCCCCCTATTACATGGGACCTAAACATACCGGCGACCTGTGGGTGTACATCGTCATCAATACACTTATGCCTAACCCTTCGGGGATTACAGGCGTGGTAGTATGTTTAGAGAAATGAAAAACAGGGTGTAAAGTTGCTCATCCTCCGTTGTAAAGGGAGGATCCTCCGACCACCCAAGTAGCAAAATAATGTCATATAAAAGGTACAATAACGTTTTCAATTTAACTTTCAGTCATACGAAAACGTTTTATAATAGTTTTTTAAACGTAAATATAACGCGGGTTTGGGCGCAGATTATATAACATTTCAATCGTGTAAAGGTCGTGTTGCAGTCGCGTTAGCGACAAATTATGTTGAGTAAAAGTCACGTAGACGTTGTGAGTTTAACTAATAAGGTTTGTAATCGTCTAGTAATCCAATGAATAACTATATCATCGTATGAGAGTGTCAGCGACAATTTGTGTGACATTTATTGTGTTATGGCAAAATTATATTATAAAGTTAAGTAAAATGTCGTATGAATCATTATTAAGAATTCTTTAATATAGAGAAAGCATATTGCGGTGGAAGATGAAGAGCGATGACTTATACATGGGAATTAAATTTTTTCGATGATATGTATGGTTATCTTTGTCAATATTTTCATGGGCCTTCATAATATTGGAGTTTTCATATTGTTTATAAAAATAAAATATATTAATTGACAGCAATAGTCTCGGCCATATTGCCAATAGACATTGGGCGACTGCATTTCGACCTTTACATAACTATTGGTCGTATACATGTTTTTATACGATTTATGGCGTCCACCATGACGGTTACAATTAGAGTTCTGTTGGAAAATAGTAAAATCCTTTGCGTATAGTCATGGAAATACTTCTGTTTTATTCACAGGGACATCGTGGTGATTCTGGCGTTGATAAGCTTGTGAATCTCTCATTAAGTTTATCACATTTTATTTTAGTCATAGATTGGCACACGTTGTAGGAATACAAAATATTCTATATATATAAAAATGAATTGCTGTTCGTTAGTCTCGCTAAAACTCGAGAAAGGTTGAACGGATTTATCTTATCTTAGTCTTGAAATGTTCGTGGAGGTCTAGGGAAGGTTTAAAAGGCGAGAAAAATTTAAAACGACCCACGAGGGCGGAGCAGTAACCAAAGACGCGGGTGAAACCGCGGGGCACAGCTAGTCAGTTATATTAGAACAACGTTTCCAACTAAAAGTTATTTAATGGTTTTGTATATGACCTATTATGACGATTTTATAATAGATAACTATAAAACCATTACATAACGGTTTGTTATTTAAATGTTGAATAAAAGGTTCTAAATTTACGGAACATGGCGAGTCATCACTATTGTCCGACTGAAACGTTTACTCGACTTAACATTATATAACCGTCGTATAAATTAATTGAGACGACGTTTACCAGACGCATTCATATGATTTAAATATATATAACTAATGCGTCGAACTGAATACTATTTTACAACTGTTTAGTTACTTCATAACTATTTCAAACCCCTTACATGACTGTTAGTCGTATAATTCTAAACTTATATAACTTTTTTGCTAGTTGGGCAGACAGGTGTTGTGTCTGAAGGGCTACTGCCCGACGGTTGTTGTCGGGATTGTGTATACATATATGCTAACGTCGCGAGAACTTCGATAGCGCGATCTAGGCAACGTCAGTTTTGCCGTAGTAGTTCACATGCTGAGCGATAGATGTCGCTACATATGTATCTGTCTCGTTCTAACAATACACCTATCTCTGTCTCCAGCCTACGTCTCCTTCGTCCGTGCCGGCCAAGAGCGCGGGATCCTGTCCTCATCAGAATGTGACTACGCACGTACTGTTGGAGAGTTCTTCGGAGGTGCTTGCGCTCCGGGCGCCATTGACGCTTCCCATGCGCTTTCTGAGTCCGTAAGTATTGTTAAAGAAAGAGGAAGACAGAAGATTTTAAATGCGAAACGTGTAAAAAAAAAAAACGACGGGTTGCACTCCGGGAGTGCCGGCAGAAGTGAAAACGCTATAGACGTACACAAATAATTATGACATTTCGCGAATTGTCATATTTGTGTACGATAAATTCGTAAGATTTTCGATCAAGTCACGTGTCCTGACGCGAATTTAACATTTTTACTCATTCCAAAACAAGTGCACAACGCCGCTTACGAATTTTCGATCAGGGTCACGTGTCCTGACGCGGGTTTAACATTTTTTACCCATTCCAAAAAAGTGCACAACGCCGCTAAAAAAGTATTCACTTCAATAGTCTGAATTACAGACGACCTGATTGAGACCGCAGGAAGAAGCTAGATGCAGACCGCTTCCAACCGGTCTTTTTGGAAATCAATGGGGGAGGCCTCCAGCCTCCAGCGACTGATATGATGATGATGAATTACTGTGTGTGCGTGTTCTTAAGTACAGCGGTGTGAGCTGCAATATTGTCTATTAGATCAGCATTGTGAGCTGCAATATTGTCTACTAGCTTCTGCCCGCGACTTCGTCCGCGTCACAGTTGATGTGTTATCCTACGGGTACCGTACATTTTCCCGGGATAAAAAGTAGCCTATGTGTTATTCCAGACTATAATCTATCTTTGTGCCAAATTTCATCCAGATCCATTCAGCCGTTTAAGCGTGAAAGAGTAACAAACATCCATACATCCATACATACAAACTTTCGCCTTTATAATAGTAGTAGGACTAGCTTCTGCCCGCGACTTCGTCCGCGTCACAGTTGATGTGTTATCCTACGGGTACCGTACATTTTCCCGGGATAAAAAGTAGCCTATGTGTTATTCCAGACTATAATCTATCTTTGTGCCAAATTTCATCCAGATCCATTCAGCCGTTTAAGCGTGAAAGAGTAACAAACATCCATACATCCATACTTACAAACTTTCGCCTTTATAATAGTAGTAGGATTAGATTGTATATTCCTTGTTGACTGCCTCGTTGGCCTAGTGGTCCTGAGCGCGACTGCTACGCTAGAGGTCCTGGGTTCGATTCCCGGGTCGAGCAAAAAGTGTTATTGGGTTTTTTTTATGAAATTCTCAGTAGTAGCTCGGAGTTTCGATTTGTGCCCGGTTAATGGCAATAGGCTCGCCCCCTATTACATGGGACCTCAATATACCGGCGAACTGTGGGTGTACATTGGTACACCTCTGCCTAACCCTTCGGGGAATACAGGCGTGATGGTATATGATGGTATATATTCCTTGTTCCTATTTTTTATACTGTAGCTGTTTGTTAAATAAAGAAAAATTGTTGACACACGATTTTAAGCTGTAATTTGAACAATAAATTATTTGCTGGGTCGGAGCTAATAAGCGTTGTACTTAAGCCTCTTCGAGGATTACAACATTTTTTTATGTCGTTGGATGGCAAACAAGCCGACGGCCCACCTGATGTTAAGTGGTCACCGATGCCTATACACATCTGCAATACCAGAGACCTTGCAAATTTGCTACCATCACAGAGTCAAAGTTTAACTGTCTCATGTGCCTGTAACTACACCGGCACCCACACCCTTCACACCGGAACACAGCAACGCTGCTTTGCGGCAGAAATATGTATGGTAGTACTTCCCCGGACGAGCTCCTTCACAAAGAGCTCTACTACTGTTAAAACTAACTATATCTTTATTTTGCAGAGTTACAACGCGTCTACTCTATGTTCTGCATGCAGACCAGCTGCCACCATGTTTGGGAACGAAGCTGCCAGTAAGTACTTATTTGATTAAATATAAAACTGCCGGAAGACGCTGCATGCAGGCCGCTTCCAACCGGTTCTTTTGGAAATCTATGGCAGGCAGGCACATGACAGTTCATCTTTGGCTCCGGGATGGCAACACATTTGCAAGGTCTCTGGTATTGCAGATGTGTATAGGCAGCGGTGACCACAAAACACCAGGTGGACCGTCGGCTTGTTTGCCATCCAACAAAGTTAAAACAAAAAAAATGTCGCTTATAAAGTTATAAGCGACATGCTTTTGTTTTTTTTTTTGTTTGTTGTGACGAGACGCCAACCAATAATGATCCTGATAATTTTATCAGGATCATTATTGATTACAGCGTGAATTTCAAGTCCTTTGTGGTGAGGGTGTCGACTGAACATCTATTGACTTTCATGAAGGAGGAATTTTGGCCGAGAGGTGTAGTGTTCCGGCGATTCCGAGGCCGGATATCCGACACCGCGCGACACACGACGCCGATTCTACGTGTGAAATAGTTTTTAAATAATTATATTGTTTATCATGTATAGTATTTTATATTATTGTTGTACTGAAATATGTATTTTATATGGGCTATTGATGCCTGATTTAAATAAATAAATTATTGCAGCGCACATCGGATTAATTTTGTTTCTTTTTCCTTCTAGCGACATGCACTTATGACTACAGCAACAGATATTATGGAAACAACGGTTCCCTGGCGTGCTTGAGCGATCCCAACACGCACGTTGCCTTCCTCAACACTAGGAATATGAGTGGTAAGTTCTATTTTATTATTTATGTACAGTAGATCCTCGTTTATCCGAACGCTCAATTATCCGAACGTTGGCGAGATTTGTTGCTTGCTGCCGCTGTGCGTAGGCAGGTATCAAGCATGCTAAAACGGGTATTGTTTCATTGAAAAAGGTATTTGACTTTTTTTAGGTGTTTTAAAAGGCGATATTTTTGTTTAATCTTGTCCCAAAACACACATATTTCGATTATCCGAACTAGTCTTCGTCTCAATTAGTTCGGTTAATCGAGGTTCTGTTGTACTAGCATCTGATCGCAACTTCGTCCGTGTGAATTTTCCTATTTAAGTACTTGTGAAGCAATTTTGAGAATCGGGTCAATAGATCCGGAGTTTCTCGCGTTCAAACTAACAAATAAATTCTTCAACATTATTGTTATAACGTTAGTATATAGTATAGGTTTAGGTTATGACTTCCCCGTTGGTCTCCTGGTCGCAAGCGCGACTGCTGAACAAGGGGTCTCGGGTTCGATGGCCAGATCGGGCAAATAGTGTTATTGGGTTTTTCCATTAGGAATTTCTCAGTAGCAGCCCGGAGTTTGGAACTTGGTGGTGTGACACCCCCGTGCCTCGGAAAGCACGTAAAGCCGTTGGTGCTGCGCCTGATCCCTCTCCGGTCGTGTCGGATTGCCGTCCCATCGGGCTATGAGAGTTAGGGAAGAGGGAGTGCACTTGTGTTTGCGCACACACTTGTGCACTATAATATCTCCTGTGCACTTGGCTAGTCTGCATTAAGATTAGCCGCCGTGGCCGGAATCGGTCTGGAGAATTACATTACATTACACTATTTATCTTTCCCAGCACACCTGACAGCCCTGGGGCTCCAAGCTAATCAGTTCCGCGCCCTCTGCCGTAACAACTCCCTAGCTGCCAGCACCGGCATTGTCATCGATGATGGCTGCCTTCTGGCTTACGTTATTGATGCTGAGGTCGTCACAAGGAGGTAAGGATATAATAGTTTCTTGGAGTTGACCGCGTCACCGTGTCCATGGAGTTTCTTGCTCGTTCTTCTCCATAGAGACCTACGTTTTGGAACGAGCAACTAGCTTCAATTTTAAACTGTAACTTCTTGACAATTTAAAAGTGCCTGTAAATGGTCTGATTGAAATCAATGATTTGACTTTGACTTGCTAATGCGTCCTAATCGATGTACCGCGACATCGAAATGCCAATGTTACCGCATGCTCATATGAAGCGGGTCTGTGGACGGTGAGCAATGGATAGCTCACCGTCCGTACGTTCATTAAATAACGACAGACCGTGTCGACGGCGCGTTCGTGTTCCACGCGCGCCTCAAAGAGATGTCAGCAAACTAGGATGGGGCCACTGAGAGCCGATGCCTGCCGGGGCTGCGGGTTGTTCGAAAGAGATACCGCGCCCCCGGAACGCAAAGGGCACATGAAAGGAACATAGACGGGTTTTAGTCAGTAAAAGTCTGACACTCCCGGAAGTTATTTGATGATTGCCCGTCTTAAAAAAATAAATAAATAAAAAATGCTCATATGAATGCGTCACCGCGACATGCAAGATTGGCCGTGTCACCGACATTAAATCAAATCAAATAATTTATTTGTGAAACATAGGATAGATGATAGATGGACTGATGGACATTCTGATGTGGTAGCGTCGCCGTCTGGAAAGACCTTGTCAACGACATGCGTATCATTTCCATTTAATTGTATAGATAATAATGTATCATGTCATTGGACCGCATCACGACATTCTAACGACATGGAAATGTGACCGCGTCGCATCGTCGATCGTGTCTAGCAGGTCTTCTGTCCACCTTGCGGATGAACGTCCTACGCTGCGCTTGCCGGTGCGTGGTCTCCATTCGAGAACTTTGCGGCCCCATCGGCAATCAACTCTGTTTGTGTGTGATTTTCTTATATGTTTTTTATTATTTTTACAGAAACGACCCCCTATACAACAGCCTGAACACCCTCTTTGATGCCCTCGACGATTACTTCGGGTACAACGCAGCCTCCGGCTCGCAGCTCATCAACTTAGAGATCTTCTCTCCATTCAACGGCGCCACAGATTTACTCTTCAAAGATTCCACCATCGGTCTTACTGAACCCACAGACGTGTCTACCCACGAACCAGCAAGGAATTATATTGAATTGTTCAGACATTTGCAAGCGTGCACGGGTACTGCCCCGCCATTGCCCGGCCTAGCAAATCGTAGCTTCCATTCTATTGTAACTCTGATTACAATGGCGTTGTTGACAAGATTTGTCATTTATTAGTCTGCTGTGCGTTTCCGAACGCGTTTTTTTATTTTTTAAGATTTTGACAGTTGTTTTTGGCGGGAAGTGTTTTTATTGGTTGACGTTTGTGGGAGATTTCGCGCGTGAATTACTTTTGTTTTTATGTTGCCCAGTAATAAAGTACAGTTTTTAAGGTGAAGAATTATTTTTATAACACATTTTTGTTACTTGTAAGTATTAAAATTCCTTTGCAGTAAGTTTTAAAAACTATTTAAGTAAGAATGCATAATACGTAGCGTAAACTTTTTATTTTATTGTGTATTTAAAATTATTATTTTATTATTTTCTTGTGTACTTTTATATACATAAAATATTTTTTGTAGCTATAATCTGTAGTTTTACCCGAATTTTCAATATATTATCTACATTTTGAGGTAAGTACGTATGAACAATCGGTGTTGCTAGTTGCTAAAATTATTTTAGAATAAACGCTATTGTGTTACCAATGTTTGTAATTTCGTTTGTATTTTTGTGAATAAAATTAAACATTTTTATAAAATAATATTTATTTGTTTTATTTATTACATATTTTCTTGTTTAAAAGGAGACTGGCGGTTATAGGCCTGAACTCCTACAGAAATGAAACTTATACGAAAAAAAAGTAGATTCATACGTTTAACTATTTTCTTCAATACTATTTTCAGATAACTTGTCTAAGAGGAGAAAAATAAGTTGTAATATAGCGAGTACAATTTAAAAAATCGATTGTTGCGAATTTTCAAATTATGATTGCGATTGAAAATGAGATTGGTTCCTTTATCACATATATCCCAAAGTAGGTCTTGGCCTGGGTAATGAGGTATTCTTTTAGGGATTTATAATGTAATTCACAGGTTTTGTAATTAATTATTCACTTAATATCTGTAATCGATTATTTACATTGCCATACTAAAAAATAGAAAATAGTTTTTAGGTTGGCAACAAACTGTCACTTGTCACCTGTAGATCAATATTTTATGTCAATATCTGACGTTTGTTGTTGTTGTAATCTTGCGCCGCGCCGGTGTTTTGTCGTTTTCTCTCTGTGTTATTGATTATTATATTTGACCTTGGCTTTGTATTTTGGACTGTATATCTTGCATAAACGCTGACCTGGCGAATTACCATCGGACTTTGATATTCTTAGCGATTTTGGATTGTGACGATAATGGAAAGATTACGTTGTGCTAATTGCACAACGTAATCAGGTTACAAACACAATTCCTGCTTGAACCATGTTGAACCTGAGACTTAAGCTTCGAACCTATACAATAATAAAATACAGTATAATACTTATTATTCATGTTTTATTAGTGAATTAACATTAAACTCTGCAATATTGATTTTCGTCCTTAACATAACCTTCTGTCAATATCAAAAGTTAAAGTCTTATATCTACTTTCAGACAAGTTTTTAGAAAAAGTGGCAACCATACATGGTTTTCTAATTAATAATGCTATCAGGAAGCATTGAACTTATCCGTGTAGGTGACCAGGCCGAACGCTCCTAAGAAACCCGCCAGTCTCCTTTACCCCTTAATATATATCATCATTTATCAGCCGAACGACGTTCACTGCTGGACATAGGCCTCCCCTATAGATAGCCACAATGGCCGGTCCTGAGCTGCCCGCATCCGGCGATTTCCCGCGACCTTTCACAAAATCGATGGCAGCAAAGCACATGTATCAGTATTTTTGCGAAAATGCCATTTTGTAAACTCTATCCCTTTTAACAACCTATACCTATATAAAAGAAAGACCGGGAAGGAACGCCATAGAAAGACCTAGGTTCTTCAAAAAGGTCAGGTGTGCAGTACTCGTAACCGGCGTGCTTGTATAACCAGATGTATGAACGTGCACGAGGCGAAAGTAGTATGTAAGGATCGTAGCAGGTGGCGTTCTGTGGTTTCTGCCTACCCTCCATGGGAAAAAGGCGTGAGTTTATGTATGTATGTGTATGTATAAAAGAAAAGGGAAATAATCTGAAAACACGGGTACAAGTGTGTATCAAAATTATTTCCCTTTGCAAAATAATTAAGAAATTATTAAACGTTACTTTAATAAATATGATGTTAATTGGAGTTTATCTCATAAAATGAATGTACTGTCTATTTTTTACTAATTGTGCTCTCTCATATAATTTCCGTAGTTATTTACTTTATTGCCATCAAAATAACAAACCCTTCAGCTTAATAATTTAATTGGCACACAGTTATTGATCGAGTTTCTCATATTTCTGCGCATGTGTAATGCGGTGCGCGCGCAGAACCTAGTCTAAAAATAGTATCTAAGACGTGTAGGGACTTGGGAGCTGCGATTATAGCGACATCTATCGAACTACATGATAACTAGAACAGTAACGACATCTATCCAACAATATACAAACTACCACATATAACGCCATCTATAGCTTGTTTATGTGAACTACAACTGACGTTTTTTTGCATCCAAGATGCGTGGGTATAAATTATCTTCCTGCCCTTATCCCATGTTACTTGTGGCAACACGTTTTCTTCTTCCATGCCGTCCTGTCAACCGTCATGCTATCACTGACTCCTTTCTCTTTCAAATCATTCTTCACACAATCCATCCATCTTTTTTTTTGGCCTCCCTCTCTCTCTCCATCCATCCACATTTACATTTACAAATCTTTTGCTTACATGCGTCTCATCCCTCCTCTTCACATGCCCATACCAAGACAAACGGTTCCCTTTCAACCGTTCTGTCACTGGCGCTACTTTCAAACTTCCTCTAATATACTCATTCCTTACCTTATCCGTTCTGGTCACACCACACATCCATCTCAACATTCTCATCTCCGCTTCATGCATTTTTTTTTCATCAGTAGTCGTGTTAGCGATATTAGCATATATACAAAATCCCGACAACAACCGTCGCGCAGTAGTCCACCAGACACAACACCCGTCTGCTCGAAGGATCCTCCTTTTACAATGGAGGATGAGGAACTTTACATCCTGTTCCTCATATCTTAGAAGGTAAAAAGTAGTTTTATTTGTAAATCTGCCTCGTTAGCCTGTTAGTCCTAAGCGCGACTGCTACGCTAGAGGTCTTGGGTTCGATTGCCAGGTCGAGCAGTGTTATTGGGTTTTTCTATGAAATAGCAGCTTGGAGTTAGGATTTGTACCCGGTTAATAGCAATAGGCTCGCCCCCTATTACCTACATAGGACCTAAATATACCGGCGAACTGTGGGTGTACATTGGTTATACCTCTGCCTAACCCTTCGGGGAATACATGCAGGCGTGATTGTATGTATGTATGTTTGTACGTATTATTCCTGAGTAACATAAGCTATATAACATTACGCTACGATCTACGAGAGCGGAGCAGTGACCAAAGATGTAACTTATCACGGATTTAATAACCCACGCGGATCAAATCGTGGGCAGAATCACACTAGAATAATAAAGGCGAAAATTTGTTTGTTTGTCTCTTTTTCACGCTCAAACAGTTGAACGGATCTGAATGAAATTTGGCACTGAGATAGATTGTAGTGTGGAATAACACATAGGATGCTTTTTATCCCGGAAAAATGTACGGTTCCCGTGGGATAATATATCAAATTGCCCCTGACTGCCCCGTTGGTCTCGTGGTCGCAAGTGTGACTGCTGTGCAAGGGGTCCTGGGTCCGATTCCCAGGTCGGGCAAAGTGTTATTGGGTTTTTCCATTAGGAATTTCTCAGTAGCAGCCCGGAGTTTGCAAGTTGGTGGTGTGACACCTCCGTGTCTGTTGGTCCTGCGCCTGATCTCTCTCCGGTCGTGTCGGATTACCGTCCCATCGGACTATGAGAGTAAGGGAAGAGGGAGTGCACCTGTGTTTGCGCACAAACTTGTGCACTATAATATCTCCTGCGTACGTGGCTAGTCTGCATTAAGATTAGCCGCTGTGGCCGGAATCGGCCTGGAGAATTTCATTCATATGACGCAAACGAAATCGCGGGTAAAAGCTAGTATTAAATAAAACTACGAAAAAATACATGTACCTCATTTGTTTATTTCATACAATATTTATAAAAGGCGCTTCTAGTAATAAGTTACAATGTAATGTGCTAAAATTGATATTATAAGAGCGCTTGCAACCGCCATATTGGTTTCAAAATACCAATAAAAAGTATTGCCGTCTCTTTCTTGTAGATGAAGCGAGAGAGAGATGGAAGAATATTAGACCCGGTTTTGAAAATTGGCTGAGAAACTGTCAAATTAAAATGTTATGATTGGTTAACTGGAATAAATATAAGCCAATCAAATCACTTGATTATGAGTATTTCATTTTATTATGTTTTTAAGGCAACAGTAAAATATTCGATTATCTGACTCGCAATGCATTTTGAGTAAGAAATTTTGAGAAAAAATATTTCATACATTGCCTGTACGCCCCAGGTATTATAAACACTGCCTAGGTATTGTATAGAATACCTGAATTGGGTAGATGACACCACTAACCAATAATTTCAAGAAACAACTTTACAAAAAAACATTTAATTTTAGCACTAAAAACCCGATGATTTTTTAAATAACTATAAAAATCGATTTTTAGTTGCTTTGATATCAATAAATAGTTAGTGAATTGAGATGACAAAAAAGTGACGTCATAGTTGAGTATTGTCATACAAAACCTATGGGGGAATGGCGTTTTGACAGCTCATAAAAAGTACGTCAATTGATTAGTGGTGTCATCTACCCAATTATAGATTGCCGGTAACATATAAAAGGAATCACTTGCATGCAATTTTAAACTCTATACAAGTCAGTAATTAAGTCCATAATCATTTAAAAAAACGGCTCGAGAATTTTGCTGCTTTTCTTAAAGAAACCGGTCAAAATCTTTCATCTCTCTTTCTTACCACCGTGCCAGAAAGAGAAAGCAATACTTTTTTATCGTGTTCCATACACCAATCAGCTGTCGACATACCAGCATGTGTACATGACTATATTTAACTAAAAAATTAAATAAACAGAAAACCACCAAACAGCGTATTACTCAATACATATATTTATTTATTGCTAATTATTTACATCACTTAATTAACTAATAGCCTATTTTTGCTAGATTTTTTAGTAAAAAAAAAAAACATTTTTCATACTAAGGGCCTTATCACACTAGCGGAATGCGAGCGTTATCAAAGCAGAGCGGGCGCGCAACGAACACGCGGCGCATGCGCAGCGTATTAGTTGCAGATGCGCAACGAGATCGCCGAGGATATCAGTGTGGACGCCATTTTGTAAGACGTTAACTTGCTACAAATACGCGACAAAAAACGTTGCGAATTTGCCACGCGACCGCGACGTCTTCGTTGTGTAGCCGCGGCGTGTTCGCGACGTATTCGCAGCGCACCCGCTCACAAACCACTAGTGTGATAAGACCCTTAGGGCCTTATCACACTAGCGGTTTGCGAGCGTATCTTGTATGAAGGCGATCACGCAGCGAATTCGCCGCGTCAGATATTTGTATATGTCACCGGAAAATAACAAGATCCGTAAGTTTATCAATTTACTAGGAAGTTTATAAACTTTCGTAAGATTCTAAACGGGAGATAAATTGTAATATTTTACGTCCACATTTTCGTAAATTGATAAACTTACTGAACTCACTCGTAAAATAATAAGTAAGCAGTAACCAAACGCTACGCGCGATCTGATTGGTTGGCTGTCACGTGTCACTTCTCCTTCCTCCTATGGACACAAGCATTGCCACTATGAACATTGACCAATCAGAGAGCAGTGTGTTATTTTACGTATTTCAAAGATCGTATATTAAAAAGAGTTTCTGTGATTGGTCGAACCATATAAAATCTTACGAATAAATATTCGTTAGTTTATAAATTTACCGTATGACGTCGGAAATTGATAAATTTACGAAAATGTGGACGTAAAATATTACAATTTATCTCCCGTTTAGAATCTTACGAAAGTTTATAAACTTCCTAGTAAATTGATAAACTTACGGATCTTGTTATTTTCCGGTGACATATAGAAAACACGCTCGTAATTCGCTAGTGTGATAAGGCCCTAAGACCCATTTTTACTAAAATCATTAAATACATTAGTGCCTAAACGTATTTAGAACATCATTGCATCCCTGTCACATCGGGAGACGCTCCGGGCGCCGGGAGCCGCGAGACGACTCCCGGCCACCGTAGACGCGGGTCTGTGGACGGTGAGCAATGGGTAGCTCACCGTCCGTACGTTAACTAACGACTACAGACCGTATCGACTCAAAAAGATGTCAGCAAATCAGAGGGGCCAGTCACGGCCGATGCCTGCCGGGGCTGCAGGTTGTTCGAAAGAGATACCGCGCCCCCGGAACGCAAAGGGCACATGAAGGAACATGGATGGGTTTTAGTCAGTAAAAGTCTGACACTCCCTCCCGCCGCGCCCAGGGCGGAGGAAGTCATTTGATGATTTCGCATCGGTAAAAAAACCGTGTCACATTGTTAGAAGGTGGCAGACCAGAATGATAATTTAAATATATTTAGCGCTAAATATGTTTAGTGATTTTCATAAAAGTGGGTCTAATTGTCAGTTCCGATATATTATTTCTGTCAAAAGCGACATTCCTTTGATCAGGGTCTGCCCCACGACCGATTAATCGGTCCGATTTTTGTCAATTTCTTCGTCGGTTAGAAGAAACGACCGAGAATCGGGCCGATTATCGGTCATGTGGGGGAGACGCTTAGTTGATGAAACTTCGATGAAAAACAAAAACATTTTGTCACATTTCATCTTTGTCTCTGTGATGGCAACGCATTAGCAAGGTCTCTGGTATTGCAGATGTGTATAGGCAGCGGTGACCACTTAACATCAGGTGGGCCGTCGGCTTGTTTGCCATCCAAGGATATATAAAAAAGTTACCTCCTTGTACAAATAAATGACAAATATACAAATCCTGTAATATCATAAATTATCATTCCAATATTTCTCGACCTTGATTTTACATTATTTACTTGATTTATTTAGGGAAGGAAGACCTTTTAAAACCTAGATTAATTTGATGAAAAACCCGTCATATTGCCGACAAAATAGTCTTATTTTCAATTGATTTTGCAACTTAAATTTAAACGTCATATAACGGATGTAAATAAAAATTAACGAAACCGAAAAATTCATGTTTTTCCCGAAAATTTCGATCATATTTTGTTCCGAAATATAAACGCTTACTTTTACATCGTTCTGGAACCGAAAGCCCTAAGCTCTATCATAGTAACAGAAACTATTATATTCTGGTACTATTATCCGTACTAATATTATAAATGCGAAAGTAACTCTGTCTGTCTGTCTGTCTCTTCTTCACGCCTAAACCACTGAACCGATTTCAATGAAATTTGGTACAGATATAGTCTGGGACCTGAGAAAAGACATAGGATAGTTTTCATCCCGGAAATCCCTGGGAACGGGAACTATTAATCCACGCGGACGCAGTCTCGGGCAAAAGCTAGATTTCAATAAATAACAACAAAAAATATAACACGAAAATTTTATTTTTTGAAATAATGAGAACTCGAAGTAACGCTTCCTTGCAGTCAATTCATATTTGGGTGTAAACCTTATCGACTACACATGCGAACGGTAGCCTTTGAAAAATCCATTCATCGATCAGACAGAAGCGCTACTAACATTTAACTCGAAATTAAAAAATAAATGTCATAAGTTTTCAAGGTCTTAGACACGTCTTAAAAAAAATATAACGACGCCAATAGTAACTATTACTCGACTGGAGTTCCTGTGTTTCGGCTCCAGAACGATGTCAAGGTCAGAAAGATCCAACATTTTTCATAATTGAGAACTAAATCTATATATATAAAAGAAAGTCGTGTTTGTTACAACACTTATAACTCGAGAACGGCTGGACCGATTGCCATGGTTTTTGATTTGTTGGATTTGTTTCCGTCCCGAATAGCAGAATACATCTTAAAAACAATGAAACGAAAAAAAAAGTCGGAAATGTCGGTAGGGGTTGGGTAGGGGTAGGGTGAGGGTAGGGTAGGAGTAGGGTAGGGTAGGGTAGGGGTGGGGTAGGGTAGGAGTAGGGTAGGGTAGGGGTGGGGTAGGGTAGGGTAGGGGTAGGGTAGGGGTAGGTTAGGGTAGGGTATGGTAGGGGTAGGGTAGGGTATGGTAGGGGTAGGGTAGGGTAGGGGTAGGACACCACGCGAACGAAGTCGTGGCGGGTCAGCTAGTTTTAAATAGTCCTAAGGCCCATGTACTGTTGCATACACCCGTACGCACAATGATCTTACATCCAAAGTCAAAGAATTTATTTCAATTAGACCATTTACAGGCACTTTTGAAGTGTCAAGAAGTTACAGTTGAAGCTACTTGCTTTATTAGCCACTACAGCCATTTTTCACAACCAAAAATAAAACTCAAGTCCCAACAACCATATTTGCCTAATACTACTTAGTTTGATGGCCACTATGCATTCTTTCTTTATCGTGTGGGCAGTAAGGTCTAACGACCCCACACACCCTAGTGTCAGAGTTTCTAAACCACCTCAAGGGCCCCTGACATGGTTACCGGTGTCAGTGATGTCCAAGATAAACTTATGAATTAGATAAACTCACATTAGTACTTGCGCGTGCCCGGTTGCGAGCCCACAACCTCGTGCATGAGAGGCGGGCGTCTTAACCACTGGGCCATCACGGCATATTAAACTAGAAAAAGTACTTTGCGTAGTTAAGGTGGAACCTCCACGGTAGCCCGCGAAGTTCAAATTTGCTTACGTTTTTTGCAATTTGCAAGTCAGTATTAAGTTATATGTTAATTAAAGTATAATTCGCGGGCGTAAGAATTGTGTATTTTCAGAATTATAACCATTTAAGTCAGCAATAAATCTCCATAGGGCCAGGTAAACCCAAAGAATGACTATTTCATGAAATCTTGACATTTTGGAATTATACTGACTTATGAAGTTATTTTACTGATTTTAAAATGAGTGAGTTCGACACTAGCGCCACCGCGTGATGACGTAAGTGAGAAGTATTATATCGAGTGAGTATTTTGACGTTTTTCAATAGGATTTGAGCTGCCTCGTTGGCCTAGTGGTCCTTAGCACGCTATGCTAGAGGTATTGGGTTCGATTCCCAAATCGAGCAAAATGTTATTGGGTTTTTCTATGAAATTCTCAGTAGCAGCTCGTAGTATGGATTTGTGTCCAGTTAATGGCAATAGGCTCGCCCCCTATTACATAGGACCGAATAACATACCGGCGAACTGTGGGTGTACATTGGAACACCTCTGCCTAACCCTTCGGGGAATACAGGCGTGATAGTATGTATGTGATGGTTCAATATTTGGTGTGAATTGCCTATTTCAGAATAGCATAGCTAATCTTATAGTGTTATCTTGTCAAATGTCTGGTCGTATCGAAGCTCAGCTGTGTGTAGCCCTCCCGACGGGCCGGCGCCTGCTTGCGTCAGTGATGCAGCGCGTGGTGGCCGGCATGGTGCGGCGTGAGCACGGCGCCGCCCGGCGGCAGCACGGACGCCAGCACGGGCGCCGCGCTGCTGACGCCGGACACTCCGGACACGCCGGACACGCCCGACACGCCGCCGCCGCAGAATATTACCTGTAACGGTTAGGTAGATGGTTACACTTGACACTAGAAAAGAAGTTATTTACATATAGAAGCAATAACAGTATTGTAACCAGGAATGAATAATGTTACTAGGTGTGCCAAATCGTGTACGGGCCTGTTGGTCTAGTGGTTAGTGGCCCTGACTGCTAAGCCGGAGGTCGTGGGTTCGATTCCCACCCAGGACAAACTTTGTGTGATGAGCATGATTGTTTGTTCTGTGTCTGGGTGTGATTTATCTATAATATGTATGTATTTATAAAATTATATAAGTATGTATATCAGTTGTCTGGTTACCATAACACAAGCTCTGCTTAGCTTGGGATCAGATAGCCGTGTATGAGTTGTCCCAAGATATTAAAAAAAAAAAACGCTTGATATGTTGTCTCAGTAAAGCCTGTAGTTATACAAATACATTAGTTTTTCTTGTAGTCAAAAATACCTAGTAGTTATGATTTTATAGGCATTCAAAGTTACGAAAATTATCTAGTCCCGCTAAGTCACGTGACCGCTTGTGACGTCATAATACAACGCGCCGCACGGGCCAGCCGGCGGACTGAGGGAGCCAGACTGAGCGTGTGACGTCATCGCACATCACACCATTACCGACAGCCCGCGTCGTGCGGTTCCAACTTGTTTTACCTCTTGTTTCACGTATCGAAGTAATTCTTTCACTAGTATTTTTTTTTATTTTTGACAGATAATATGAAGTGCTATTAATCAAAATTAGTTAACATTCATTATTAAACCGAATTGAAAAGAGTATAACTGAGAGAGTAACTGCCCCGTTGGTCTCGTGGTCGCAAGCGCGACTGCCGAGCAAGGGGTCCCGGGTTCGATTCCCAGGTAGGGCAAAAAGTGTTATTGGGTTTTTCCATTAGGAATTTCTCAGTAGCAGCCCGGAGTCTGGATTTGTGCCCGGTTAATGGCAATAGGCTCGCCCCCTATTACATGGGACCTAAATATACCGGCGAACTGTGGGTGTACCTAAATCGGTGCACCTCTGCCTAACCCTTCGGGGAATACAGGCGTGATGGTATATATTTATATATATATATGAAAAGAGTATCGGTGGAGTATGTAAGATGTATTAATGTCCATGGAGTTTCTTGCTCGTTCTTCTCCATAGAGACCTACGTTTTGGAACGAGCAACTAGCTTCAACTATCTGACTGGCTGACCTACTCCTTGACAATTCAAAAAGCAAAAACATGCCCTAAGCGCCACGCTACGAATTCATTCTTTAATACCTACAAAATAATAGTGAGTTCAGAATTATATCGATGTTGTTTTATGAGTTTTATTTACGTATAAAAGTTTCCACGAGGAGCTCGTGGCTAAATAATTACAGCCGCATAGACCGATTTTCCGGGTTAAGCCACGCTTGCCGAGGTTGGTCTGTGGATGGGTGACCATTTACCATAGCGAGTTTCCTCCGTGCCTCGGAAAGCACGTAAAGCCGTTGGTCCCGGCTGTCATTTGTAGATCTTTGACAGTCGTTACTGATAGTCAGAAGCCCGAAAGTCTGACAACCAGTCTTACCAAGAGTATCGTATTACCCATTACTGGGTTGTGGAGGTCTGATAGGCAGTCGCTCCATGTAAAATACTGATATTCAGCTGCATCCGGTTCGACTGGAAGCCGACCTCAACATAGTTGGGAAAAGGCTAAGCAGATGATGATTTACGTATAAAAGTTTGTCATGGATTCGTGACCGTGGTGTGCTGGCACATTTTGGTTTGTCATCTATGCATGACTATGACAATGACAGTCGAAAGGTTAATAGAAAAATACACCATTGCCGAGTATCTATGCTGTGTGTTGTAATGGCACAGTGGTTAAGGCGTCCGCCTCTTATGCACGAGGTTGTGGGTTCGCAACCGGGCACTTTTTATATGTACTTTGTAATATTATCTTGGACATCACTGACATCGGTAACCATGTCAGAGGCCCTTGCGGCGGTTTAGAAACTCTGAGACTAGGGTGTGTGGGGTCGTTAGACCTTACTGCCCACACGATGAAGAAAGAAGATCAGAAGAAGAGAAGAAGAAGAAGAGACGATAAAGGAAGAAGGTAGGGTATGTTTTACGTTACTCTCGAATTCCACGAGGACGAAGTCGCGGCTACAAGCTAGTATTAGTATATAAGTCAGTCACCTGCGAGACGGGCGTGGAGGGCTGTCCGGGCGTCGCTAATACATACTGCTGTTGCCTGACCCCGCCTACCTGAAACACACGAATATGTAACAAAAAAACGTTAATTTAAAAAACTAAAAAACCCGACTGCTTTTCTGAGTATTCATGAAAAATCCCTAAAACAAGATAGTCGTTGTACCCGATTGCACTTAAAATTGTAGCAGTCAAGACCCATTCGGGACCATCTGCAATGTAATATAGGTATGTGCTCTCAATTCACTAAGCTTCCACTTCTAGAATGGGTCCCG
Source organism: Caradrina clavipalpis (assembly GCA_932526535.1). Taxonomy (NCBI): domain Eukaryota; kingdom Metazoa; phylum Arthropoda; class Insecta; order Lepidoptera; family Noctuidae; genus Caradrina; species Caradrina clavipalpis. Next base: position 7,109,378 of record OW052115.1, read on the forward strand.
ACTGCTATAATTTTAAGTGCAATCGGGTACAACGACTATCTTGTTTTAGGGATTTTTCATAAATTAACGTTTTTTATTTTGATATACCCAGTGTCACTCTCACAGTAAATACGAATCTAACGACACCTCTCAAGCTAAAATCCATCGAGCCGTTCAGGCTGCAGAGCGTCCCAAACAATTATACATACATACATACATACAAACAAACATACCCTCGAAAAACAACCCTCCTTCTGTCGCAGTCGGGTAAAAACACATTGAGAAGCGATTCCGGTGGTTTTAAAAAACGGTCGCATTCAAATCTCAGTTTCAATCTGTTAAAAAAATACCTGTTTGCCTTCATTTTGTGACATTGATTGTCGCTGAGTTGAGATTGTGATTAGACTAAACAAGATAAATTAGAAAATAAAACTTTATATTAGTACACATACATATCATCACGCCTGTATCCCCCGAAGGGTTAGGCTGTACCAATGTACACCCACAGTTCGCCACGTTCAGGGGCAAAATGTCCAATTCTCAAAATGTCCAACGGTATCAAAATGTCCAATTACCCAAAATGTCCAATCTTTGAGAATGTAGGAAATTTGTTCAATAACTCTTCAAAACGCTTTTTTAATAGTTATGACAAATAATAAATACAAAATACTAAAAGAACCAAAATATGTTTTATTTATAAATAACAAATTAAGACCAGAGAAGACCACAACATACCCGAAATCACTATTTTTGTTATCAATTCTTTCAGTATTTTGTATTTATTATTTGTCATAAGTATTAAAAAAGCGTTTTGATGAGTTATTGAACAAATTTGCTACATTCTCAAAGATTGGACATTTTGGGAGTTGGACATTTTGAGAATTGGACATTTTGACCATTGGACATTTTGGGTAATTGGACATTTTGACACCGTTGGACATTTTGAGAATTGGACATTTTGCCCCTGAACGGTTCGCCAGTATATTTAAGTCCCATGTAATAGGGGGCGAGCCTATTGCCACTAACCGGGCACAAATCCAAACTCCGAGCTGCTACTGAGAATTTCGTAGAAAAACCCAATAACACTTTTTGCTCGACCTGGGAAACAAACCCAGGACTCCTCACTCAGCAGTCGCGCTTGCGACCACTATACCAACGGGGCAGCAGAGAAATAAACACATTGGTACACTTCTACCTATCCCTCCAGGGTCTACAGGCGTGATGGTATGTGTCTGAATGAGCGTGAACAGTACGACGCACCTGGTGCACTTGCTGCGGCTGCTGCTGTATGGTCTGCCTGTGCTGGTCATCCGTTTCCACCACCACCTGCTCCATGAACGACGCGCCACCTAGCGGAAGTAGAAACAGTTAGAAAAATAATAATAAGTGTAAAGAAACTAGTCGCATGATAAACACGACGAATTTAAAAACTCTGACACTAGGGTGCGTGGGGTCGTTAGACCTTACTGCCCACACGATAAAGAAAGAACCACACAGTAAAGAAAGAATTAGAAAAAAAACAACAATAGGTGTAAAGAAAGCAAACGCATGATAAACACATCGAGTTTCTGAAAAATAACTATACTATACTTGCGCCACATTTAATGCAGAATATTCAATAACTAGCTGTGCCCCGCGGTTTCACCCGCGTTGTTGATTTTGGTTACTTTTCCGTTCCCGTGGCTCATAGTGCGATGTTATGTAGCCTATAATCTGTTATTCTGAGGTACAGGCTACGGAATGCCACGCAGAGTCATTATTTTGCTGCGAAGTTATTTTAAAACTGCGATATCTCCTAAGATATTCATTGAAATTAAATGATGTAAAGGGCAATTTTGTTCAAAATTAAACATTTGTGATGAATAACGTATTTATGTTGATAAGGATTAATACTATGTTCATAAAAACACCTTCGCAAATAATGCATTATTTTAAAACAAATTTTCTGACTATAAAAATGGCTATACTGAGTCAACCTTTAAAGTTAGGCATGTACTACCGCGGACTTTTTTTTAGAATATTGTAAGAAGAACAATTCTCTCATACATTATTTTTGCGTAACTTTAACTGTTCACGCAGCGCACGCAACAAAAGCCCTCGAAAAGAATATTTTTTCCCCGTTTTTGCTACATTTTTCATTGATACTCCGCTCCAATTGGTCGCAGCGTGATGTTATATAGCCTATAGCACTCACGAATAATGTAGCTTTCTACCAGTGAAACAATTTTTAAAATCGGTTCACTACTTCCGGAGATTACCCCCTACATACAAACTTACAAACAAATTCTACCTCTTTATAATATTAGTATAGACAAACAACTGTCAAATTAAAGAATAGTGCGGGTATAAAAATGACTTTTTCACAACCTTTAAAATGTTTTATTGTATTTTATAAGACAAACTGTTAGAACTGCCCCCGTCCGTCCGTCGGACTGCCCCGTATGGTGTCGTGGACGCAAGTGCGACTGCTGTGCAAGGGGTCCCGGGTTCGATTCCCAGGTCGAGCAAAGTGTTATTGGGTTTTTCTATGAAATTCTCAGTAGCAGCTCGGAGTTTGGATTTGTACCCGGTTAATGGCAATAGGCTCGCCCCCTATTACATGGGACCTAAATATACCGGCGAACTGTGGGTGTTCATTGGTACACCTCTGCCTAACCCTTTCGGGGAATACAGGCGTGATGGTATATTTTTTTTAACTGTTAGAAACGCATGTAATAATGCTAGTGCTTACATACCCACAATTTTTAAAATGTTTGTCGTTAAAGATTCTTTTTCGAATTTGGCAAAAGTATTTATAATTGGCCGTAAACGCCATGTTTTCATTAAATAGACAACATTTATGAATAACACGGATCATGCTAACCTGTGTTGTTAGTAGTAGTCGAGTTGAGACTTTCACAGCCAAACAGACAGTGTTGCACCGTCCAGCGAGGCTCGAACGGAATGTGGGTCTTCACCTGAAATGTACAGTTATTATAAGTTACATTAGTGCTTATTATTAACTAGCTTTTGCCCGCGACTCCGTCCGCGTGGAATAATAGTTCCCGTTCCCGGGGGATTTCCGGGATGAAAACTATCCTATGTCCTTTCTCGGGTCCCAGACTATATCTGTACCAAATTTCATTGAAATCGGTTCAGTGGTTTAGGCGTGAAGAAGAGACAGACAGACAGACAGACAGACAGACAGAGTTACTTTCGCATTTATAATATTAGTACGGACAATACCAGCCTATTACAGTTCCAATGCAGGGAAAAGGCTTATTTTCATACAGCAAAAGGCATGAGCATTGATTACTATGCTTGCTCAAGGCAGATTGGTCATATCAGACTCCCATATTACAATTACTGTACCAAATACCAATGTGAGGTTTTCAATTCATATGTACTTTCTAAGTTTGTCTTTTACAAAGGTGAAGAAACAAATGGCGTCGAAACCTGGTCTTATAGTAATACTAGCTGACCCACCACGACTTCGTTCGCGTAGTATCCTACCCCTACCCTACCCTACCCCTTCCCTACCCTACCCTACCCCTACCGACATTTCCGACTTTTTTTTTTCGTTTCATTGTTTTTAAGATGTATTCTGCTATTCGGGACGGAAACAAATCCATCAAATCAAAAACCATGGCAATCGGTCCAGCCGTTCTCGAGTTATAAGTGTTGTAACAAACACGACTTTCTTTTATAATTAAGTAATATGTATGTTTCAAATTGTGCTTTCTATGAGAAAATGTTTTTGCCCTAAAGTCAGACAATAATAAGCTGGTATTTTTATAAATAACTAGCTTTTGCCCGCGACTTCGTCCGCGTGGATTAATAATTATCGTTCCCGAGGGATTTCCGGGATAAAAACTATCCTATATCCTTTCTCGTCTCCCAGACTATATCTGTACCAAATTTCATTGAAATCGGTTCAGTGGTTTAGGCGTGAAGAAGAGACAGACAGACAGACAGAGTTACTTTCGCATTTATAATATTAGTAAGGAGTAAGGATATAAACACTGCTCGTGCCATTTCTGTATGAGTAGAGATCATTGCACTGTAGAAGGAATTTACATGGCAGATGTGAGTGGCAACGCCGGGAGGGGACGCCCTAGAGAGACCTACCCTGACCTTATTGGTGAGGTTCTTCAGAAAGGTCGGGTGCACAGTACTCGTAACCGTGACCATGACCAGATGTATGAACGTGGACGAGGCGAAAAGTGTATGTAAGGATCGTAGCAGTCTAGTAGTAGTAGAGCTCTTTGTGAAGGAGCTCGTCCGGGGAAGTACTACCACCATACCTATTGCTGCCGCAAAGCAGCGTTGCTGTGTTCCGGTGTGAAGGGTATGCGTGCCGGTGTAGTTACAGGCACATGAGACAGTTCAACTTTGTCTATGGGATAGCCACGCATTAGCAAGGTCTCTGGTATTGCAGATGTGTATAGGCAGCGGTGACCACTTAACATCAGGTGGGCCCTCTGCTTGTTTGCCATCAAATCCAATGATATATCGACGGGCCTGTTGGTCTAGTGGTTAGCGGCCCTGACTGCTAAGCCGGAGGTCGTGGGTTCGATTCCCACCCAGGACAAACTTTGTGTGATGAGCATGATTGTTTGTTCTGTGTCTGGGTGTGATTTATCTATAATATGTATGTATTTATAAAATTATATAAGTATGTATATCAGTTGTCTGGTTACCATAACACAAGCCCTGCTTAGCTTGGGATCAGATAGCCGTGTGTGAGTTGTCCCAAGATATTTATTTATTATTTATATATAAAATAAAAAGGTAGCGTTCTGTGGTTTCTGCCTACCCCCATGGGGCAAAGGCGTGATGATATGTATATATATACGACGTACCTTGAGCTCCGTGGTCAGCATGAGTATATGTCTGCACGGCAACCGGAACACTTTGCTGAATAAACATGAACACTCCTGCGTCGACGTGCCGTACTTACAAATGGCTGCGCTACTGTGCTTTCTGAAACATATATTATATTTGTTTATTTTAAAGCTTGACATTATAATTAGCAGCTTAGTAATAGCAACCAGGACACAGAAATTCCCAGAGGGGCAAAAGGTAAAAAAAAAAATCTTGTACATTGCTAATATTCAATATTATAAAATAAAGTAAATAAATTTTAAATAATTTTTGTTTTTTTTTTTTGTATTTTTTTTTTTTTTTTTGTAATTTTTTTTTTTCAGGCAAGTCAACATTGTTAACATAGATTCATTAATTCGTTTTTTTTTTTCATTTTTTATTTTGTTTCCAGATTTTTTGGTTTTAAAGAAAGGAAGAAAAAGAAGAAAAATAGACGCTTGAATTTTCTTTAGCATAGTGTGAAATGCGCTCAGGCGTGGCCCGGTTTTTGGAAATCGTACATTATTTTTTAGATACCACTGAAGGCGGCAAACAAGCTAACGGCCCGCCTGATAAGCGGTCACCGCTGCCTATGGCCACTTGCAACACCAGACGCATCACTCGTGCGCTGCCGACCCAGTAAAAACCTCAACACTCCTTTCTTGAAGAACCCCATGCTGTAGTCTCTTGGGAAAACCTTAGCAGGGAGCGCATTCCACAACCTAAGCACATTAGCGTTCACAAGACCCTGCTTACCTTCCAGCTCGGTCATCGAGGCACTTCTGCGCTAGTTTCGTCTGATGCGACATCAAATTGTACGCGTACTGAGTGATCGTGTCCGTTGGGGATTGTTTCAGAGTTTCTGTGTCCTGTAAAAGAGAAATTAGATATTAAAATGAGCAATTTTTTTTCTTATTGCTGTTGTATTTTAAAACTCCGACTGCTCCGTTGACATCGTGGCCAGATGAGCCTAGAACCCTGAGTTCAATTCCTGGCTTCTTCCATTAGGAATTTCTCAGTAGCAGGCCAGAATTTGGAAGTTGGTGGTGTGACACCCCTGTGCCTCGGAAAGCACGTAAAGCCGTTGGTCCCGGCTGTCATTCGTAGATCTTTGACAGTCGTTACGATAGTCAGAAGCCGGGAAATCTGACAACTAGTCTTACCAAGAGGTCAAATCATGAAATGACTTCTCCCGCCTTCTTAAGTGTCAGACTTTTACTGACTAAAACCCATCCGTGTTCTTTCTTGTGCCCTTTGCGTTCCGTGGGCGCGGTATCTCTTGCTCACAACCCGCAGCCCCGGCAGGCATCGGCCCTGAGTGGCCCCTCCAAATATTTGCTGACATCTCTTTGAATCGACACGGTCTGTTGTCAGTTAACGTACGGACGGTGAGCTACCCATTGCTCACCATCCACAGACCCGCGTCTACGGTGGCCGGGAGTCGTCTCGCGGCTCCCCACGCCCGGAGCGTCTCCCACAGCGAGAGTGGCGGGCCCATAAACAAAAGAAGTACTTACTCGTAACCTGCTGAGCGCGAAGGTTCTCCTATCGTTCTCCAGCTGGTTGGCCACGTTGAAGAATATGGACACGAATTCGTCCAGTTGCAGTTGATTCCGAACCAGGTTCTGGAACTTGGTTACTAAGCGCTCTAGACCCTGGAATTAGAAGAGGGTGATGTTAAACAGTGTTTCCATCAGCAAGTCATCATCTGCCTAGCCTTTTCCCAACTATGTCGGGGTCGGCTTCCAGTCGAACCGGATGCGCTACTTCGTCCGCGTGGATTAATAGTTCCCGTTCCCGGGGGATTTCCGGGATGAAAACTATCCTATGTCCTTTCTCGGCTCCCAGACTATATCTCTACCAAATTTCATTGAAATCGGTTCAGTGGTTTAGGCGCGAAGAAGAGACAGACAGACAGACAGAGTTACTTTCGCATTTATAATATTAGTAAGGATTATTTGTTACATCATCTGCCTAGCCTTTTCCCAACTATGTTGGGGTCGGCTTCCAGTCGAACCGGATGCAGCTGAATATCAGTGTTTTACATGGAGCGAGTGCCTATCAGACCTCCACAACCCAGTAATGGGTAATACGATACTCTTGGTAAGACTGGTTGTCAGACTTTCGGGCTTCTGACTAACAGTAGCGACTGTCAAAGATCTACAAATGACAGCCGGGACCAACGGCTTTACGTGCTTTCCGAGGCACGGAGGAAACTCGCTATGGTAAATGGTCACCCATCCACAGACCAACCTCGGCAAGCGTGGCTTAACCCGGAAGATCGGTCTATGCGGCTGTAATTATTTAGCCACGAGCTCCTCCATCAGCAAGTAATGGGACATTTTAATAAGTGGATTGGTTCTTTTTGCCTGAAAAAAAGCTTGTATGAGAAATAGTGAGTTAAGTTCAGTTGTAAAGGGAGGATCCTCCGAGCAGACGGGTGTTGTGTCTGGTGGACTACTGCGCGACGGTTGTTGTCGGGATTGTGTATACATGCTAACGTCGCGGAGAACGCGACGCTGCACGCTCCTTTTAATAGAGCTATCATTACATAGTATAAAACAAAGTCGCCCTTTTCCCCTTGTACGCGTTAATCTTTAAAACTACGCAACGGATTTTGATGCGGTTTTTTTTAATAGATAGAGTGGTTAAAGAGGAAGGTTTATATGTATAATAACATCCATTAAATAGCGGAGAAATACTGTTATTTTTGAGGTTTCTAATGTGATGTCGTAAATAATTTCATTTTTTTCCGCTTACATTGCAAACGCTGGCTGAACCCTACGAGATTTATTAAAATAATGTACTAAGTATTGTACACATTGAAAAGGCCTACAGAAAACTCCGCGATGGTATATGTCTATCTCTTATGGATATCCCACAATAACACTTTTTTGTCATTTGCTTTTTAATTAATTTATTAACTAATTTTCAAAGCGATTTTAACCAATACAGCATTAATCCTTATCCAATTAAATACCTTAAATACATTGTTGATTTAATATAGACCTATATGGCCTTTTACAGTATATGATTTAAATGAATATTTTCGAAGATATTACAGATTTAAAATTGCGGGACGTAGCGTTTGCGGCGGAGCGGGCCGCTATGTTTTTCTGTAGTGTATTTAGTATCAGCATTGTACCCGTGCGAAGCCGGGGCGGGTCGCTAGTTTAAAATATAACTTTATTTACAACACGAAAAGATACACATTTTATTGTGACAATATCATTGTGAGAAGGTGCAACATATATTCTGAATTCTCACAATGAAATATGTATCTTTTCGATTAGTAAATAAAGTAATATTTTGTGTCGCACATATCAGGCATAAAAAATGCGCAAAGAATGTCAGTTTTGAATTGTCAAGGAGTTAGTCATAAAGTTGAAGCTAGATGCTCGTTCCAAAACGTAGGTCTCTATGGAGAAGAATGGGCAAGAAACTCCATGGACACTTTTCACATTTCAGATGTTCCTTCATACGGCAAAGCCGTTGGTACGGTCGTTACGGATAGTCAGAAGCCAAGAAGTCTGACAACCAGTCTAAGAGGTATTGTGTTGCCTACTTACTGGGTTGTGGAGGTCAGATAGGCAGTCGCTCCATGTAAAATACTGGTATTCAGCTGCATTCGGTTAGACTGGAAGCCGACCCCAACATAGTTGGGGAAAGGCTAAGCAGATGATGATGAGATCGTTTGTAGATGTCTCCACATACCTTGTGAAGTATGTTGGTGTAGTTGTCAGCCTCCAGCCAGGAGTCCAGCTTGGGAATGGCTCCATTGGGCCTAGTGAGAATCTCCCAGAGACCCAGAGTGCCGGCGCCCGTGCCGATGATAGCTCGTTTTAGGACCTGTTGAGAAATAAATACAATTATATTCTGTGGTTTCTGCCTAATCCCATGGGAAAAAGGTTTTTTTTTTAAAGATGGTGAATCATCGAGTCACTTCCCCCGCCCTGGGCGGGGCGGGAGGGAGTGTCAGACTTTTACTGACTAAAACCCATCCATGTTCCTTCTTGTGCCCTTTGCGTTCCGGGGGCGCGGTATCTCTTGCTCACAACCCGCAGCCCCGGCAGGAGGAGGCCCTGAGCGCCCCTCCAAATATTTGCTGACATCTCTTTAAGAGCCCCCGCAGACCACAGACTTTCCATCGGCCGACAGTTTGGTCGGGCTCTTAATCAGTATGAAGATGTATGCAAGTGCGCACATTACATCGGTTCGTATATCGGCCGATAAATAAGTTTGATGGGCTAACCGACTGCCTTCAAACTAAACTATCGGCAAACTATCGGCCAACTGCTAAATCAGTATGGCGTTCTTCTACGCGCGCATACTGGCCGATCGTTTAGTTGGCCGACTCGGCCTCCGTTGTATAAGAGCAATAATAACATTTCTGGAGAATATTGTATTCACTTTCATTATGCGACCGTTCACTTCAAAAACCTCTTACCAACTAGAAAATCGTTCGAGAGCAGTTGGCCGACAGTTGTCTAGTCTGCGGACTCATCGCCAACCCGACTGTTTAGTTGGCCCAGTGTGCGCGCTAGCAGCCCCACCCGATCAAACTATCGGTAGACTAAATAGTCTGTGGTCTGCGGGGGCTCTAAGTCGACACGGTCTGTCGTTAGTTAGCGTACGGACGGTGAGCTACCCATTGCTCACCGTCCTGGAAGCGGCCTGCATCCAGCGTCTTCCTGCAGTCTTAATTTCACACATACATACTGCTACTGACCTGTAACTGCGCATGAGTATGCTCTCCTCTGAGTAAGGCCAGGGCGTAGGTCTTGCATCTAGCAGCTAGCTCTATGAGGGACAGCGAGGTGTCCACTCTCCGGGTAGACTCGAGGCACAGGCGGGCACTGGCCAGGGAGGCCTGCCACACTGAACACGTCACGTGGGCTGATGGAAACGCTGAGCGGACTGCCTGTGGGGACACAAAGAAAAAAATATGTTATATAGCCTACAGCCTTCCTCGATAAATGGGCTATCCAACAAAAAAAGATTTCTCAATTCGAACTAGTACGTCCTGAGATTAGCGCTTTCAAACTAACAAACTCGTCAGCTTTATAATACTACATACATAGTTATAGATTTAGGATTCAGAAGCGGAAATCATTACAAAAGAACAATTATCTTAAACATTTAATAACAAAACAAAAATGATAAAGAATTAACCTCACTGAAATGGACTTTTTTTTTTTTACAACTCACACACGGCTATCTGATCCCAAGCTAAGCAGAGCTTGTGTTATGGTAACCAGACAACTGATATACGTACTTATATAATTTATAAATACATACATATTATAGATAAATCACACCCAGACACAGAACAAACAATCATGCTGATCACACAAAGTTTGTCCTGGGTGGGAATCGAACCCACGACCTCCGGCTTAGCAGTCAGGGCCACTAACCACTAGACCAACAGGCCCGTCCGTTTTAAACAAACTTAATGAAAAATAAAACACCAATCAGTTAGACAACCAATTCAATATGAACTGCCTCATTGGCCTAGTGGTCCCAAGCGCGACTGCTACGCTAGAGGTCTTGAGCTCGATTCCCAGATCGAGCAATGTGTTAATGGGTTTTTCTATGAAATTGTTAGTAGCAGCTCGGAGTTAGGATTTGTGCCCGGTTAAGGTGAAACCTCCATGGTAGCCCACTAAATTCTAATTTTCTTACGTTTTTTGCAATTTGCAAGTCAGTATTAGGTTTAATGTTGATTAAAGTAAGATTCACGGGCGTAAGAAGTATGTATTTTCAGAATTATAACCATTTAAGTCAGCAATAAAACTCAATAGGGCCAGGTAAACCCAAAGAATGACTATTTCACGAAAACTTGACATTTTGGTATTATACCGACTTATGCGAGTTATTTTACTGATTTTATTGGTTCTAATTATGTATATACATACATGTAATTATTTTTATATCTTAATATATATAAATCTCGTGTCACAATGTTTGTCCTCAATGGACTCCTAAATCACTTAACCGATTATAATAAAATTCGCACACCATGTGCAGTTCGATCCAACTTGAGAGATAGGATAGTTGAGAGGGTAGGGTAGGGGTAGGGTAGGGTTAGGGTAAGGGTAGGGGTAGGGTAGGGGTAGGGTAGGGGTAGGGGTAGGGTAGGGGTAGGGTAGGGTAGGGTAGGGGTAGGGTAGGGGTAGGTAGGTACCACGCGAACGAAGTCGTGGCGGGTCAGCTAGTCATTATATTAAAAAAAAGTTGTAGCTCCAAAATTGGCAAAGTTTATCTTACCTGTTGACATTTGGTAGGATCACAGACGACACACCGGACCTGCCTCCACGCAGGGTTACAGGATTTGAAGGTCTCTATCAGCCACGTCAAATCTTCACCGATGAGGGTGGAAATACCTGGAGACAATATATAAATGTGCTCTCACTTGAAGCGTAACAATACTTTTTATATAGGTTTCTATTTTACAAGCTTTAATTAAAAGAAAAATATTTTTAATGTATCTGTCACCGGAAAATAACAAGATCCGTAAGTTTATCAATTTACTAGGAAGTTTATAAACTTTCGTAAGATTCTAAACGGGAGATAAATTGTATTATTTTACGTCCACATTTTCGTAAATTTATCAATTTCCGACGTCATACGGTAAATTTATAAACTAACGAATATCTATTCGTAAGATTTTATATGGTTCGACCAATCACAGAAACTCTTTTAAATATACGATCTTTGAAATACGTAAAATAACACACTACTCTCTGATTGGTCAATGTTCATAGTGGCAATGCTTGTGTCCATAGGAGGAAGGAGAAGTGACACGTGACAGCCAACCAATCAGATCGCGCGTAGCGTTTGGTTACCGCTTACTTATTATTTTACGAGTGAGTTCAGTAAGTTTATCAATTTACGAAAATGTGGACGTAAAATATTACAATTTATCTCCCGTTTAGAATCTTACGAAAGTTTATAAACTTCCTAGTAAATTGATAAACTTACGGATCTTGTTATTTTCCGGTGACATATCTACTACCTCTTAGCCTAGTCGTTCCAAGCGCGACTGCTACGCTAGAGGTCCTGGGTTCGATTCCCAAGTTGAGCAAAAAGTGTTATTGGGTTTTTCTATGATATTCTCAGTAGCAGCTCGGAGTTTGGATTTGTTCCCGGTTAATGACAATAGGCTTGCCCCCTATTACATGGGACCTAAACATACCGGCGAACTGTGGGTTTACATTGGTACACCTCTGCCTAACCCTTCGGGGAATACAGGCGTGATGGTATGATTGTTTGTACTTCAAAATTAATTTCAACTTACCAGCACTGACGATAACAGACTTCCCGTTTCCATCTTCTGCTAAGAACAGAGTGACATTGTGTTTGAGTGAAGGAGTACCCGTGCCTCCCACTGTCGGTATTGTACTGTTGAACTCTATTCCTGTAACAATAAGAACTAGTTTAGTAGAGTATTTTAAACTCCTCGGTATCACATCACATAATATCACACTAATATTATAAAGGCGAAAGTGTGTATTTTTGTCTCTCCTTCACGCTCAAACGGCTGGAGGGATCTGGAATCCGGATCTAGAAAGTACATACAGAATTAAGGTCACAGCTCATTAGAGCCACCCGGCACCCACCCGGCACCCACCCCGCACCGCCTCGTCGTACGGCGTCCACTCGTTGTGGACAGGTGGTTCACGGGTGGACGCCACGTTATCACCAAAACGTTGCACGATCAACCAGTGAACCCCGCGCGGTCAACGAGTGAACACCGCGTGGTCAACGAGTGAACGCCGCGTGGTCAACGAGTGGACGTCGCTTAGTCCACGAATTTTCGAGTAGTCTGTTAACAATTGGCATTAGGTCTCCTCGCGTGAATCACTCGCGGGCAGCGCGCGGTCCGCTTCGGACCCGCGCGTTGGCGATGCGCAGTCAACGCAGGGCAGCGAGTTGTCACCGAGTGGTCCACCCGCCGTCCGCGCGTGGACGGCTTACGATAGAGGCGATCCGGTGACGCTACGGAGTTGATGTAGTGAGCGCATACCCATACAAGTCCATATCAAGAATACTAACCGCACGAGGCGAGGCGGTGCGGAGTGGGTGCCGGGTGGTTCTAATGAGCTGTGACCTTTAGAAAAAGTCACATTGGTGCTTGCCCGTGCTCGGTTGGGAACCCACCATACACATAACCACTTCAGTATAGAGTAGATAACTTACCTGTTTCAATACATAGGAACTGGGGTACTGCGTTGAAAGCGAGCTGCATGCTCGGTGTTGTCAGGTACACACATTGAATGCAGCCCGACTGTGAGTGCAGGAGTTTCACACCCGCATCTGTAATAGACATATTTATCATCTATAGGCAGAAAGGTCGGGTGCAACGCCGGGAGGAGACGCCCTAGAAGGACCTACCCTGACCTTATTGGTGAAGTTCTTCAGAAAGGTCGGGTGCGCAGTACTCGTAACCGGCGTGCTTGTATGACCAGATGTATGAACGTGGACGAGGCGAAAGGAGTATGTAAGGATCGTAGCAGGTGGCGTTCTGTGGTTTCTGCCTATGTATGTATGTAAGTACTAACGTTATAAAAATGGATGAGTTTTTTGTTTAGATGCGCTAATCTCTGGCTAAATTCTTTTTGTATATGATAGCCAGATTCATGACGAATAGTATCTATAGGCTATAATAACACGCTTCAACACAAGGGAGCACAGCAAATCCGAAGTCATTACAAAAATAATATGAACTCACATATTATACATAATATGTAGCCAAACAACCGGGACCGGGAATAACTGGCTGTAGGCCATACAAATATTTGTTCCGTGCGGGAATCGAACCCACGACGCGCAGAGTAACAGCAATTCGCACAGCCACTGGGCCAACCATGTCCTCCAAGTTAAATTATATCTGTCTTTTTTTTTTTAATTTTACCACAGGATTGCTTTAAGTTTTAAGCCAATTAAAACCTGTCAGTTTATGTAGGCAGTGGTCCTAAGGCCTAATGGATGCTTACCATAATTCAACTGTAACTTTCTGACAACAAAGTCATATTTCTGGTTGAGCCAGCGAACAGCTCCGGTGCCTGACGCCACCAACTGATCTTCATTTGTCACTATTTGAGGTTCCGGGCTGGAAATCATAATAATAGATTAAGACTACTTAAGTAAACATATAAATATTAAAAAATTAAATTTAAAATTTAAAAAACCCCCAACACAATAACCTAAGTTCCCTTTAAAAAGTAAAAAAATAACAAAAAAAATACGTCACGTTGGGGGACCGCTCGGGACGATCTTATCCTAAATGCAACATCGGTCCCCCAACGTGACGTATTCTTTTTGTTATTTTTTTACTTTTTAAAGGGAACTTAGGTTTTTGTGTTGGGGGTTTTTTAAATTTTAAATTTAATTTTTTATTTTATACTTTTTATAGGTATCTACTTATTATAATGTCGATTTTGTTAAGTTTGAGACCCCACTCGAGTATATTTACAGACATTCGGTTTTTCTTCCCTACTTTCACCACTACTAATCACCACACCTTTTAAACGGCTCAACCGATTTTCATCAAACATGTCTAAGAACACTCGCACATAGGTCACCTTTAATACAAAAAAAACTAAATTGAAATCGCTTCATCCGTTCGGCAGCTATGATGCCACAGACAGACAGACAGACAGACAGACAGACAGACAGACAGACAGACAGACAGACACGTCAAACTTATAACACCCCTCTTTTTGCGTCGGGGGTTAATAAAAATGAACACATTATGTGTCATGTATTATGGATGTAATATTACAGATTAACTAAGGTAATATGATGTGTACAACAGGGTATCAAAAGACACATCACATAGCTGTCGTCTACACATACTGTCCTGCAAACTAGGTAACATTATTGCTGTACATGTGCAATGTAACACATGCAAAACTTATGGATGCAAGGGATTGTAAGCATATTTAAAGTGTAAAAAAAAATATTTTTCTAAAGGGGCACCACTCTTAATAACAACATGGCTCCTAGATGGGAAATCATTTGCCATTCAACTTATGGCTTCATATCATTGGTAACTACAAAAGTAATAAAAATGAGTATGGTTGGATTTTTCGAGCAGATTCCAGTCAGGCCTTTGGCATGTTTGATGTTGGAGCGGTACTGTTATAATAGGAAATTACCATAATTTGTCAATAAGTAAAACATCATTCCATACCTCTCTGTGGTCTCCGCAGGTGGATTCTCAATGATAGCCACTTCATACTCCTGCTGTCCGTCCACCTGAGTCCCGCTGCTGAGCTCAAACTGCTGATATGTGTTCTGTTGTTCTTCTACTTGTTGCTGAAATTGTGAGACACAAACAATTAGAATCCACACTAATATTATAAAAGCAAATGTTTGTGTGTATGTTTGTCTCTTCTTCACGCTCAATTGGTTGTACGGATCTGGTTGAAATATGGCACTGAGATTGAATGTAGTGTGGAATAACACATGGGTTCCTGTGGGATAATATATCAACTTTGACATGGAGTAAGTCACGGGTAAAAGCTAGTTTGACATAAAGGTAGCTTAGTATCTAGATAAAGACATTGGCAACTAATTTATGACTTTGTGTGTTTACATTAAGAGCGCGCATCCAGAAAGTTGGCAACGTCGCAAACAGCTGTCAAATATTTCCCTGTTTTGATTAATTTGTCAATATTACTGTATGAAAATAAGAAATATGGCTTACAAATGCACTAGAATATTCATTATGAAATGCAATAATTAATATCGTAACACCGAATATTTAGTTTTAGATGTAAAAAAGTACTTGGAAACTTTACAAATGCCTTTTTTACGCCTAAAACGGGTACAACATCAAATTCAGTGTTTTAATTGCAATTCATTATCAATATTCTAGTGCATTAGTAAGCCATATTTCTTATTTTCATACAGTAATATTGTCAAATTAATCAAAACAGGGAAATATTTGACAGCTGTTTGCGACGTTGCCAACTTTCTGGATGCGCACTCTTAACTGGCATTCATGGATACATGTTTAAAAGAAGACCAAGAAAAAAAACATTGCCCCATAGTAGGAACTTCTCCTAAATCATGAGAGTACATTTACAAACATAAACTCACACAAACTAATTGTAAACTACTGCAGCATGATTGTATGCCTCTTTACTCATGTATATTTACAAGATCTTAACTTCAAATGCTACTGACTCAGTTGTCTTTGTCTTTAAGTACCAGTATCCAGATTCCGCCCTGGGGAGCGAGAGCAACTGATAGACTCTTACTGACCAAAAATCACCCTAGTTTTCCCTTTCCACAATTACGCTGGAGATACCGGAAGCTTATGCGCATTCCACGACCCCAGACTGGTACTGTCCCGCCTAAGCTTACTCCAAGCTTGGCATTGACAACAAAAGCTATAGTATTCAATTTCTATCACGATCTAAAACAAAATTGAACCACTCACCGTACTAACTTCAGTGTTACTCTGCACAAACGTAGCACCTTCTTCCTCCGGCTCTCCTTTCACGTCATATATTGTCTCTGCCATCACAATCCTTCCCGAAGAGTCCATGGTCCACATGCCGCCAAACGCGAAGTTCGAAGGGTTTCCGCTTTGTTCGTATAAAATCACAGTGTTTGGACCCAGTTGTACGGGCTCACCTTTCATGTTTACGAAGACTGGCTGCTCGAAGTTACCCTCAACTAGCTGCCCCGTGTGGACAATCTGCTGGCCCTGCTCCACAGGGACCTCAACCACTTGATTCACTACCTCAACTTTTTCTTTCTCTTCATTTTTACGATTCACCATTATTTTTTGTTTCTTCTCACTGTCACCCGTATCGTCATTTTTACGTTTGATCACAGTTTTCTTTTTGTTTTTCTTGTCCATTTTTACTCTTGTTTTGTTAATTTTGACACTAAAACGAGCGTTTCAACGCTAAATATTGTGATGAATTTTTGGACATACCGCCTCGCCCATTCAACATTTTTAACCTATTTTGTGTTAAAGCAGGATTATTTTTCACTCGAATTATATTCAGGGATACGTAACAACATAATCTGCAGTAAATAAACAAGTTATTTTATTGTTTTGTTAGCAGATAACTGAGATAATATTCAAATTATGCCAGTGCGAAAAGGACAACTCAGATAGACGCCATTTTGAAATGGAGGGAAGTTCTTTTCAAATCTTTTCTCTTTCTTGCAGTCGTGGCATCCCTGTCCCCCTAGACCGGTTTCGTTCGGAAATCAACAACATACAACGGTATACTTCTATGATTTCACAAATCATTTATAATGAAATTATAGAAAAGAATTACTTGAATAACCGGAAAACCACCTTTTTGATTTCGTAACAATTTTACCATTTTTATTCGGACTGGTTTTATTTTTATCATGTTGCTAGAAAAGGCGCTGGAACGCAACTGTGAAAAATTACAACATCGTGACTTTGACATGAGTACCTACATGACACAATACGTCAAAGTACAAGATTACTCATTAGATATTTTTTTTATATTCGAAAACAATAACCTTCGCGGTTAATTACAATCATTATTTATGTGCGATAAGGTCATACAAAACCAGCTTACATGCTTGTTCTCAATACACTCACAATCCTACTACAAGTGGCCTTTATAGTGTCTATGTCATTATTGTCCATGAATATAATTCGATATTTTAGTGGTGGTATTAAAAAGATGGCTTTAATCGCTCCAGCAATGTTTGTTAACCACGGCGGAGGCCCCATGCCTCTTCTAGGAGACAAGGAGCACGCAGAACTCACAAGTTTCCTCCGAGACGGTGTCCAAAAACATTTGAACTTGAAGGAGGTCAAAGCTATAATCCTAGTCACAGCACATTGGGAGGAGAAGGTGGTTACGATATCTTCAGCGAAGAACCACGAACTATATTTCGATTATTACGGTTTTCCGCCAGAATCGTACAAATACCGGTACGACGCGCCCGGAGACCCAGCTCTAGCTGAAAGAATACATGAGACATTGAAAACCGCGGGAATAAATTCAAAATTGGATTCGAAAAGAGGTTGGGACCATGGAGTTTTTGTTCCTATGATGCTTATCAACCCTTCAGCCAGTGTTCCTATTGTACAGATTTCCGTACTATCCAATCAAGATGCAGACGAACATTACAAAATCGGACAAGCGTTATACAAATTCAGGAAAGAAGGCATAGCAATACTTGGCTCCGGGATGTCCTACCACAACATGAGAGAATTCATGACAAACCGGTACCAGTCTGCGGTAGTGAACAAAGAATTTGACGAATACCTTAATAAAGTCTGCACTGCGGAGACTGAAGACGCTAGGAAAGAAGGTCTGGTGTCTTGGAGGCAGCAGAAAGGAGCTACGGAGGCCCATCCGATGAGGGCTGCGGAACACTTCATGCCGTTGATCGTGATTGCTGGGGCCGGAGGCTCTAAACCTGGTGAACGTATTTTTAATTGGGATATGAGTGGTACGTTTAGATTGAGCGCTTTTGTATGGAAAGAAGAATGATTGTGTGTGCGAATGGTACTTACCCGATACTTTTATTCGCATTTACAGTTTGTATTGTTTGTTTATATTATTCGGTCAAAGATATGCTGGTAAAGATACTATATTCTGCATTTCTCTTTGGAAATAAATACAGCTTTATTGTGTGTAGATGTGCCAAATGATAAAAATATGTTGTAATTACGTAATAGTGCAAGCAGTTCTACAGAAGAATATGAATTAATACAGTATTGGTATTATGGGCTGTGTGCACGCCACGTCTCAGCACGTATTTTGCCTACGGAATACAGTAACATAAAATTATTGTTAAATGATGTCTACTATCCAATTAATATTAAACAACACAATCTAAGGTGGAACCTTCACGGTAGCCCGCTAAATTCAAATTTGCTTACGTTTTTTGCAATTTGCAAGTCAGTATTAAGTTTTAATGTTGATTAAAGTATAATTCGCGGGCGTAACAAGTATGTATTTTCAAAATTATAACCATTTAAGTCAGCAATAAAACTCCATAGGGCCAGGTAAACCGAAAGAATGACTATTTCATGAAATCTTGACATTTTGGAATTATACCGACTTATGGAGTTATTTTACTGATTTTAATGGTTATGATTGTGAAAATACATACTTCTTACGCTCGCGAATCTTACTTTAATCAACATTAAACCTAATACTGACTTGCAAATTGCAAAAAACGTAAGCAAAGAACAAATGGTACAGCTCTATGGCTTAGCAATGTTGTGAATACTTTTACTTATAAGTAATCATTTTTTTGTAAAACTAACTTAAGTAAATTCTTTTTTAAATTATTTTAATTTTCCTACTATTTAAGTATTTAAAATCATGAAATGTGTATATATTTTTAATTTTTATTAATACTTTTGCAGTCTGTATATTGGTTGTCGCACAAACTAACATTTTTTTTTAATATTTTTTTGTACTAATTTTGTATTATTGTCACAAATCATAGTTGTAATGTTAGTTACAAGTACATGCTTAAAGGTACAGTATAACACTAATCTGCTAGAATATTTTGTCATATGGTGAGAAGGGTTCTGTATAGGGCTGCCGTCCGTCCGGGTTTCCCCGGATTTGTCCGGTGTCCGGGGGACATCCGGGGTGTTGGTAAAAATGTCCGAGTGAAACCCGGACACTTTTAGTGTCAGAGGAATCCCAATTAATAGAAAGATAATCGATAAATAAAATAATAATAATAATAAAAATCCTAGGATGTCCGGGAAAAAAACTAAATTTCACCTAAATGTCCGGGGTTTTGAAGTTCTTGCCCGGCCTCGGCAATTTAGGTAATGGCAGCCCTAGTTCTGTACAATATTTTATACTGCAAACTAAAAAAAACATCATTATTTGCTTTTTATTATTATTTTATTGACCCTAGTGCATAAAAAATATCTCTATTACTACTACTCCACTTACAACTACTTATTACGGTTTAAAAGACAGTCCTGTTAAAGACGAAGCTTTAGTAATATAATCCCGTTTCATTTCTGTACGGAACCCCATAAAGAACTAATTGAGCTATAACTGCCCCGTTGGTCTTGTGGTCGCAAGTGCGACTGTTGTGCAAGGTTCGATTCCCAGGTCGAGCAAAAAGTGTTATTGAGTTTTTCAATGAAATTCTCAGTAGCAGCTCGGAGTTTGGATTTGTGCCCGGTTAATGGCAATAGGCTCGCCCCCTATTACATGGGACCTAAATATACCGGCGAACTGTGGGTGTACATTGGTACACCTCTGCCTAACCCTTCGGGGAATACAGGCGTGATGGTATATATTTTTTATGAGCTATAATAGTAACAGAATTCCGTTTGGCGCCATTTCTGTACGGAGCCCCATAGAACTAAATGTACGGACGCCCGCACATCAAGCTACTACCTTCTGTCAAATTTCTTTAATAGATTTTTAAACTTTATCGCTTTACGATATGGTTCAAAGTTGATTGCGAAAATTTGACAGTTTCGGGTAGCTTGATGTGCTGACGTTTGTACTGAATTTGACAGTTAATTTGACACTTAAAAAAATGTCAAAATATTCTAAGCACCCTCTAATAAGGAAGACGTAATATTTAATTCCTTTGCCTTGTTTCAAATGAAATGCAATAATTATTTTTATACAAGTATTTTAAAAGCTAAGGGACCATTGTAATTATTTTATTAATTTTAGCTTTAAGAGTTGCTTATTTGTAAGATAATTGTTTAAAGAAATAATATAAAAATATTCAAAAACAAAATCTTTTTTTTATTATCCTTCGGTAATTACCAATGAGGTATACCTATGGATATAAGTAGTATATCTATAGTTTGACTGCCCCATTGTTCTTGTGGTCTCAAGCACGACTGCTGAACGTGGGGTGGCTGGGTTCGATTCCCAGGTCAGACAAAAAGTTTTATTGGGTTTTTCCATTAGATTTCTTAGTAGCAGCCCGGAGTTTGGAAGTTGGTGGTGTGACACCCCCGTGCCACGAAAAGCACATAAAGCCGTTGGTCCTGCGCCTGATCTCTCTCCGGTCGTGCCGGATTTCCGTCCCATCGGGCTATGAGAGTTAGAGAAGAGGGAGTGCACCTGTGTTTGCGCACACACTTGTGCACTATAATATCTCCTGCGTACGTGACTAGTCTGCATTAAGACTAGACGCCGTGGCCGGAATCGGTTTGGAGAATTAAATTATTACAAGTAATTGTAGAGATAGAGATGACTTAAACATACATAATATTGTTATCTAATGCACAAAACAAAGTTGCGCTTGTAATGTACACTGTGTAGGCAAATATATGATAAGTAGTATTTAATTTAATTTACTGAGTTCTGGGACTCTGGCCATTGGTTATCTCTATCACAAACAGTCAAACACACATAATTACTTATAATCATTCATAACAATTTAATAACTATGTATGTTTGTCATCATCTGCCTAGCCCTTTCCTAACTATGTTGGGGTCGGCTTCCAGTCTAACCGGATGCAGCTGAATACCAGTGTTGTACATGGAGCGACTGGCTATCTGACCTCCACAACCCAGTAACTGGGCACACGATACCACGCGGTAAGACTGGTTGTCAGACTTCCCGGCTTCTGATTATCCGTAATGACTGTCAAAGATCTACGAATGACAGCCGGGACCAACGGCGACACGTGCTTTCCGAGGCACGGGGTTGTCACACCACCAACTTTTAACTTCGGGCTGCTACTGAGAAGTTCCTGTTGGAAAAAACTCACTAGCACTTTTTTCGTTTGACCTTGGAATAGAATCAAGGACCCCACGCTCATCAGACGCGCTTGTGACCACGAGGGCAACGAGGCCTACCTATGTCTTTTTGTAATTATAACTATTTCTGCTTCGTGATTATTTTTACCATCACCATCACGCCTGTATTCCCCGAAGGGTTAGGCAGAGAAGTGCCAATTTACACCCACAGTTCGCCGGTAGGTATGTTTAGGTCACATGTAATAGGGGGCGAGTTTATTGCCATTAACCGGCACAAATCCTAAATCCAAGCTGCTTCTGAGAATTTCATAGAAAAACCAAATAACACTTTTTGCTCGACCTGGAAATCGAACCCAAAGGCTTCTAGCGTAGCAGTCGCGCTTAGGACCACTAGGCTAACGAGGCAGTTATATACTATGACTTTGTTATAAACTATGTAGAGATATCAATCAGCAATTTGAAATAACAAAATCCTTGCAAAAATTGCAAAGCAAAGTCAAATGATACATCCTATATTTAATCACAATCGCTTTTATTCCATCACAGCAGAATGACATTACAAAAACAGTATTTATTTACGCATTTATCAATATAAACGCGAGCTGTTATATCGCAACGCAAACAAATTTCAAGATACCATGTTGAAAATAATCTTCATTGCAACCATAGTGTCATTTGTCACTTATTCCAAAATGGCTGACGTGTATTTCGCGCCATCAGTCTTCCTAAATCATGGCGGGGGTCCATATCCGGTTTTACGTGAAAAATATAATGAAGAAATTGGAAATTCGTTGAGAAATGTGTCAAATTATGTGGATTTGAATCGTTTGAAGGCGATAATTATAGTTACTGCGCATCGGGAAGAGGATGTAGTGACTATTTCATCTGGGAAACGTCATTCGTTGCTGTTTGATTATAATAACTTCCCACCAGAGAGTTATGAGTTCCAATATGAAGCTCCAGGTACGTAAATTTAAATCTATACTTAAAAATTATTATAAAGAGGAAAGATTTGTATTTTTGTATGTAACGAATAAACTTAAAATCTACTGAACCGAAACCGACGTTAACCATTGTTTCGCCAATAGATAGCAATCATAATATTTTATCTAAGTCAGATAGATCCATGAGACAATTTTTTGTCATATCTCTTATCTCCTAAGAGGGTAGAGTGGATTTATCCAAGTTTGAAGTTAAGTGACACATTTCTGAGTAACATAGGCTATATTATATACTAATATTATAAAAAGGGAAGATTTTTTGTGTATTCTTGTTCGTTTGTATCGAAAAAACTCCGAAACTACTAGACCGATTTGAACCATTTATTCGCCACTAGATAGCCACATTATTCTTGAGTAACATAGGCTATATAACGTCATGCTATGACCCACGGGAGCGGAGCAGTAACGAAAGACGTAACTAAACCCGGGTGAAGGAAGCCTCGTGGACAAAGTCGCGGGCAGTTCGCTATTTCTTCTAACTTCTGGCCACGATTTGGTGTTTTTTTTTATTTACGTAAATGGTTACTGCTCCGCTCCCGTATGTCGTAGCGTGATGTTATATAGCCTATGTTACTCAGGAATAATGTAGCTATCTATTGGCGAATAAATGGTTCAAATCGGTCTAGTAGTTTCGGATTTTTTTTGATACAAACGAACAAGAGAACAAATAAACAATATTTTTTCCTCTTTATAATATTAGTATATTTAAAGCACTCAGTGTCGCACTAATATCAATCTTTGTGGTTAGTCAGTTTCCCGTAAACTAACAAATACGTCACTAAAAATCGACGGAATGGGAAACTGGCTAACCGCAAGCGTTGTTATGACAAAATTCTATTGCCATTAACCGGGCACAAATCCAATCTCCAAGCTGCTAATGAGAATTTCATTGAAAAAACCCAATTTCACTTTTTGCTCGACCTGGGAATGGAACCCAGGACCTCTAGCATAGCAGTCGCACTTAGGACCACTAGGCTAACGAGGCAGTTAGCGAAACATATATACCTATACCTACTATTCTTAATAATGTTGGCTTTCATTTTACAAAAAGCCTTTATAATTCAATCGGTAGTTCCAGAAATTAGCGATTTTCAACAAAAAAATATCTCTTCATCTTTATTACATTAGTATGAATCACTAGCATGTATGATTTCTCAGTAGCAGCCCGGAGTTTGGAAGTTGGTGGTGTGACACCCCCGTGACTCGGAAAGCACGTAAAGCCGTTGGTCCTGCGCCTGCTCTCTCTCCGGTCGTGTCGGATTGCCGTCCCATCGGGCTATGAGAGTTAGGGAAGAGGGAGTGCACCTGTGTTTGCGCACACACTTGTACACTATAATATCTCCTGAGTACTTGGCTAGTCTGCATTAAGAATAGCCGCCGTGGCCGGAATCGGTCTGGAGAATTACAATTATTTTTTGCCTACCTACTATTATTGGTTAATCAATCAAGTAATTATAATTATGTATGATGCCTTTTAGGTCAGCGGACGTCGATCATTCATGAACTAGTTAGTAAACGAAGCATAACTATTAGGTCAATACATAATCTACACTAATATAATAAAGCTAAATAGTTTAATACCACCATCACGCCTGTATTCCCCGAAGGGTTAGGCAGAGGTGTACCAATGTGGTGTACATTGGTACACCTCAGTTCCCCGGTATATTTAGGTCCCATGTAATAGGGGGCGAGCCTATTGCCATTATCCGGGCACAAATCCAAACTCCGAGCTGCTACTGAGAATTTCATAGAAAAACCCAATAACGCTTTTTGCTCGACCTGGAAATCGAACCCAGGACCTCTAGCGTAGCAGTCGCGCTCAGGACCACTAGGCCAACGAGGCAGTTAAAATAAATAAAAAAATAAAAAAGTAAAAAAAAAGTAAATATATAAAAAAAAGTCTAAATAGTTTAATGTTTGTTTGTTTAAACGCTGGAACTACCAGACGGATTGGATAAATCGTTTTTTGGGTTCCGTACCCAAAGGGTAGAATGAATAGTTAAATTAAAATAAAAAAATAATATTAAAAGGGGGCTCCCATACAGCAAACGTGATCACTTTGCCGTTTTTATGGATAACTAGCTTTTGCCCGCGTCTTCGTCCGCTTGGATTAATAGTTCCCGTTCCCGGGGGATTTCCGGAATGAAAACTATCCTATGTCCTTTCTCGGGTCCCAGACTATTATCTGTACCAAATTTCATTGAAATCGGTTCAGTGGTTTAGGCGTGAAGAAGAGACAGACAAACAGACAGACAGAGTTACTTTCGCATTTATAATATTAATACGGATAGTACGGAACC
This sequence comes from Caradrina clavipalpis, assembly GCA_932526535.1. Classification (NCBI taxonomy): domain Eukaryota; kingdom Metazoa; phylum Arthropoda; class Insecta; order Lepidoptera; family Noctuidae; genus Caradrina; species Caradrina clavipalpis. Next base: position 7,134,221 of record OW052115.1, read on the forward strand.
AATCGTGCGTGAGTCCGACTCGCACTTTTTTGTATTTTTGCCAGCCAGATTCATGATTACCCAGGGATTCAAGAGGTACATGCAGGCTATATAACATCATGCTACACATACAAATTAGTATAGATGTAGCACAGTAGGTATACCTCAATGTTCCTGTTACAGGTGATCCAATTTTGGCGGGAAGAATTCACGATGCGTTCAAAAACGCGGGAATCAAGTCGGCTTTAGACGACATAAGAGGCTGGGACCACGGAGTCTTCATACCAATGATGTTAATAAACCCAAAAGCAGACATTCCAATAATACAAATATCTATATTAAAGAATCAAAATGCTGCACAGCATTACGATATCGGAAAAGTTTTGTACGAATTTCGAAAAGAAGGCGTCGCCATCTTTGGTTCTGGATTGTCGTATCACAATATGGCCGAATTTGCAAAAGCTTCGCCAGAATTTGACAAGAAAATTGTAAACGGGGACTTTGATAAATTTTTGAATAATGTTTGTATTGGGGATGAAGAGAATCGAAAGAAGATAATATTTTGGGAACAAGAGAAGGGGGGGTATGACAGCCATCCGTTAGGAGAGGCGGATCACCTTATGCCATTAATAGTGAATGCGGGGGCGGGTGGAACGCGTGCAGGGAAAAATATTTTTAATTCAGTATTTTTGGGGAAATTTAAAATTAGCGGTTTTATGTGGGATGAAAAATAAACAAAATAATTCTGCATTTTAAATATGGTGTATGAAAAGATATATCACATTGCCATTAACTAATTTACGTAATTTGGTAAACATAGATTTTAAAAGAAAATTTTAGGTTTAATTATGTTTTATGTTAATTCAATATTATACCTAATCATTTGCCAATGATATATGAAATAAAATATTTTTAATGTTGACTTTTATTTTTCTTTTATTCTTGTTGTGGAATTTGTTCGAAAGCAGTCGCCGCGGCCCTGGAACACAAAGGGCATTAAGATGAACACGGGCGGATTTTAGTAAAAAGTAGCCAGCAGTTGTAGTAGTTAGTTTAGTCAGAAAGAGTATGACCAGAGTGAGAGATTCTTTCTGTCCATATCACAACACAGTTACTAAGCAACACGATACCTCTTGGTAAGACTGATTGTCAGACTTCCCGGCTTCTGACTATACGTAACGACTGTCAAAGATCTACTAATAACAGCCGGGACCAACGGCTTTACATGCTTTCCAAAACACGGGGGTATCACACCATTAACTTCCAAACTCCGGCCTGCTACTGAGAAATTCTTAATGGAAAAAAACCCAATAACAGTTTCAGTGTGGTGGTTTATTTGTTAAATATAAACATACAAATCTTTCCTCATTATAATATTAGTATAAATGTAGCACATTCAGTATACCTCCATTTAATATAAAAAATGTTTATATTTCAGGTGATCCAATTTTGGCGGGAAGAATTCACGATGCGTTCAAAAACGCGGGAATCAAGTCAGCTTTAGACGACGTAAGAGGCTGGGACCACGGAGTCTTCATACCAATGATGTTAATAAACCCAAAAGCAGACATTCCAATAATACAAATATCTATATTAAAGAATCAAAATGCTGCACAACATTATGACATGGGAAAAGTTTTGTACGAATTTCGAAAAGAAGGCGTTGCCATCTTTGGTTCTGGATTGTCGTATCACAATATGGCCGAATTTGACAAAGCTTCACCGGAATTTGACAAGGAAATTGTAAACGGGGACTTTGATAATTTTTTGAATAATGTTTGTACTGGGGATGAAGAAAATCGTAAGAAGATTATATTTTGGGAACAAGAGAAGGGGGGGTATGACAGCCATCCGTTAGGAGAGGCGGATCACCTTATGCCATTAATAGTGAGTGCGGGGGCGGGTGGAACGCGCCCAGGGAAAAATTTATTCCATTCGGTATTTAAGGGAAAGTTCAAAATTAGCGGGTTCTTGTGGGATGAAAAATAAACAAAATAATTATGCATTTTAAATACATTTTAAAGACATAGGTATCACATAGCCTTTAATTACACATAATTACTGACCATCAAAATAAGTAACATTGGGCAATCATGTTTGCTAAGAAATAGCTTTTCTTTTAAATGAATAATACAAGGTTTCGATCAAATATATGAGATTATTAAGAAAAATATTTTAGGCTATATTATGTGTTAAGTTAATCATTATTAAACCTACAAAGATTGTACATAATAGCTTTTTTTTTTTTTTTTTTTTATAGACGGGAAATCATCAAATAACTTCCCCCGCCCTGGGCGGGGCGGGAGGGAGTGTCAGACTTTTACTGACTAAAACCCGTCTATGTTCCTTTCATGTGCCCTTTGCGTTCCGGGGGCGCGGTATCTCTTTCGAACAACCCGCAGCCCCGGCAGGCATCGGCCCTCAGTGGCCCCATCCTAGTTTGCTGACATCTCTTTGAGGCGTGCGTGGAACACGAACGCGCCGTCGACACGGTCTGTCGTTAGTGAACGTACGGACGGTGAGCTACCCATTGCTCACCGTCCACAGACACGCGTCTACGGTGGCCGGGAGTCGTCTCGCGGCTCCCGACGCCCGGAGCGTCTATCGCGGCGGCCGCTGGGACGGGGGATCCTCCTTTCCCTCTCCTGTCCCGCCGCCTCCTTCTCTAGCATTACAGCTTCGCAGAAGGAGGCGACTGCTTCCCATTCCCCCTCGCTCCGGACCATGGCCTGAACCAGTGCCGGACGCGAGAGGGCGCCGCCGCCGATGGCCGCCTCGAGGACTCGGCGGTGCTCAGCCCAAGCAGGGCACACCGCCAAAGTATGCTCCACCATGTCCTCGGGGCGATCCTCGCAATGGTGACACCCGGGCGTTTCCTCCCGCCCGATGAGGTGCAGGAACCTCCCGAAACATCCGTGTCCGGTGAGGACCTGCGTTAGGCGGTAGGTGAGGGCGCCGTGGCGCCGCTCTAGCCACTCCTCAAAGAGGGGACTTACCGCCTCTATCAAGGCGTGCCCTATACCTAATAGCTTGCCAATAAATAAAATGTATAAACAATATCTCGCGTCCGGCACTGGTTCAGGCCATGGTCCGGAGCGAGGGGGAATGGGAAGCAGTCGCCTCCTTCTGCGAAGCTGTAATGCTAGAGAAGGAGGCGGCGGGACGGGAGAGGGAAAGGAGGGTCCCCCGTCCCAGCGGCCGCCGCGGTAGACGATCCGGGCGTCGGGAGCCACGTGACGACTCCCGGCCACCGTAGACGCGGGTCTGTGGACGGTGAGCAATGGGTAGCTCACCGTCCGTACGTTCACTAGCGACAGACCGTGTCGACGGCGCGTTCGTGTTCCACGCGCGCCTCAAAGAGATGTCAGCAAAATTGGATGGGGCCACTGAGGGCCGATGCCTGCCGGGGCTGCGGGTTGTTCGAAAGAGATACCGCGCCCCCGGAACGCAAAGGGCACATGAAGGAACATAGACGGGTTTTAGTCAGTAAAAGTCTGACACTCCCTCCCGCCCCGCCCAGGGCGGGGGAAGTTATTTGATGATTTCCCGTCTATAAAAAAAAAAAAAAAAAAAAAGCCTATTATTATCCCACTGCAGGACAAAGGCCTCTTCTCATACAGAGAAGGCACGAGCATTGATCACCACGCTTGCTCAAGGCGGATTGGCGATTACAGACTTATATTCATTATAAGTTCATGTTTCCTCACGATGTTTTCCTTCACCAATAAATAGAATATTTTTAAAACTTTAAATTTTTTCTTGTCTTTGAGACACAATGTCCGGCAGTTATGGCGAAGTTTGAGAGGGGGGGGGGGGGACAAGCCGAGGGACTGCCTATCTGACCTCCATAGCCCTATCAGAGCAACACGATACCCCTTGGTAAGACTGGTTGTCAGACTTCCCGGCTTCTGACTATCCGTAGCGACTGTCAAAGATCTACGGATGACAGCCGAGACCAACGTCTTCACGTCCTTTCTGAGACACGTGCTACTGCTACTGAGAAATTCCTATTTGAAAAACCCAATAACATTTTTTGTCCGACCTGAGAATTGAACCTAGGACCCGACGCTCATCAGTCGCACTTGCAAGCGAGGCCAACAAGGCAGTTAGTTATTGTATAGTAAGTGCATAGTTTAATTAAAATGATATCATAGTTCATTAGCTAATGGATTTATCATGTACAATATTATGAGAGATTACATATTTTATGACACGCTTTAGCAATTAAACACACGAGCCTTTCAAATCACGTAAAGCCGTTGGTCCGGGGCCTGATCTCTCCCCGGTAGTGTCTTGCCGTCCCATCGGACTACGAGAGTGAGGGAAGAGGAAGTGCACCTGTGTTTCCCCAAACACTTGTACACTACATTAATTATATTTTTCTTACCCTTCCGCTAATCTTTTCTGGTTAATTTCGTTGCGGGATCCAAGACAGTTGAATCGTTTCTCCGAGACTCGTCGAGCTTCATTGTCTCGGCGCTTTTCTGGCGGTCTCCGCTGTTGATTCTGGCTTACAGGAGTTGCAGTGGTTTGGAAAGAGAGAGGTGGGCTTGTCCCGTTAAAAAAAAAGAGACACTTGATCTCCTGCGTACTTGGCTAGTCTTCATTGAGATTGCTGTGGCCGAAATTCAGGAGAATATTAAGGCAATGTATACAACTTACTACCCGTATCAAGAGGAGAATTCTTGGCTACTCACCAGATGTGTGACTTCTATACTGAAGTCTGTTGTAAAGTGTGGAAAGGACTTTTGTAATGAGACCAGCATCCATGGATTCAACCATATTTCTGCTCCACGAAGACATTGGATCGAACGGTAAGATCAGAGGGTCCATAGTATACACCATCTACAGGGTGGAATTTTATAATGCACCTGGAGGGAAAGTACTCTAAATACTTAAGTTAGCAAATTTTACTCAAAGGAAACATTCCTTTATTTTTAAAAAACAAAACTGCATTTATATATAATTTTGAAAATACGCTTGCCGCACCCGGGATTCGAACCGACTAAAATCCGAAAAACGGTAATTTAAAAAACTAAAAAACCCGACTGCTATTCTTTAAAAATCCCTAAAACAAGATAAATTGTAGCAGTCGGGACCCATTCTAGAAATGGAGGATTAGTGAATTGAGAGCACATACCTATATTACATTGCAGATGGTCCCGAATGGGTCCCGACTGCTACAATTTATCTTGTTTTAGGGATTTTTAAAGAATAGCAGTCGGGTTTTTTAGTTTTTTAAATTACCGTTTTTTATTTTTTATTTTTTTAGTGTTTTAAAAAAGAAATTAATATACCCAGTATGACTTTTACAGTAAATACGAATCTACCGACACCTCTCAAGCTAAAATCCATCGAGCCGTTCAGCCTGCAGAGCGAGCCAAACATTTGAATTTTGCGCCAAAAATCCGCCATTTTGTTTTTTTTTTTTATATACCCAGTGTCACTCTCACAGTAAATACGAATCTAACGACACCTCTCAAGCTAAAATCCATCGAGCCGTTCAGCCTGCAGAGCGTGCCAAACAATTATACATACATACATACATACATACATACATACATACATACATACATACAAACATACCCTCGAAAAACATAACCTTCCTTCTGTCGCAGTCGGGTAAAAATAGCATCCTGTACTTTTATGACACTAATCGATAGAATCAATCATAAGCATTAAATATCTGCAAACATGGTAACCTAAACTTATTTTATTCGAAAAAACAGTTAATGAATTGAATTGGTTGGTTGGTATTTGCAAGAAAATGCATACCAAGTTACAAGGGAAGTTCTTATGTCCTAAAAGTCATTGTATTCTGCCTGCAAGCAAGCGTTTGCGTTTGCTATTGTCATCCAAAATATTGGATAGCAAAAATCTGGTCTCCTCAATTGTCGGGGAGACTCCTAGAGTCTGACGAACTTCTTCACAAAAAGCTCCACTACTAAAAAAACTTCGCAGTAATGGGAAGACAATAACTATCATATCATTTACAGCTGTTATTTTCCCAGGATCCTATGGATAGCAGCAACAGCTCTAGCCGTATGGGGAGCGGTAGATGTGTCCCTGGGTCAGCTGCAGCGGTACAACGAATCCCCCACGGTCGTGACCCTGGAGAAAGACTTCAGATCCTGGCGGTTCAGCGTGCCGGCTGTCACCATGTGTTATAAGGTATATGGTGAAGACCCTGGGTTGTATGCCGTTGTCTGTTTTTGCGAGGAGGTGGTGTACACGAAAAAAGGGTAGATCGAGCAAAAAGTGTTATTGGGTTTTTCTATGAATTTCTCAGTAGTGCCCTCGGAGTTTGGATTTATGCCCGGTTAATGGCAATAGGCTCGCCCCCTATTACATTGAGACCTAAATATACCGGCGAACTGTAGGTGTACATTGGTACACCTCTGCCTAATCCTTCGGGGAATACAGGCGTGATGGTATATGATGGTAAAAAAATTAAATATCGAGAGTTGAATTGCCGCTCTATCCGCAATATAAGGGCAGCCAGGCGTCGGATGGCGCTTAACGATCTCCGTAGCTTAGCTTAGCTCACTTAAAACCGCAGCTTAAGAAAAAAAAAGCTTACCTTGGTAACCCTGAACATCTTCTGATCACCCAGAACCGCCTGAACAAAGCCAAGTTACCAGCTGTCATTAAGAAGCACTTCAACGCCGACCCTGGTGATGACAAGTACGAGTACTACGCGCGTCTCGTGGAGGCTGTCGTGGACTCCGACCTGTTCCACCTGGAGAGGTTCCAGGAGTTCAGGGGTTTGGAGACCAGCGTCGACATGTTTGAGATTGCTGTGGAGGTGAGTGGTTTTGGTAGAAACACTTTTTTATGTTTTTTTTAATAGCCTCTAATAAAATCGGTACTTGCTAACGAAGATTTTTTATAACTAGCTTATACACGCGTCTTTGTTCGCGCCAATTTCGTGAGTTACTGTGTTTCGGTTAATTTTCAATTTATTGTATTTTTTTTAGATTTTTGTAGTTAGTCAATTGACGACAAGGTCGGCGCAGTGGTCGAGCGATCGACTGCCGCGCTGCGTGTCCCGGGTTCGAATCCCGCACGGAACAAATATTTTTATGATCTACAGATAGTTGTTCCGGGTCTGGTCGTTTGTGTAGTGAGTTTATGTGTTTGTAAACGCACCCACGATACAAGAGAAATTCCTAGTGTGGGGCAACGTATATAAAAAAAAATAATAATTAAATAGGTCGATAAGCCATACAAAATATATCAGAGAGTCGCGTTTTGACTGTTCAAAAAATGTATGTCAATTGATGTTGGTGTCAATTACTATACAATTCTTCAACAGGTAATGCCAGAATCTGACCTGAAGACCAGATCTTCGGAGGAGGCAGTCTACAAATGGATCCCAGTGATGACGGAGGCTGGCGCCTGTTACGTCACGAATTCCCTCGCATTAGGTGACGTAGCAATAGCGTAAGTTTGACATGTTCATTAGCTACGCACATTGGCGTATCTAGACTTAGTTTTCAAAGGGGACCTGGCCCCTAAGATGCCATGGCCGATGCGATGCAATGCGGTCAGGCGGAAGGTGAGCCCTACAGCCTGGGGTGGGCACAAGACCATTCTGGGGTGTGCACGGCCCATCCGTGTGTGTGTTCTTTCTAAGTTTATCTTGGACATCACTGAAATCGGTAACCATGTCAGAGGCCCTTGAGGCGGTTTAGAAACTCTGACACTAGGGTGTGTGGGGTCGTTAGACCTTACTGCCCACACAATAAAGAAGAAAGATAACCATAAAAGCTTGAAAGAAAGATATTCTTGTTACAGGAATATAAACCCTAACGACACTCTCCGTTGGCCTGAGACTTGTAAATACTCTTCTCTAAGCTGCTATATCATCATGGATGTACCAGCAACTGCATATGTAAGTAAGTCCTCGTAAATCCACAATATATCATCACGCCTATATTCCCCAAAGAGTTCTCGGGGGCGAGCCTATTGCCATTAACCGGGCACAAATCCTAACTCCGAGCTGCTTCTAAGAATTCCACAGAATAACTCAATAAAGGCTTATTCAAACCTGAGCGATATTCGCTGCCGCTGTGGGTAGAGGTACATACCGCGCGGGTTTCGCTCAGGTATTTAGTATCAAGTACCGCGGCTACAGCGACCTGAGCGATATTCGCTGCCGCTGTGGGTAGAGGTACATACCACACGGGTTACGAACGGTAGCGAATACCGCTTAGGTCTGAACAGTAATATTACCGCATACCCACTGGGTTTTCTCTGCCGCAGGCGGTAGCGAATACCGCTTAGGTCTGAATAGGCCTTAACTCTTTGTTTTAAAACCGAGGTGTCGATATTTATCTTTATAGTTTTTCTATGAACCGTTGTTACCCGAACCAAATAAATTAGAACTGACCAGAGAATGCCACCGTACAAGAAACGCAGTTTCTCCAGTACGATTCTTGCGATCTTGCGATCCTTGGTCTTTCTAGCAAAACCAGTGACATTTTGATGTACTATCTTCTTCTTTTTGCAAGTTCTACGTGCATTCTCCATACGACGTGATGGACCTCGCTCATTCTCCGTCGGAAGTCCGTCTAACCCTCGTCAGGAATACGGAGCTGAGTGTCATGGAGTCGCGGTGTGGTCGAGGAGTTAAGGATCTGCAGCCGGCACGGCGAGGATGCTCGTATACTGATGAACCGGGTTCCAGTGGAAGGAAGGTTAGATCTTTATAATGTAACAGCATTCCCGTCCGAATTTTCAATGGAAACTGCCTATACCAAAATTGCACTTGTATATTCCAGAAGGAAAATGGGACCCTATTACTGAGACTTCGCTGTCTGTCTGTCTGTCCGTCTGTCACCAGGCTGTATCTTATGAACCGTGATAGTTAGAGAGCTGAAATTTTCACAGATGATGTATTTCTGCCGCTATAACAACAAATAAAATAAATATTATAAGGGTCGATCCCGATCCAATTCTCACTGGAGACTATACCAAAAATGAACTTGCATATTCCAGAAGGCTTATTCTAATAATTCAATAATTCAATGTTTTTTTTTTGCTGTAGGTCTCCGAAATTAATAAAATAAATAAATAAATAAATATACGTACGTTAACGTTCAAAATCTAGTCACAATCTTATGAAGGTAAATTAGAGGCATTTTTGACAGTTATAGACCGACATTGAATTGGCGACGTTGATAAAAGTATGTAGAATTTCTTCCCGCTGTCAAAACCCCTGTGTGCTGTGTATTGTGTGTGATTTTATATGACAATAGCAAACTTTGACGTCCCTTTTTAGCCAACTCAATTGACAAACTATTTTTACTGTTATGTGAAAGTTAACCTGATTTTCAGAGCCAAAATATAGTGTTTTTTTTTAGGCAAGTTGTTTCTTGGTTAAAGGCTATATTCTTTTGCAAAATACTATTATTTGTTTTCTTTTCAGGTGCACAGCACAAATACATGTCGTCTGTCGTGTAGAAGTAAGCTGGCGAAGGAATTCTGTGGCTGCGTGCCTTTCTACTACTTTTATGACGGTAATACTGAAATCTCTTATATCCATTGTAACGAAAAATTTTCTCTGAAGTCAGTAGATAATTCTAGATCTCCAGAAATAACATTTTTCGGCTGTTGTTAAACAAAAAACAGTAGTTCCATACATTGTAATTGTAACCATGTGGATGAAGCACTTTTTTATAATATTGTAAGGTCACGTGATCCCCTGTCAACTGATGGAATCTTGTAGACGGATGCGCGCGCCGTGGCTGCTGGCTGGGACTGCTTGAACGGCGCTTAGAACAGACGTGCTATTTACCATTGACGTGTGCTTATGTATTTTCTGGCTATGTTATTTTATGAATAGGTCATTCCTTTTGTTAAGTGTGGATTTCATGGTTATTCACGCTAATATAAGTAAAGTCTGTTCAATTTCTCTTCTTTTACTTCTGATTCCTAAAAATATTATTTAATCGAATCTAGTTATACGTTTTTCGCTAAGATCTCCTTTCTAACCCGTATTTCAACGAGATCTGTCTGTATTTTTCTTAATATCATTGGATGGCAAATACGACGGTCCACCTGATGTTAAGCGGTCACCGCTGCCTATACACATCTGCAATACCAGAGGCCTTGCAAAAGCGTTGCCATCTCAGAAAAAAAGTTGAACTGTCTCATGTGCCTGTAATTACACCGGTACCTATACCCTTTAGTTACACCGGAACACAGCAACGCTACTTTGCGGCAGCAATAGGTAAGGTAGTGGTACTTCTCCGGACGAGCTTCTTAACAAAGAGCTCTACTACTGCTACTAAAAAGTTTAGAACACGTCTTTGTCATTTATTTAATGTATTTTTTACAATCTAGCTAAGTCTTGCAAAAATCTGTGTATATTAGACATTCCACCACAAAGGTATTGTCCTTCTTTTCAGAGGGTCCAAAGTGCACTCCTGCAGGCATGTGGTGCCTAGCTAACTACACGCAGAAGCTGTCCAACAATAATGGACAGAAGTGTCCCTGCGCACCTCAGTGCATCGACTGCATCTATAAGGAGATCTCCACTGTGGATCAAATCTGGTGAGATTTTCTTGGAGTTAGAGATGGTATACTCTTAGTATTGAGGCTACGTTATCACTGTGTGCTATAGGCTTTATTTTATTTTCAAATCAATTAGGGATCCATAGGAAAATTCACGTGGATCCAGTCACTGGTAAAATATACAGGGTGTTTGACAGAACGTTGAACATTCCAATATGGTGGATAGGTGGGATTATCTGCTACTTACTCAGACTTAATTTATTTAGCCCTTGCCCCATGAATATTAAAAAAAAATAGTTTTTGCCTCTTCTAGTTTCACCACTTTCTTAACTTTAAAGTGTAATTTCTGTTAAAAAAAAATACCATGTCCACCATTTTTATTATAGGTATCCACCATTTTCGTATGTTCAACGTTCTGCTAAACACCCCGTAGTAGCGGATAAATGTCTTTTTTCATTTGAATGCGCTAATCTCTGAAGGTACTGGTTCCATAACATAAAATATTTCATTGATAGAACGCGTAATTGACAATACTTTATGACATACTTAACTTACAAGCGAACGAAGTCATGTGTAGAAGCTAGTTTTATTTTAGTATTTAATACCTACTGTATTTTTTTTTTATAGGCGGAAAATCATCAAATAACTTCCCCCGCCCTGGGCGGGGCGGGAGGGAGTGTCAGACTTTTACTGACTAAAACCCGTCTATGTTCCTTCATGTGCCCTTTGCGTTCCGGGGGCGCGGTATCTCTTTCGAACAACCCGCAGAATACCTACTGTTACTAATTTAATTTCATTGCATCCAGGGACCGCCACCCATTCAATTTGCATGGCTCCGTCAAGTTCACCGTCCAAGCGCCGAGGACCCGGTACACGAGGGAGATCGTCTTCCACTTTCAGGATCTTGTTGGTGAGTAGAATAGAGCAGAGAGAGATAGTCATGTAAAAGTCTGAGAGAACAGTAGGAGAAATGCAGGCAGATAGTGGCTGAAGAACTATCAAAATAAAAAATATAATTTACCATCACGCCTGTATTCCGCGAAGGGTTAGATAAAGGTGTTTTTTTGTAAATTTTAAATTATTTCAATTGCATGCTGAAGTATGTAACAATGTTCATTTATTTGAAACCCATTATGTACAAAATATTTTGTGTAACATAAATTGTGTAATGGCACCCAACAAATATTTTTGAAGTCCCAGTTAGGCGCCACTAACCTTAATGGCGCCCAAATGGGTCTGGCTCACAGACAAACTCCCTCGCGGCATAATGATTCTCAGGTCTATGGGGGTCTCATCAGTCGAGCTATCCTTTGCTAGTTTACCACCTATTTGATAGTTCTTACTGCCTCGTTAGCACTAGGCTAACGAGGCAGTAAGAACTATTAATAAAGGTGTACCAATGTACACCCACAGTGTGCCACTAGCGTAGCAGTCGTGCTTACGACCACTAGGCTAACGAGGCAGTAAGAACTATCAAATAGGTGGTAAACTAGCAAAGGATAGCTCGATGAGACCCCCATGGACCTGAGAATCATTATGCCGCGAGGGGTTTGTCTATGAGTCAGACCCATTTGGGCGCCATTAAGGTTAGTGGCGCCCAACTGGGACTTCAAAAATATTTGTTGGGTGCCATTACACAATGTATGTTACACAAAATATTTTGTACATAATGGGTTTCAAATAAATGAACATTGTTACATACTTCAGCATGCAATTGAAATAATTTAAAATTTTAATTACTATCAATTATTCTAATTATGTTAGAAAGCGACAAGTCTAGAGAAATTTGACCAAAGAAGAAATTAAAGTTGTCTTTAATTTCTTCTTTGGTTAAATTCTTATGAATTTGAGCAAAATACAATGGAAAATTATAACGAACGTGGTTTATCTTTGGATGCCAATTCAAAAATAAATAAATAGGTATATTACATGAATTGATTTGACAGTATCATTCGGTGGAGCAGCCGGCCTCTTCCTCGGCGCGAGTTTCATCAGCTTTGTGGAGATCCTGTACTTCTTGCTGGCTCGACTCTTTGGGAGTATTGCCAGAAAAGAAGAGAAGACTCTCTCTAGTAAAACGACAGCGGTGAAGGTAAGAAAAAAAGAAACACAAAAAAAGAACCAATTGGGTATTAGAAACCAATAACCAAAAAATCCAAGAAATAACTTCGCTAAAGAAATACTTTAGTTATTTTAAACCTGAAAATAAGAGGATTAAAAAAAATATTATTAATTATTTACATGTTTCCAACTTTTTTACAGGTTAAGAAAGTACCCATCTCTCACGAAACGCTGCGAATGAATTATTTGACGTCCTTACTTGATGGTAAGAAGAAATATGAAACCACAAACGCATATTATTATTGAAATAATAATACGAGTACCACCAGCCTACAATTGTCCCACTTCTCATGTGGAGATGGCACAAACACAAACATTGATCACCGCGCTTGCTCGAAAGACGTATTGACGACTTCAGATTAACACATATTATACTTCAATAATAATAACTCCAGGTTTTCTCACGATACTTTCCTTCACCGATACCCTTAAATAAGTTTTGATTGTGCTTTGAATTAATTTCTTTTAAATCGTGTAAATTGATACTACTTATGTAATAGTTTTAAAATATGCCTATTAATAAATAGTATAAAAGTCGCTTTTTGTGTTTGTAAGTAAGCGACATAGCTCCCAAAATTGCAAGAGATTACTTCATATGCCAGAGATAATCTCTTACAACAAAGAAAAACCTCTTTTACTCATACAAAATGTCGGTTACATTTAAAATTCAAACATGATTAAAGAAACAAGTGGCGCCATTTATCATCATAAAAACGTTCTGTTTTCCTCAGGAACAGTACTTGGTTTCGGGATGAAAGGTACCCTATGTCCGTTTCTGTACACTATAGGTATGCCAAATTTCAGGATGATCGGTTCAGTGGTTTAAACGTGAAAAAGTAAGAAAGTTACTTTCGCATTTAAAATATTAGTTAGATTAGGTTGAAAAGAGTATGCTTTGATGGTTCGGTCATGTTGAGAGGATGAGTGAAAGGCGACTAACAAAAGGGTTTTATGTGGCAGATGTGACGGACGCCCTAGAAACACCTACTCTGACCTTATTGGTGAGGTTCTTCAGAAAGGTCAGGTGCGCAGTACTCGCAACCAGCGTGCTTGTGTGACCAGATTTAAGAACGTGAACGAGGCGAAAGGAGTAGGTATGTAAGGATCGTAGCAGGTTGCGTTCTGTGGTTTCTGCCTACCCCCGTTGGAAAAAGGCGTGAGTTTATGTATGTATCTTACCTTTCGATCCAATATTTTCGTGGGGCAGAAATATGGTTCAATCTATGGATACTGGTCTCGTTACAAAAGTTTTATAACCTATGTTACTCAGTGATAACGTAGCTTTCTAACGGCAAAAGAATTTTTGAAATCAGTCCAGTAGTTTTTATTCGTTACATACATACATACATAAATACAAATCTTTCGGTTTTCATCAATAGATAGAGTGATTCAAACGGAAGGTTTATAAGTAGGTTATATAACATCACGCTACGACCAACGGGAACGGAGCAGTAAACAAACACGTAACTGAAAGCGTCTAATTGAATTCGAAAATCGAAATTATGAGTAAACTGACACGGCTTGATACTTTTATTTAATTTTTAAGCGTTTATTTTATTTGGTATGGATGTCAAAAAGTAGAAAGAAAAAGAAGTTGATTTGGCACATTTTGTAGTATTCAGGTCAGATCATAATCAGATTGGTTCGATGGTACCATATCATTATGTATTAATACATAAGTATAGATGATAGCTCATGGCTAAATAATTACAGCCGCATAGACCGATCTTCCGGGTTAAGCCACGCTTGCCGAGGTTGGTCTGTGGATGGGTGACCATTTATCATAGCGAGTTTCCTCCGTGCCTCGGAAAGCACGTAAAGACGTTGGTCCCGGCTGTCATTTGTAGATCTTTGACAGTCGTTACTGTTAGTCAGAAGCCCGAAAGTCTGACAACCAATCTTACCAAGAGCATCGTATTACCCATTACTGGGTTGTGGAGGTCTGATAGGCACTCGCTCCATGTAAAATACTGATATTCAGCTGCATCCGGTTCGACTGGAAGCCGACCCCAACATAGTTGGGAAAAGGCTAGGCAGATGATGATGTTTCCGTTTACAGATAGTGCAATTCACGAAGACGCGCCCCACCACTTTTCCAGCATCTTTCATTTTGACCATGACGCTCTCTCCTGATTAGTCTATTCATTGTAGTGTGCGTGTGCACTCATAGGTAATTAGTGTGTACCGACAACACTCAAACATTGACGGAAGCTTGCACACATATACTATAAACGGTTAGAAGGAATAGTAGTGGGGCGCGTCTTCGTGGATTGCACTATCTATATTAAAATTTGCTATCTCAGTATTTAGAGTACTTTCCCTCCAGGTAGCATTATAAAGGTTCAAAAAGCGTTTCTAAGATTTCTTTATAAGTCTACTTTAGGTTTTTATCCATATTTGTATCCAACAAAATTTCTCCTAGGCTGTCTAGGATACCATATGTTAGAAACAAGAAGAGCATATGACCAACTGAGCATTATGCTTAAAATATGTAGGGGGACAACAGATGCTCCTGATCTCCTCAATGAGCTGATTCGACTTTACGTTCCGTGTAACTATCTCCGCGGACGAAAGCACCGTCTGCTGGCTGTGCCGGCGAGCCGCACCGTGGCTCGGGCATCATCCCCAGTTCCTCGCATTCTATCTGCACTCAATGGTATCGTGGAAGCCAACCCGAACTGCGATCTATTTGCGGACCAAATAAAAATTGTCATGTCCTTGTGTCTAAGCTTTTGCGAAAGCAAGACTATCTGATATATTTGTTTTTACTTTATTTTTATCGTTTTATATTCTTTCTTTTTTTATATGTATAGGTTAAATCTGTTGTGTTAGCGTAATTGGCTCATCAGAGCCGTGTTAGCATAAATAAATAAATAAATAAAATTCCACCCTGTAAATGATGGCCCACTTGTATTGTTGCAACTTGCTAGGGCAAGTTTTGTTAACAAAGAACGGCTATCGATTTCAATTTGACCCAATTACAGTTGGCACGTTCGCGTGTACTCTAGGCCAACGATGCAGTGGTAAGTCGTGGGAACCGGGACACGGGGGCGCCAATCAAAGGCGAGGGAAATAAAAGTTGTGAAGAATTGTGTGGTGACCGTGTTTCGGTGGGGTAAGTTGTGATTACTTTTTAAATGCAGTTGGATGAAGTTTTTCGTTATTTTAGGTTAGATTTGGGGCCCCAAATGTCGTTGGTTTAAAAAAGGACGCCCTATTTATGACATTGTTTATATGAAGCCGTATTGGGGTCGAAATATTTCAGAAAATGCTATGTAAAATGATAAGTCAACTGTTATATCTAGTTGTAATTTTGTCAATTTTGCTGATTCTTTTATTGATGTGTTCTCAAATAAGGATTAGTTATTTGCATTTTTCGTTTTTTGTAATGTGATGAGAAATTCGAAAATTTGCACCCATGCGAAGCCGGGGTGATTCACTAGTTTGTAATTAATAAATTAATTGGTCATATTTTATTTGAATCTACCTATCATGGTACGTGTTTTTCCGTTATTTTTGTGGAAAGGGATAACTAGATTTCTTATTATTCTTTTTTAAATAAGGTTGAAAAGGGCTTTTTTGATATAAATGATGATTTGGCTTTGACGTTCGAGTTTATAGAGATAAACAATAAGATACGATTTTTTAAATCCTCATATTTAAATACCAACCAACACAACCAACACTACCAACACCAACACACTACCAACACACCAACACTACAACCAACACCAACACTATTCTCAGTGTGTTTGCAGATCGGTGGGATTCTCCGGTGATGCAAAGGTGGTTGCAGCTCCACGCTACGGCGGCGCCCTCTCGCGTCCGGCACTGGTTCAGGCCATGGTCCGGAGCGAGAGGGAATGGGAAGCAGTCGCCTCCTTCTGCGAAGCTGTATGCTAGAGAAGGAGGCGGCGGGACGGGAGAGGGAAAGGAGGGTCCCCCGTCCCAGCGGCCGCCGCGGTAGACGCTCCGGGCGTCGGGAGCCGCGAGACGACTCCCGGCCACCGTAGGCGCGGGTCTGTGGACGGTGAGCAATGGGTAGCTCACCGTCCGTACGTTCAGTGAATAACGACAGACCGTGTCGACGGCGCGTTCGTGTTCCACGCGCGCCTCAAAGAGATGTCAGCAAACTTGGATGGGGCCACTGAGGGCCGATGCCTGCCGGGGCTGCGGGTTGTTCGAAAGAGATACCGCGCCCCCGGAAACGCAAAGGGCACATGAAGGAACCTAGACGGGTTTTAGTCAGTAAAAGTCTGACACTCCCTCCCGCCCCTAGCTGTATGGTTTTGAGTTTTTATGTGTGTATGTACCTACTAACACTAGTTTTTAAGTAAAAATTGTTACTAACGCCATGGAGCTTCTCCGAAATAAAAGTTTTTTTTTTTAAATAGACAGGTTCAAAAACAAAGTTCAGTTTAAAAGTAAAAACATTTTATTGAGCATTTTAACTATTTCTACAGAGTTGTTTTAATTGTTGAATGTACAAAAAGTGTAAATTAATAATTATTGCACGATAAAAATGTGTATTACCTGTATTAATATGCTAAAATCCAAAATGCTTGCAAGCGTTTTAATAAATTACTAATAAAAGTTTACCTACTTGTTTAATTATTATTCCATTTATTATATTTACAAAATCACGTCCTTTATAAATGTGATACACATTACAAAACTCCCAATGCTAGACCTTTAATAAAACTAGATATCCAAAAAAATTGCACTTATCATTTTAGGAGACTTGAATAACATACACGATTCGAATAAGCTATTTGGTAAAACGGGCAAAAATCTAAACAAATAAATTAAATTAATGTGACCAGATTATTACTTAATAAATATGAATGTTTACACGGTAAATATAAGCACGTAAAGCCGTTGATCCCGGCTGTCATTCGTAGATCTTTGACAGTCGTTACGGATAGTCAGAAGCCAAGAAGTCTGACAACCAGTTTAACCAAGAGGTATCGTGTTACCCCTGGGTTGTGGAGGTCAGATAGGCAGTCGCTCTATGTACAACACTGGTATTCAGCTGCATCCGGTTAGACTGGAAGCCGACCCCAAAATAGTTGGGAAAAGGCTAAGCAGATGATGTTACGGTAAATATAAGAAAATAGAATCATTTTTTATATTATTTGCCTCCCTGCCTTTTTATGTCTGACTGTTCGTTCCAGCATATCTTTGAAACACCTGGACCGATTTAGATGGGACTTTCTCTGGCAGTTAGCTGAATTATAATGAGTAACTTATGCTACTTAACATAACATACCATCACGCCTGTATTCCCCGAAAGGTTAGGCAGAGGTGTACCAACATACACCCACAGTTCGCCGGTATATTTAGGTCCCATGTAATAGGGGGCGAACCTATTGCCATTATCTGGGTACAAATCCTAACTCAGAGCTGCTACTGAAAATTTCTTATACTATACTTTTATTTTAGAAATAGGATTAGGGTCTGTTCAGAAAAGAAATCTCCAAAAACCAACGTTTTTACGGGCGAAGTCGCGGGTTCAAGCTAATATACCTAGCTAAACCACGAGTTTCACTTGTCAATCCAGCCTAGCCTAGCTCTGCCTACAACTAGCATTATAACGTCTTCGCTAGAGGGCTCCACTGTCGGCGCGACGCGGCTGCTCCAGCCGGGTATCACTCTAGGACCCCCGGGGGGCTCCGGAGGCGGTGGGTGTGGTGATGCTAGAATAAAAAATAAATAGTTGACTTTGATTAGTGTTGCCATATTTTTCTCTTTTTTGGGAAGTCGGGATTTTGCATAGTTCAAGTAAAAATCGGGATTCATTCTATGAAAGCGGGACATAATAAAAGCTATAATTAGATGTTTATATTACTTTTATGTATGCTGTTTCTAAAGATCGCTTTGCTCGGAAATTCAGATTTTTTATTTTAGCTGCACTGGCAAACAATTATATAAAAAATCCTAAGTTCCCTTTAAAAAGTAAAAAAAAAAATACGTCGCGTTGGGGGACCGATGTTGCATTTAGGGTACGACCGTCCCAAGCGGTCCCCCAACGCGATTTATTTTATTTTTTTACTTTTTAAAGGGAACTTAGGATTTTGTGTCGGGGGTTTTTTAAATTTTAAATTTAATTTTTATTTTATACTTTTTATAGGTACAATTTATAATGTCGATTTTGTTAAGCTGTAAATACATAGGTTCCTAATAATTTAATAACCCACATGAGAAATCATTTTTAGTTTTTCTTCCCCACTTTTACAACCATAAGTTTTAAACGGCTCAACCGATTTTCATCAAACATGTCTAAGAACACTCGCACATAAGTCACCTTTCATAAAAAAAAACTAAATTGAAATCGCTTCATCCGTTCGGGAGCTATGATGCCACAGACAGACAGACAGACAGACAGACACGTCAAACTTATAACACCCCTCTTTTTGCGTCGGGGGTTAAAAAGGACAAATGTGAGAGCGCCTTTAATTTTTGTTATAGCTACAATTGAAATAAAAATTACAGCTCTGTAAAAATTACAGCTTAATAATAGGGTTCAATTGGCACCCTTTGGGGACAAAAACTCATGCCAGGACTGTGCCTTCTCACGCATAACATTCAATTTCAAGTAGAAAATCGGGATCACTGACTTTGATTTTACAAAACTGTCAAAATTGACATAAGAAGACTTACCGCTTACGCGCCGTAGTGAACGCTAGCTGTAAGAGCGAGACGCATGACACGATCGCCGAACGAAAGAGCAGGACGACAATATAACATGTAGTACTGCTAAAGATGTGTATATTGGTAGCTGGTAGCGATCCAACCAGCTTACTATTGAGGCGTGGCAATCCTGGAAAAGAAAAAAAAACATTAATCTATGTTATACTACTTTCTGCCCGCCACTTTGTCCGCGTAGAAGTCAAGTAGGCAATAAAACATTATTATGACTATCCCAATTGTGTAGATGACACCACTAATCAATTGACGTACTTTTTATGAGCTGTCTTAACTGCGATTCTCCCATAGATTTTATGTGACAATACTAAACTATGACGTCACTTTTTTGACAACTCAATTCACTTACAATTTTTTTTCAAAGCATCTAAAGATCAAAATTGTTATTGAAAAATTTATTCAGGGGTAACATAAAGTGCTTTTTTAGAGAAATTACCATCACGCCTGTATTCCTCGAAGGGTTAAGCAGAGGTGTACCAATGTACACCCACAAAAATAAAAATAAATAAAAAAATAAATTGTGTCTTCGAATTAGTTCGAATTATTGATTTATATTGTATACTATCCGATTGCACTTAGCTATTGCTACATTACACTATTGTGTAGCTTTATACCAGTGAACGATTTTTTGTATTTGTACAGTACTTCTAAAGATCATTCAAACTCAAATAGCTGAAAAATATACTTCAGTTTAAAGGTATGATAGGAGAACGCTCTTATTTAATCTCATTCTATCAAAAATGACTTTACTTTGCCTACATTTTTTGACTTTGATTGTAGCTGACATAAAATTAAGACTAGATTTTGCACGTTTGCAAATATTGAATGATTCTTACCTTCTTAAACGTTTGAGAGGAGGTACAGTTGTCGGGGTACGCATCAGGACCGCAGCAGGACCACGGAGGCATTCTAGTATCTGGTATTGATGTACTGTGACAAGAGAATATCATCATCATCATCGTATCAGCCGCAGGACGTCCACTGCTGGACATAGGCCTCCTAGGCCACCCCAATAGATTTCCAAAAGCACCAGTTGGAAGCGGCCTGCATCCAACATCTTCCTACTAAGACCGTGGAAGATGCTGGATGCAGGCCGAAAAAGAGAAAAATCATAATCTATCTTAGATATTTTCATGACAAAACATACAAAATAGAGGACAAATGACTGGTCGAATTTTCACGACCAGAGGGCTAGCCATTTCTTGGGCAAAAGAATCGGCTTTGCCACTTGAGCACATTTCTGTAAATATTGTTTAAATTATTGTATAAAACCCGACTTAAAATAGAGTATTGTTTTAGATAAAATTGACTTACTTTTGTTCACAGCATTTGAAAGCTAGCCTCAGAGCGTGAGTCCACTGCCCATCATCTTGTAGACCTTTCTGAAAGACAAAGTCATAATAAGAAAGTATGTAAGTTGGGCAGTAATAAAAAATGGCGGTGTATAGCCAGTTAAAATATACTAACCTCAACTAAATTGCTTGAGAAGTAGTACAGAAGAGCGCATTCAAGTAGCAGGAGTAGTAGCACTAGAGCAGAGTACTGGAATATAAAATCTCAATTAAAAAAACCCACCAACAAAACCTACCACCACGCCTGGTATTCCCCGCAGGGTTAGGCAGAGGTGAACCAATCCCACCACACTATTCCCAACCACTGCAACTCCTGAAAGCAGAGTGAATCAACAGTGGAGACAGAAAAGCGCCGAGACAATGAAGCTCGACGAGTCCCGGAGAAACGATTCAACTGTCTTGGATCCCGCAACGAAATTAATCAGAAAAGATTAGCGGAGGAGTAAGAAAAACATAGTTTCCACTTGACGGGCCTGTTGGTCTAGTGGTTAGTGGCCCTGACTGCTAAGCCGGAGGTCGTGGGTTCGATTCCCACCCAGGACAAACTTTGTGTGATGAGCATGATTGTTTGTTCTGTGTCTGGGTGTGATTTATCTATAATATGTATGTATTTATAAGTTATATAAGTATGTATATCAGTTGTCTGGTTACCATAACACAAGCTCTGCTTAGCTTGGGATCAGATAGCCGTGTGTGAGTTGTCCCAAGATATTTATTATTATTTATTTACTTCTCTCCAAGCATGTTTACAAATGGGAGAGGCCTAGATTGCCAGGCACTACTGATTGCAATTATCACCTGATACCAGACTCGACCACACCTCACCTCACCTCTACCTAGAGGTGTACCAATTTAATGTACACCCACAGTCCGCCGGTACATTTAAGTCCCATGTAATAGAGGCCGAGCCTATTGCCATTAACCGGGCACAAGTCCTAACTCCAAGCTGCTACTGAGAATTCCATAGAAAACCCCAATAACACTTTGCTCGACCTGGGAATCGAACCCAAGACCTCTAGCGTCTTTAAACACCCTTTAATTTTAAAAGTCACCTTGACACGAGTATGTATGTCATGTCACACACGCGCATCATAGAAACCAATCGATCAAACATATTTGTTTAACATTGACCTACATTTTAATCATATGTAGAGAGAGTAGGTTCAAGCTTTCTTTAATATTTTTTAGAAATGGACGTCCAAATAAAAAATATAGAAAGTAAATAATAACACTAGCCTATCTCGCCTCCTTCTGCGAAGCTGTAATGCTAGAGAAGGAGGCGGCGGGACGGGAGAGGGAAAGGAGGGTCCCCCGTCCCAGCGGCCGCCGCGCCGCGGTAGACGCTCCGGGCGTCGGGAGCCGCGAGACGACTCCGCGCCACCGTAGGCGCGGGTCTGTGGACGGTGAGCAATGGGTAGCTCACCGTCCGTACGTTCACTGAATAACGACAGACCGTGTCGACGGCGCGTTCGTGTTCCACGCGCGCCTCAAAGAGATGTCAGCAAACTTGGATGGGGCCACTGAGGGCCGATGCCTGCCGGGGCTGCGGGTTGCGAGCAAGAGATACCGAGCCCCCGGAACGCAAAGAGCACATGAAGGAACATAGACGGGTTTTAGTCAGTAAAAGTCTGACACTAAGGGCGGGGGAATTTATTTGATGATTTCCCGTCTATAAAAAAAAAAAAAAAAACACTAGCCTATTATTGTCTCAAAGGCCCTACAGAGAAGTCACGAGCATTGATCACCACGCTTGCTCAAAGCGGATTGATGATATAAGATTATATCTACTTCTGCCGTGACGACCCAGCGGTTAAGGCGTCCACCTCTTATGCATGAAGTTGTGGGTTCGATAGCAAGCACTAACGTGACTTTTTCAATTCATATGTTGTTCTAAGTTTATCTTGGACATCACTGACATCTTTGAAGGAAAACATCGAGAGGAAACTTCGACTTGTAAGTCTGAAAATGCCAATCCGCCTTGAGCAAGCGTGGTGATCAATGCTCGTGCCTTCTCTGTATGAGAAGAGGCCTTTCCAGAGAGGCTTTTTAGAGGCCTTTTCTTGTCTAGCAGTAGGACAGTAATGGGGTGGTAATATTATTATTTGTACCTCTGAAGGAGTACTAAGATGCAAAACTGTACCTTGTACACAACCTTATTTAATAGTTAAAAATCTAGCTAAAAGTAGCTTCCAGCCGCGACTTCGTCCGCGTCACAGCTAGCCGCGGATGGGCTACTTCACAAAGAGCTCTACTACTGCTAAACGTTGAGTAACAAACATCCGTTCATCCATCCATGCTTAATAGTAAGTAAGATACCATAAACAGCAGGAATGGTGACTTGGTGATGGCTCCGTAAAACCCCATGAAGCAGACGAAGAACAGGAACACGGCGATGGCAGTCAGAGCGATCCCCACTTGAAGAGTCAGCAGGTCTTGCAGTAAGGCCTGGGAACATGTTACAACAGGTTTTAATACGATACAAAAGTTAAATGGCGGGTCGAAACCCATTCTCAACCATCTGCAATGTAATATAGGTATGTGCTCTCAATTCACTAAGCCTTCATTTCTAGAATGGGTCCCGACTGATACAATTTTAAATGCAATCGGGTACAACGACTTTCTTGTTTTAGGACTTTTTAATTAAATACTTAGAAAAGCAGTCGGGTTTTTTAGTTTTTTTAAATTATCTACCGTTTTTTATTTTTTACTTTTTTTATTTTTAATATACCCATTGACACTTTCACAGTAAATACGAATCTAATGACGTCTCTCAAGCTAAAATCCATCGAGCAGTTCAGGCTGCAGAGCGATCCAAACATTTGAATTTGGCGCCAAAAAGCCGCCATTTTGGTTTTTTTTGTCGCAGTCGGGTAAAAAAAACCCTACCCTTATATTTGGGCATTTTCATTTTAAATGGCGCAGGCTGTTTTTCGGTTGTCCCATGACTAAAATATGATGAAAAAAATATTTGCTAACAATTTTTTTAAGAAAAATCTATTGTATCCTGTAGGTATTTTTTATAAATATGTGGATTTAATTTATTAGTTCCTTATAGAGCACGTATTTAATTTTATTTAAATTAATAATGTTGCGGAATCGTGTAAAATCATGATGTCCCCATGACAGTTTGCATCATTGCATTCAATTTTTTCGTTATTTTTTGTACGACAGCTAACGTAGCGACACTTTCATTTTATTGTTATCTAACAATCGTTAATTTATCATTTAAACTAAGCATTTCATCTCAGTTAGTGAAGAAAATATATAATAATTTAATAAAAAGCTTGTCCCACGAATTCGCGACTACCGGACATGTCCGGATAGTCACGCGGTTTTTACTATGAAATACACATATTTATCATCAAAATTCGGTTTCAACGGTAACTCTGGGTACAAATTTCAAAGTATGAAATGTTATTTTGAAGTTAGTCGCGCTAGGTGTCCAGCTAGTGCAGTAAGTTTTGCAGCACAATAAATGGTTAAAAAAGAACTGTTGTAGTTAGTAACGTTTTTTTTCATGAATATAAAGTTTGTCATTTTACTTTTTTAGGTATACATAACTTATACACTGCTGAAAGCATAAAAGTACAATTTTACAGCTTTCTGATAATATTGTTTGAGTATTTAAATTTAGTTTTAAAAACGATCTATATCCGTCACGTCCTGTTAGTAACTAGTTGTAGTGTGTATTTGTAGTAGTTTTTGAAGCCTGTTTATTTTAACCTGCGCCATTTAAAATGAAAATGCCCATTTACCCTTTGAGTACTATGCACATTAGATCATAACTCAACATAATATTACGCCATCAACTATAGTTACGCCATAATTACTATCCACGCTGTCAGACCGCACAGTCTGTGACCCGGTCACGACGCGCGACGGTACCACGAGGTGACATGCACTTCTACACAACTTCGCTAAATATCGCCTCCGACTCATCTATAAATAACTTCACTGAATAAGTAAGGTTTTATGTCGATTTGCGAATGGTAGAAGCTGATGTTTGCGAAAAATCTTTATTTTTGGTTAAATTAATAATTATCAATAGGCAATAGGCTCGCCCCCTATTACATGGGACTTAAAAATATACCGGCGAACAGTGGGTGTGTGTTGGTACGCCTCTGCCTAACTCTTCGGGGCATACAGGCGTGATGGTATGTGTGTGAATAATTATCCTATAAAACAGAACTTATAAATAATCATTAAAACTGCCTCGTTAGCCTAGTGGTCCTACGCCCGACTGCTACGCTAGAGCTCCTGGGTTCCATTCCCAAATCGAGCAAAGTGTTATTGGGTTTTTCTATGAAATATCTCAGTAGCAAGCAGCTCGGAGTTTGGATTTGTGCCCGGTTAATGGCAATAGGCTCGCCCCCTATTACATGGGACCTAAATATACCGGCGAACTGTGGGTGTACATTGGTACACCACTGCCTAACCCTTTGAGGAATACTGGCGTGATGGTATCATACTCTTCATCCCGATAATGTGCTCCCTTAGGATAAGTTGGATACAATATCATCTTGGGAACTTATTTTTTACGTAGGCAAAGCCGCGGGCAAAAGTTAGTTCATTACAATTTGTGTGGATTATGCTTACCCTACCCACAAATTGTCAAAACCCTTTATCTTTATCTTGTTCCTGCTCCACATAACTTCAAATTGCCCAGTCATCCGAAGTGCCCTACTACCGGTTACTGTCCGTAATTACCCGGTGACCCGGTGTTGCTGATACGAATCGTGTCGCGTGCGCTATCAGCTATCAGTTCTCATATTTGTATCAATTATGTTCCATATTCATGACATTTTTATATGCCATCGGATGGCAAACAAGCCGACGGCCCACCTTAAGTGGTCACCGCTGCCTATACACATCTGCAATACCAGCCGAGGCCTTGCAAATGCGTTGCCATCACAGAGACAAAGTTAAAATGTGTCATGTGATGGTAATTACATCGGGACTAATACCCTTCAAACCGAAACACAACAACGCTGATAATATGTTAAGGTTGTAAATATAAATTAATATTGTAAATGTATATAGAAATAAATAAAAAAAAAGGTCCTATGACCACCTTCCGGCTCTATCATCAGACCACCTCTGTGACTTCATTATATCCCTATTATTGCATTGTCATGCAAATTGCTAATTTACGCAATTTTAATCTAACGTCGGGGACTGACTGTGGGTCAAAAATTGTAAGATTTGATTAGACACAGACATCTGGATACGTCATCATCATCATTATCTTCCTCCTGCCCTGATCTCATGTTACTTGTTTGATTTGTTAGTTGCGGTCGGCGCAACACGTTAGTATGGTTTTCTTCTTCCATGCCGTCCTGTCAACCGTCATACTATCACTGACTCCCTTCTCTTTTTTATCATTCTTCACACAATCCATTCATTTTATCTTCGGCCTCCCTCTTCCTCTCACATTGATCGGGATTGGTAAAGTACTTAAATAAAAGTTTATAAGCATGATCGCAATAATGAAATAAACGTGTTATTTTCGGCTTCATTAGAGTTTTTTTTTACACCTCAGCACAAATCCTTTTTATAAAAAATGTCTGCTGTGTCATTTTCCTACAAAATACCGTGACCTAGATATAGCCGCGTTGTGCCAAATGATATATAATTCATAGAGACTGCCGCCATGTCTGTCCTATCACGATATACCGTTGTTATTTGACATGCTATTTATACGAACAAACAGATTTGTAAGTAATAAGTAAACAATCCATTCTGTAATGATAGGCTTTCAATTGGGTAGATGACACCACTTACCAATAATTTCAAGAAACAACTTCACAAAAAAACATTTAATTTTAGCACTAAAAACCCGATGATTTTTTAAATAACTATAAAAATCGATTTTTAGTTGCTTTGAAATCAATAAATAGTTAGTGAATTGAGATGATAAAAAAGTGACGTCATAGTTGAGTATTATCATAGAAAATCTATGGGGGAATGGCGTTTTGACAGCTCATAACAAGTACGTCAATTGATTAGTGGTGTCATCTACCCAATTGTTTATTTGACATTTTACTGTGTTTTCATGTGAGATTTTTATTTGTGGTTAGAGAATTTTTGTTTTACTGAAAATAAATTTACTGTAAATAACGATAAATGAGAATTATTTTAACTATAGGTATAATAATAAATTGATGAGCCAAGCTAGTATGTAAAGAAGACCATAAAATTAAGTAATGTAAGGCCGAGATAAAATTTATATTTTTTAGTTACCTATTAGATTTTTTTGCGTCCGGGGTTGCTTAAAATTTTTAATTTTATTTTTGTTTAAACCTTTTGAAATTTCTCGCGGATCCTAATTCCTGTAGATAGATACTTTAATTAAGTTTTTCCTAAATGTAAACCCGATAGGTATAGGTCTAAGATTCCCACCGCAACTAACAAAAAAGCTGAACAGAGAACTGAACTCGGGTGACATTGTGGGGAAACGTAATAACGTAATGTAATTCTCCAGGCCGATTCGGGCCACGGCGGCTAATCTTAATGCAGACTAGCCACGTACGCAGGAGATATTATAGTGCACAAGTGTGTGCGCAAACACAGGTGCACTCCCTCTTCCCTCACTCTCATAGCCCGATGGGACGGCAATCCGACACGAGCGGAGAGAGATCAGGCGCAAGACCAACGGCTTTACGTGCTTTCCGAGACACGGAGGTGTCTCACCAGACTCACCACCAACTTCCAAACTCCGGGCTGCTACTGAGAAATTCCTAATGGAAAAACCCAATAACACTTTTCCCGACCTGGGAATCGAACCCGGGACTCCTTGCTCATCAGTCGCGCTTGCGACCACGAGACCAACGGGGCAGTCATTGACATTACGGGGTATATATAGCTAGTAGATGATAAAAGATTCAACATCATCAGCTCACCTTCATTGTTGAACTTCCAGTGGCATCTATAACTCTTGAAATGCTGACAGGAGACGAGATGATCCACAGCCCAAACGCCACAGTCAATACGCAGATAAACTGAAATAAAGAATGTGTGTTAAGTACCACTTAAAACAACAATAACAGCCAATTGTCCCTCAAAGAGATGTTAGCAAAGATTGGACGTTCCACTCCACTGAGGGCCGATGCCTGCCAGGGCTGCGGGTTGTTCGAAAGAGATACCGCGCCCCCGGAACGCAAAGGGCACAAGAAGGCACATGGATGAGTTTTAGTCAGTAAAATTCTGACACTAAGTACCTCCCGCCCGGCCAGGGCGGAGGAAGTTATTTGATGATTCCCCATCTTAAAAAAACAGGGCAAAGGTCTCTCGCTAGGATTTGTGTCCGGTTAATGGCAATATGCTCGCCCCCTTTTGTATGGGCCTTAAATATACCGGCGAACTGTGGGTGTAACATTGGTACACCTCTTCCTAACCCTTCGAGTAATTTAATACAGGCGTGACGATATGTTATGTGTTTGTGTTGTGTTATTACTACAATTTACACAGACAAGCTAAATAAATTTAAATTTTATCACTACCAGTAAAATATTTTATGAAGGACTTCTTGTCCAATTTTCGTATGAAGGTCAAGTGTTTACGGAAAGGCCGAGCTTGGAATCAAGGCCAGCCATTGGTAATGACATTCAGGGTCTTAGCAATTTAATTATTAACATTATTTAGGTCTACTTAAGACAGCCAGGGTCGTTGTATCAATAGGACTTGTCCGATCGCTCAAAACAAATGTAGGTTAATTATAGTAAATTCATGTGGAAATCGTGATATTAATAACACTTTTCGCCTTGCCTTCTTTTTTATTGATGAGAAATCATGCAATGTCTCCTCCCGCCTAGTGTCAGACTTTTACTGACTAAAACCCATCCATGTTCCTTCATGTGCCCTTTGCTTTCTGGGACCGCAGTATCTCTTTCGAACAATCCGCAGCCCCAGTAGGCATCGGCCCTGAGTGGCCCCTCCAAATCTTTGCTGACATCTCTTTGAGGCGCGCGTGGAACACGAAAGCACCATCGACACGGATTTACGCCTAGCCTGGGAATTGAACCCAAAACCTAACGGTCAGCAGTTGCGTTTATGACCATGGGAACCACGGGGAACCCACGAGACGCAATTTTGCATCAGTTTTAAATGACTGTGAATTTTGACTAACATGTGAGTTCTTCGTTGCATTCGTTAACTTACCATAACAATAAAATTGACGACCCACAGTATCCAAGCAGCGGCCTTCGATGTTCTAGTGGTAGTCTTGGCCATTTTGATACGCTTTTGATATCTGAAAACATTGAAAACTAAATTTAGAGAGTATATAATTATAACTCGACTGCCTCGTTGGCCTAGTGGTCCTGAGCGCGACTGCTACGCTAGAGGTCCTGGGTTCGATTCCCGGGTCGAGCAAAAAGTGTTATTGGTTTTTCTATAAAATTCTCAGTAGCAGCTCGGAGTTTGGATTTGTGCCCGGTTAATGGCAATAGGCTCGCCCCCTATTACATGGGACCTAAATATACAGGCGAATTGCGGGTGTACATTGGTACACCTCTGCCTAACCCTTCGGGGAATACAGGCGTGATGGTTTTTTTTATATAATTATAATTAACCTAAATACAATACTTATCTGTACATAGTAAAACAATTATTGCAGATGTCTATAAGCAACGGTGACCATTTAAAATCGGGTGGGCCGTCGGGGGGAAACGACTTTGTTTTATTGTACTTACGACTAGGTTCGCGTTATATTTTTTCAAATAAAAGTACCCTATGTAAGTGAAAATCCCGTCGAAATCGATCCAGCTATGTCAGCGATTAGCCGGACAAGCAGACAGACAAATTGATTTTTTGATTAAAACAAAAAAACTGTAAATTTGAAATTACAGACACTTTGAATGTATTTATTTGTATAGAAACAAACCAGGAAATAAAAGTAGACATCTCAATTACAATGGATTTCAACAAAATTACAATGTCGGCTGTCCTAGTTTCTTAATGATATTTGAATGTCTATAGTGCCATAACAAAAGCTTACAATTTAGGTTAAAAGCCCTTAATATAGCTATTATTGAATTTACTGTGACTGCGTCGTTAGCCTAGTGGTCCTAAGGTGCGACTGCTCCGGTAGAGGTCTTGGGTTCCATTCCCAGGTCGACCAAAGTGTTGTTTGGTTTTTCTATAAAATTCTCAGTAGCAGCTCGGAGTTAGGGTTTGTGCCCGTTTAATGGCACTAGGTTCGCCCACTATTACATCGGATATTAAAATACCGGAACTGTAGGTGTACATCAGCCTAGAACAGTCCACTGCTGGACATTAGCCACTCCACTATACTTGCACGCGTTGGAGTGCACCTGTGTACCATCACCATCACGCTTGTATTCCCCGAAGGGTTAGGCAAGCATCTGTGTTTCTTTCTTTATTCTATATCATTGGATGGCAACCAAGCAGACGTCTGTACGCTTAGATTTTTTAAACTGCGCACGGATTTTATTGCGGTAGTCATCTATGTTTAGAGTGATTCAAGAGGAAGGTTTATACAGGATAAGTTTTTAACCAGTGCGTAAATTTTTTTTGGTAGTTCAGTGTCAGTAATAGAACACATTTCCGTGTTTAGTTAGAAAAAAAATAAAAAAAAAATTTCAACCTTATCCGAGTTTGAAATAAGCAAAACATGGACATAATCTATTCGCCATACTATCAATGAAAACTCGCGGCCGCCGCCCGGGCGCATGGCTGGGGTGAGGGGGTGGGGAATGCGCTAGCGCCGAGTGACAATAAAATATGGTTTTTAAGTAAACATGTTTCGTAAGCGATAACTTTTTTTTTTGTACTAAGACATATCAAAATAAAATATACGTGTTTAATAAAACGTGTTGAAGTTTATTATGGCAAAATTTACGCACTGGTTAAAATTTTTTCCTGTATAGAATATCACGTTACGAGCAAGGGTAGCGGAGCAGTAACCAGAGTTACCGCGGGATATGTAGCAAGTTATTCTACTAATATTATAAATGCGAAAGTTTGTGAGGATCTGAATGAAAATCCAAATTCAAAATTAATCCTGTAACATGTAAAAAGACTTAAGAAAAAAAACATTCATACTTCACAAAAAAAAACCACAATGTCGTTTTTGTACATCTGATTTCCAGTATCCTTACTAATATTATAAATGCGAAAGTAACTCTGTCTGTCTGTCTCTTCTTCACGCCTAAACCACTGAACTGATTTCAATGAAATTTGGTACAGATATAGTCTGGGACCCGAGAAAGGACATAGGATAGTTTTCATCCCGGAAATCCCCCGGGAACGGGAAGTATTAATCCACGCGGACGAAGTCGCGGGCAAAAGCTAGTATTATAAATGCGAAAGTAACTCTGTCTGTCTGTCTCTTCTTCACGCCTAAACCACTGAACTGATTTCAATGAAATTTGGTACAGATATAGTCTGGGACCCGAGAAAGGACATAGGATAGTTTTCATCCCGGAAATCCCCCTGGAACGGGAACTATTAATCCACGCAGACGAAGTCGCGGGCAAAAGCTAGTATTTAATAATTTCCAGTATATTTTTCCACATTCATAAATAAATACATGCATACAATCCTGACGTAAATTCTAACCCGAGTTGAGTGACCTGTAATATCAGGAATCCACAATTGAATTAAATATTAGCCACGGTCGTGTTCCCAAGGGGGTGAACGTAAATTATACTCAATTACCTCCCTATGTGGACAGCTATATCTGTGTTTACCGGGAATTTTGTTCCACTTATAATAATACCAGACTATTATTGTCCCATTGCAGGACAAAAATGGGTGGGCAGTACTCGTAATCGGCGTGCTTGTATGACCAGCAGTGTGATTCTCTAAGCCTCACTTCGTAATTCGAAAGCTGAATCCGCAGTGAGATTACAAAATGGTATTCTGTTAAACACGATCACGCCGGTGACGTCACCTTTTCGAACGAATACTAAACCAATGACAAGTTGGTTCGTTATCGAAGTGAGCGCGATCACTTTAGTGAGACTCGTTTTCGAGTTTGCATTTCGCGATCGAACGCGATCACTTTAGTGAGACTCGTTTTCGAGTTTGCATTACGCGCTCACTTCGATAACGCACCAACTTGTCATTGATTTAGTATTCGTTCGCCGTGGTGACGTCACCGGCGTGATCGTATTTAACAGAATACCATTTTGTAATCTCACTGCGGATTCAGCTTTCGAATTACGAAGTGAGGTTTAGAGAATCGCACTGCAGATTTATGAACGTGGACGAGGCGAAAGGAGTATGTATGGATCGTAGCAGAGTGCCGTTCCGCAGTTTCTGCCTACTCCCTTGGGAAAAGGCGTGAGTTTGTATATATGTATGTATGTAGAGTGGGATATTCCAGAATAAAACAATGTTACAACTTACTTGTATTTTATTTTCACCTTAGACAAAAAAAACGTACAGTACCATCTTATCATCGTAGTCTTCGATCTTCCTTTTTTTCTATCATTCATTCCATCTCTTACACTCACACATTCATTCGTTCTGAAACAAAGTTCTTTAGCGTTCAGAAATGTTCTGGTAATATAAATCCTACATGTATGTAGGACAAAGGGCTCTACTGCCTCTACTTATACAGAAAAGGTACGAGGATTGATCACCAAACTTGCTAAAGGTATGGATTGGCGATTTTCTTACTTTACTGTAAAATGTATTCTCTAGACCGATTCCGGCCACGGCGGCTAATGCTAATGCAGACTAGCTAAGTACGCAGGAGATATTATAGTGTACAAGTGTGTGCGCAAACACAGGTGCACTCCCTCTGCACTCACTCTCATAGCCCGATGGGACGGAAATCCGACACGACCGGAGAGAGATCAGGCGCAGGACCAACGGATTTACTTTACTTTTAAAAAGCGAAAGCTTGAATGGATATTTGTTACATTACTCAATCACGGAAGAACGGTTGAATGATCTGGATGAAAGGCAAAGAGATAGTTTATAGTCTGGAATAAAACATAGGCTACTTTTTGTCCGGGAAGTCCGGTCCCGCGGGAAAATATATTAACTTTGATGCGGACGTTCGTTCGACGTTCGTGCGACGCAGAGGGAGGCCAAAGAAAAGATGGATGGATTGTGTGAAGAATGATATGAAAGAGAAAGGAGTCAGTGATAGTATGACGGCCGACAGGATGGTATGGAAGAAGAAAACGTGTTGCGGCGACCCCAAGTAACATGGGATAAGGGCAGGGAGATGATAAGACCAACAAGTTCTAAGTTTTCAGTCGGTTTCGCTTTGCTATTATATAAAATAAATGATTCAGAGTCAGAATCACCTCAACTCAATGAAGTAAGAATAAATTCTAGCTTCTGTCCGCAATTTCCTTTGCATGATATTTTTCATTCGCGTTAAGTTACGTCTTGGTTACTGTTCCGCTCCCGTGTGTCTTAGCGTAATGTTCTAAAGGACATTTTATTCCTCATGAATCTATCATATTCAAAAAGATTTTTGAAATCCGACTGATAGTTTCAAAGATTAACGCGTTTTAACAAACAAACTTTTAAGAGTTATTATACTAGGTAGTATAGATTACATTTCGAAAATATTATTGTCACGTTCATTGAAGCGATATTAAATCTAAAATTTACTTTATCGTCTGTGCTATTTCAGAATGTTCAATGTATTATCTAATACTATGGGTAGTTTCACCGACATCGTTTTTTGAGGTTCTTCGCGTGAAATCACTATGTAAAATGTATATATGTCACCGGAAAATAACAAGATCCGTAAGTTTATCAATTTACTAGGAAGTTTATAAACTTTCGTAAGATTCTAAACGGAAGATAAATTGTAATATTTTACGTCCACATTTTCGTAAATTGATAAACTTACTGAACTCACTCGTAAAATAATAAGTAAGCAGTAACCAAACGCTACGCGCGATCTGATTGGTTGGCTGTCACGTGTCACTTCTCCTTCCTCGCGGCCGCCAGCTGGACACAAGCATTGCCACTATGAACATTGACCAATCAGAGAGCAGTGTGTTATTTTACGTATTTCAAAGATTGTATATTTAAAAGAGTTTCTGTGATTGGTCGAACCATATAAAATCTTACGAATAGATATTCGTTAGTTTATAAATTTACCGTATGACGTCGGAAATTGATAAATTTACGAAAATGTGGACGTAAAATATTACAATTTATCTCCCGCTTAGAATCTTACGAAAGTTTATAAACTTCCTAGTAAATTGATAAACTTACGGATCTTGTTATTTTCCGGTGACATATATAAGACCATTTTATATTTTTTCGTGTAATATGAAAACTAGCTCATATGAAGGCACTAGAATAAATAAAAATCTCTGAAATATAAATTAAAAAAAAAAAGAAATATGTCTGTTTCTCAATAACGGTGGTATGTCCGCGATTCACTTTTAAGCGCATTTACCTCATTAAATACGTTGTGAAGGAAATTTAGTACTTAAATTGCACATTATTATGTTGGTCTATGCATAAAGCAACCATATTTATTACTTCCTTTACTTCTGTTATCATGCAGACATTAGAACCATTATGATAAGGAATGTCCACGCGAAAAGTGCAATATCGGTGTGTTTTGTTGAAATCGATCTATAACGTAAACAAGTCTATTCTAACGAACAATCTCCTTGCGCACACGTAGGCCCAGTCGTGCTCTTGCGTTCTCGCAGTAGTGAGGTGTCCGATCCTGTCGAGGTTTTGCGCCAATACCTAAGTACTTTTTTTTTCCAAGAGGGAATACGAAATTATGCAATCTCGGTGGGTTACTGTACGAATGAATGTTTTTTTTTTACGGTAGGGTACGCGAGTATGTTATGTGTTAATGGGTACCCTTGGCGACCATATATTTTAATTACCTAAAGCATAAATAATTTTGTTTTTATTTAATTTTTTCTTCATGTTTCTCATTTCGGTGGTGCAATATCGGTGGTTTCGGTGGTAAGTTTTAGCCACCGATATTGCATCAATACTAAAATGGCTGTGGGTTCATGTGAGTTTGGTAAGATATTTTCTTCCAATTACCTAGGTAAATCGTAGCTACCTACCTAAAATGCCAGCAGTAAGCTCGTCACTGCTGCGTCGCTAAAACAGTGCAGTAAGTATGTATTTTCGCGATGCAGTAATGAAAATACATACTTACTGCACTGTTTTTTTCTTTAACCGATGTGAGGTTCTGTATTCGATGGATAGGATGGATGGGATCGATTAGAAAGAAAGAAAGAAAGAAAGAAAGAAAAACCATTTAATTGTATCGGATGGATTTGATGCATCGGCTGGGTCTAATGCATGATGCATCTCGGATGAAACGGATTATCGAATGCATCTCGGACGGATCGGATGCATCCGATACATCCATTACGGATGTAACGCATGAATCGGATGAAACGAATATACCGGATTAAACGGATGAAACAGATGTATCGGATGAAACGGATGTATCTCGGATGGATCAGATGCATAGGATGAAACGGATGAATCAGATGTATCTCGGATGGATCGGATGCACCGGATGAATCGGATGAAACAGATATATCTGATGCACCGGATGAATCGGATGAAACGGATGTATCGGATGCATCTCGGATGGATCGGATAGATCTGATGCTCTGGATGCATCTCGAACGGATCAGTTGAATGATGAATGATTTTGTGTTGTAGTTGAAAGAAAAGCAGATTATGTACCTCGCTCGACGTGACTTCTTGTTGCATTCGTGTTATTAGAGCCCTCGCTAACGCTCGGGCTCCAATCACACTCGGCGGAACAAGAAGTAACTTACTGCTCGGTGTGGTATTCTACTATTACACCTGAGAGGTATTACAATTAATTGGATAAACTTTGGAGGGTAGTATTGTGAGAGGTTGTACATATTTTAAAAATACGTACATATTCTAAAGTTAATTTAGTAAATGTGTTAAATGTGGTGTATCGAATACAGACAAATAAACTTATTTTACACCTGCTATACCCGCCTGTGCAGCCGTTACATAATGTTGACAACGGCTAAGTTGTTCTTTGTTTAATAACTGTCATGCTACAATACGAAAATTCCATTTTGGTGGGTGTTGCAATTTCGGTGAACAATTTTCAATTTCGGTGGGTTGGAAATTTCGGTGGAAGTCATTTTTTCAAAACAACTACAGTTGTTTGTTTCTTACTAAAACATCTAGAATACTAATGTGTTCTAGAATAAAACAAGTTTATTTTTTCATCCGAAAACCTACAAATAAAAAAATCCACCGAAATTAGTAAAAAATTGAGCCTGCGTGAAATGACCCTATAACTAAGTAGGTACCTAAATATAAATCCTACTACTATTATAAAGGCGAAAGTTTGTATGTATGGATGTATGGATGTATGTATGGATGTTTGTTACTCTTTCACGCTTAAACGGCTGAATGGATCTGGATGAAATTTGGCACAAAGATAGATTATAGTCTGGAATAACACATAGGCTACTTTTTATCCCGGGAAAATGTACGGTACCCGTAGGATAACACATCAACTGTGACGCGGACGAAGTCGCGGGCAGAAGCTAGTAATATAATAAAATATACCATCACACCTGTATTCCCCGAAGGGTTCGGCAGAGGTGTACCAATGTACACCCACAGTTCGCCGGTATATTTTAGGTCCCATGTAATGGGGGCGAGACTATTGCGATTAACCGGGCACAACCAACTCTGCTAATGAGAATTTCACAGAAAAACCCAATAACACTTTTTACTCGTATTCCGCATTTATTTTCTTGTATGGGGGTTTAATTTTCAATTAAATTTAATATTTTTTATTTATAT
Organism: Caradrina clavipalpis; assembly: GCA_932526535.1. Taxonomy (NCBI): domain Eukaryota; kingdom Metazoa; phylum Arthropoda; class Insecta; order Lepidoptera; family Noctuidae; genus Caradrina; species Caradrina clavipalpis. The sequence goes on from OW052115.1 coordinate 7,170,679, forward strand.
TCGGTAACGTATCTCGGGACCCTAGGGTCCCGGACCTTTGAAAGGCGTACGAGGAGCCGAAGCCAACTCGCAGAGGCCCTTACATGGCTTTACAATGAAATGGAACACCATCCGACAATTATCCCTGTTTGCACTATGCGAATGCACCCATGGATAATCACCGGCTGGCGGAGGACTATAATGTTATTTATATTTTTATTATTATCTATTGTTTGTATGTACCTAACTACGTATGTTTTGTATATAATATTAAATATAGTAAATTATTCACGTACAAATAAGGAGAGTTGAAAAATATGTTGTACTTGTGTGCATTGCAATTTATTTATTTAATTCCTTTTTATGTCAAATTTTAATGTTTCACTCTCGTACAAAAAATTGCACCTGCCATATGTTACCTCTTTTCTCTTTGCATTTTTTTTTTGTTGCATAAAGTTTACAATAAATTTATTAATTATTAACGCCGAAAAAAAAAACCCTGTAATTATTGACTATTACCTACTACTTAATAAAATAACCGCACAATATTTAAATACATACCTTGTATAATATAAATCAGCTGTACTTTTTATTTGTATAATTTTCGTGAACATACAACAACTATTTCACGTAAGTATTACTCGCTCGGCACTCGCGAAGCGCGGTGTCTGCTCGGCGGACGGAGAGGCACTGAAATGCTGAATTACAGTACCGTTGCTTACTGAAATCGGATATTTTAGTAGAAGGATGTATTTTGGTTGCCGCAAATTTGTAGTTACTGAATTCTTAGTTCTGTATGGACTATATTACCGGGTATATATTAACAATGTCGGAAACATTTTTACCATTTTTTTTGTCATAAATGGAGTCGCAATAAACTGATCTATACGTAATATTTTATTGTCGGTTGCAATAACTTTTTTTATCGTCAAAATAAACTTTAAATTGCTCTACTACTCTAGTCTTTTTGCAGAACTGACATTGTTAATAGGGACCCTCAATTTATTTAAACTTTACGCAACAAAAAGTACAAAGGCAAAGTTAATGCCTTAGGCATTCTCTACCAGTCAACCAAAGGTGGTGAAGAGGTAACACGGCAGGTGCAAATTAATGTACGAGAGAAAAGCAAATCTTCCAGTCAAACCGTCTAGATGGTTCTGGGAGACTATTTTTCTACATACATACAATCAACTGCTTCGATGGCCTAGTGGTCCTAAGCGCGACTGCTACGCTGGAGGTCTTGGGTTCGATTCCCAGATCGAGCAAAAAGTGTTATTGGGTTTTTCTATGAAATTCTCAGTAGCAGCTCGGAGTTTGGATTTGTGCCCGGTTAATGGCAATAGGCTCGCCCCCTATTACATGGGACCTAAATATACCTACCGGCGAACTGTGGGTGTGCATAAGTACACCTCCGCCTAACCCTTCGGGGAATACAGGCGTGATGGTTGATGGTATAAATACAGTCACACCTGTATTCCCAGAAGGGTTAGGCAGAAGTGTACCAATATATACCACAGTTCGCCGGTATATTTAGGTCCCATGTAGGTAATAGGGGGCGAACCTATTGCCATTAGCCGGGCACAAATCCTATCTCCGAGCTGCTACTGAGAATTTCAATTTCCCAATTACACTGCTCGACCTGGGAATCGAACCCAAGACCTCTAGCGTAGCAGTCGCACTTAGGACCACTAGGCTATTAAAGCAATCTCGTGTGATTCGAGAAGTTGTATCTTGAATTATTAGCCAATGTCGTATACTATCAAATTGGTTTGTGTTTGAGCCTGTTTTGTTACATAAACACGATTTTTTATTGTTTCAATTTTAATTAATGAAATGCGAACACTCACCTTTCTTTAATTTTTTAGGTGTACTATCTATGTAGTAACTGCCCCGTTGGTCTCGTGGTCACAAGCGCGACTGCTGAGCGAGGAGTACTGGGTTCGATTCCCGGGTCGGGCAAAAAGTGTTTGGTATTAGGTTTTTCCATTAGGACTTTCTCAGTAGCAGCCCGGAGTTTGGAAGTTGGTGGTGTGACACCCCCGTGCCTCGGAAAGCACGTGAAGCCGTTGGTCCTGCGCCTGATCTCTCTCCGGCCGTGTCGGATCACCGTCCCATCGGACTATGAGAGTTAGGAAGGAGGGAGTGCACCTGTGTTTGCGCACACACTTGTGCACTATAATATCTCCTGCATACGGGTCTAGTCTGCATTAAGATTAGTTGCCGTGGCCGGAATCGGCCTGGAGTTTTTTTTTTATTGTCTATGTAGTTTTTCAGCATATGCTCAGCGTACCCTCATGCTCAGCGTCAAACCCAACCGATACTAGAACTTAGTTTTGTCAAAAGGAGCTAACCCACAATTTAACTAATAAATAACGTCAAATTATCTAGCACAGAGTTCAATATAGGTATAATTATCCAAAAGTTGTTTAGACAGATTTAAAATTATCAGGTTAGTTCTTTTTGGCAGAATAGAAATAATTTTCAATAATGTTGTATTTACCAATACATCTTGTTTAGGTAATTTATTATTACTAGGGATTTTGATGAACTATCGGCACTGTTCGGTAGTTCAATTTATTGTGTCAGAAAACATTCAAAATGTGACATCAACGGATGACTGAACGAGTGAATTGAACAAGTGAATGAACGAGTGAATGAATTGAAATATTTTTAACACTGGGCTTACGTAATATTCCAACAAGGTTAATTAATACTGGGTAGGTATTATAATGTAAATAAGAAATAAAACAAATTGTAGCTATTCAAAATGACTTTATTTGCAGTAGTGTGGTACCACGCCGAAATCCGGCTCACACAAACTGTGTAACAGTGTGTAAGCGCCCTTATCTATCACACTCGATGGAACCCACAACCTTAGCCTTCCCAAGATCCAAGCAAGCGAAGTACAACACACAAAATATTACCAAATTGGTAGATTATTTTCAAATTGGCAACACAGGCACTTTGCCGCCATTAAAACATCTAAATTGGTAGCACTGTATTAAAAATATAATGCACAGATTAAATTCGGAGATTTTTTTACATTTATTATTGCAATTTTTTTTTCTTTGTATTTTCTAGTAATTTAAATGTAAATTATTGTGAAAACACATAGGTAATTTATTAATACTTAGAAAAGGAATCGTAATAAATTTTTTGTACCTTACATTTTATTTAGAATCGTTCGTTATTTTTAAAATCGGCGCATGACAATTATTCGGAGAACAAATGTTTTTTTTAATGTTATTATAGTACACAAGCCAGCAACAAGAACCCTTAACAAAAGTCTTGAACAATCATAGCCCTTCTGTCTTGTATGAAAATGGGCTTCCTCAAATACTAACCTCAAAATGACACTATTTTCGGGCTAGCTCAAGTTATTTGCTAGCTAATGATAGTACAGTTAAATATCTTGTTTATATGGGGTGTAAGGGACATCTATCCTTAAACTGAAACCATGAATTCTCTATTCTGGACTGAGCATCAGACAACAAATTTTTCATATAGGAAATCTTAAGTATAGATATATGGAGGTTTTTAATACTTTTCCGCTAAGTAAAAATTCGCTCTTATACCTTCTGTATCGTCCTCAGCGGCTGGTAAAAAAATATTTTGCCCTTGTTGCTACTAATATCGTCTTTACCAATTTTTCAAACTTGATCTTCCGAAGAAAGGGAAATATTACAAAATGTTCCTGCAAGAAATTACTCTTGTTGTGAAGTCAGAATAGTGTTCTGAGTGCACTGGCGAAGTTTAAGGATAGATGTCCCATACACCCCGTATGTATAGTCTGTGTTAACATAGCCAGTGAGGGCACAAGAAGACCCACACCAATCAGATCAGCTGAAATCCAACTCTCGAACAATCTGTTCGGTGTATTCCTGCAAGTCCCATATTTTTTAAGACCGGTATTTATAACAGGTGTAAAAAGACACTTCACGAAGCCGTCAGTTATATGTTTTTCATTCACTGGAATTTTTTTGTATGAAAATCTTCCGGTTGATAGAAAAGTCCTTTCCAAGTAGGGTTATCATCACCTAAACTGTCAACACCGGGCAAAAACTTCAAAACCCCGGCTATTTAAATGTAATTCTTTCCAGGACATCCCAGGATTATTATTATTATTTTATTTATCGCTTACCTTTCAATTAATCGGTCTATATTTCAATTAACCCTTTTTGGGGTAAAGGGAATATTTTTACCACCATAACTAAAAGTGTCCGGGTTTCTGCCGGATATTTTTGACAACCCCTCCCGGACGTCCTCCGGACGCCCTCTAAACTATGACAAATCCGGGGAAACCCGGACGGATGGCAGCCCTATTTCCAAGCAACCATTTTTGCTCAATGTTACGTTAGTTAGATGTGCAGTATGTGTAGTTAACGACTATGTGATGTGTCTTGTTACACCTTGTTTGTATATTCTGAGGTTTGTATCAGTTTCCAACTACTTAAGGTGTTTATCGATGGCTGGTATAGACTTTACATTGATAATCTGCACAGATAGGCTACACCTTTAACATTACACCTTTGTCTTTTTAATATAACACTATAAAGCCTCGAATTCTTGAACGCCACTCAACTTTAAGCCGCTCTTAAATGTATCTCTGTCGCTACAATACGCCTTGATGTGACAGAGATAGCATAAGACTTAGGACCGGGTTCCACTTCAGCGGAAAGGAGAGATGTTTCGGACAACCAATCGGCTTGCTTTATTCCACAACTCAGTATCGTATTGGTTGCTTACGAGACATCTCCGCTCCGTTTTGGCAGAATTCGTACCTCAAAAGCGACTTAAGATTGAGTTGCGTTTGAAAGGGCCGTAACAATTAAAAATAAAAACAATTAATTCAGATTATAAACTATAATACAATACACGATATTAATAAATTCATTATTATATTGGTGTTCAACGCTTCAGCGTAGAGGTAGGTATGTATTGCACGCAGCCTATTGTCTATTTACTAATCTTTATTACAACATTCTTCGCCAAACATTATAATGAGCTAAACGCGGTTCAAAAGGGGTAGTTGGCTAGTCTCTGTTATTTGAATTAAAGTGTTTGATGCAGGCACAAAGGTCCAGCTGAAAACCAGCGTCAGGCCCAAGTAGTTGCCGGGGCTGCGGATTGTTCGAAAGAGATACCGCGCCTCCGGACCGCATAGGGCACATGAAGGAACATAGACGGGTTTTAGTCAGTAAAAGTCTGACACTCCCTCCCGCCCCGCCCAGGGCGGGGAAAGTTATTTGATGATTTCCCGTCTATAAAAAAAATAAAAAAGGCCCAAGTGGTCTGGCATTTATGCTGAACTGGGCCTGTTTGGCGCAGCCGTGAGGCACATTGTTATGTTGTTTTCTTTTTTTTTCTTTTATATTAAATAACCTTTACCTCTAACTCCTCCTTTAACTCTGACACTAGGGTGTGTGGGGTCGTTAGACTTTACTGCCCACACGATAAGGAAGAAGAATAACCTTTTTGTTAGTATATCTGTGTGCACATGGTTTGTGTCAATAAACTTTTTTCTTTCTTTCTTTTCAGGCAAATATTTGATATAAGAGAAAAGATTTGTATTTTTGTTTGTAACGGATAAACTCAAAAACTACTTAACCGATTTTCAAAATTCTTTCAGCTATGGCAAGCTACATTATTAGCGAGTTACATAAGCTATTATTGGGATTCTCATCGTAATTATTCATTCGTGAAACCGGCAGTAAAGCCAAGTTAAATAAACATTATTTGTCAAATGGTTTCTTTGGTCCTGTCATATCATTGCTAACTGCCAGAGACGGAAACACGGGCTTTTGTAATTCCGTTGTGGGTAAATTTGAAAACAAAAACGTTAACTAGGTTCCATGTATCCTGCTAGGATTGCGAAAATTGTTCGAACGAGTCACCGCAGCCCTATAACGCAAAGGGCATTAGGAGGAACACGGACGGGTTTTAGTCAGTAATAGTCTGACACTCCCTCTCAGACCACCCAGAGCGGAAGGGGAGTGTCAAATCATTTGATGATTTCCCTCATGCAAAAAGAAAATGGTTTAAAATGTCCTTCTGGAGTACCTTTATCAAAGACTTTAATTCAAGTAGCAGTAGGAGGCTCACAATATACAACACTAAAGGTTTCACAACATCCAGCGACCACATACACACTGAGCTTACGATACGGTGCCCGCTACAGCGAAACAGTGGGTTTAAACCAACGCGCTCTAGACACTATAGGACCAGGACTGACCATTTAAAACCTTAATCCAATTAGTTTAGCTGTCATAATCCTGTGAGCTAAATGGCTCGCGGGACGCGGTTATCGAAATAACGTAATATGAATTCTTATCTCATTAGATTAAGGATAAAAAGGACTTGATCAGAAATCTCGACGTCAGTCAGCGACGGCTTAGTCGGCTGATCGGACCGTTAAGCATGAGAAACGAGACACGGTTTTATATAAACATAGGCAATCTCAGCTGCGGGATTTTGTCATTCAATTCGTCTTTGCCTGGCAGGAGATATGTACCTATGAAGTTGTATTAGAGCAAGTCTGGCCAACTGATTTTCTAGGCGGGTCAAATTTTTAACTAGCTTAAACTGGTAACAATCAAAATTATTCACAAGAAAAGATGATGATGTTTAATTGATTTCTAAATTATAAGTCATCAGAATTAGAACCAATAGCGGGCAAATTCAAATACCTTGGCAAGCCACATCGTGACGCACGGCCCTGGGGTTGCCAGCCTTAGTCTAATCGATAACTACCATTTTCGGAGAATTTTAACCAAAGCTGCTATAACGTTACGAAATCCAGTTGGCCAACCTTGTATTAGAAGTTTACGATTTTATTAATTTAAACTGAGTGGATGCGGGACCGATTAATATTTCAGTCGACTGGAAATGTTAGTGTCTAGAGTACGCTGATCTACAAAGAGAAAACACGGCACAATGGCTAGTTAGGAAACTTGGCTCTACATCAATTTGTAAATTCGAAAGTTTAGCCTAATAGTAACGAAGTTTTAGGAAAATGAATTAAACATTTTCCGTTTTCATGTTGTTTTTTACATGAAACGTCTTTAGAATGACATACGGGTCCAAGTCAGAATAGCGGACTGTAACGAAATAGGTTTCAATGTTGAACACTATGGGTCTTACTTATAAAAATAACGCTAATTCATACTTAGTTACCTCTCAATTGACTGACTGAACGATGAAACACTATTTTATTCTGCCAACACTTAGACGGTCAGCATAGAGCATGACCAAATTATTCGACTAAAGAACGAAATCGAACGAACAATTGAGCATAATTTTCAAAATTTACAACAGAATCCATTGACCAAAAATGTCATCGTCACAGCTGATTGAAGCCCGCCATCTTACTTCTTAACTATACTTAAACAACGGGTCGCCGCTGTTTAAATTTTCTGTCACTGAGCTAGTACATAACAACATCTCAACGCTGATGAATGTTCATAGGTAACATTTTTCACCTAAGACACCGTTGAAAGTGGTTTGCGAAGTAGCTAAGCATTATTTAGCGTTATTTTTATAAGTAAGGCTGTAAAAGCGACTCGCTGACATAGACGTTTCAAGTTAAACCAACGGCCGTGTGCCCCGACACGGCACAACTGTGTTCAATTTTGTGCAAATGTTTTGGTAAAAAATATATAAAAGTTTACGTCGTATCCTCCTTGTTTTAATGTCTCATATCTCAGTGTTCACTTCGCAAATACAAAATAGAATATTATTGTATGAAAGTGCCATAAATAGGAAGTATAGACATTTTTTCTTTGTTTAAAAACGTTGCCCTACATTTGGAATTTTCTCCTGTATCGTAGGTGCGTTTACAGATATATAAACTCACATACACAAACAGCTAGACCTATAGGACATACAAATATTTGCTCCGTGCGAAAAATGCACGACAGACATTATGATCCAGCGTTTCAGATGTGATCTCTCAGAGAGACTCCAAACGTAGCCCTTTCCATAGCTTGGTGGATGACATTGGATTCATTAAGGAAAGAAGGTATTTTTTCTGCTATATTAATTCGATTACACGGTTGGCGCAGCGGCTGAGCAATTGGCTGCTGTGCTGCGTGTCGCAAATTCGATTCCTGCACGGAACAAATATCTGTATGACCTACAGACAGTTGATCCTGGTCTGGCTGTTTGTGTATGTGAGTTTATATATGTTTGTAAACGCATCCTGGGTACAGGAGAAATTCCAAGTGTGGGGCAACTTTTTAAAAAACCCTATACAGGATAAGTTTTTAACCAGTGCGTAAATTTTTTTTGGTAGTTCAGTGTCAGTAATAGAACACATTTCCGTGTTTAGTTAAAAAAAAAAAAAAAAAAAAATTTCATCCTTATCCGAGTTTGAAATAAGCAAAACATGGACATAATCTATTCGCCATACTATGAATGAAAACTCTTGGCCGCCGCCCGGGCGCATGGCTGGGGTGAGGGGGTGGGGAATGCGCTAGCGCTGAGTGACAATAAAATATGGTTTTTAAGTAAACATGTTTCGTAAGCGATAACTTTTTTTTTAGTACTAAGACATATCAAAATAAAATATACGTGTTTAATAAAACGTGTTGAAGTTTATTATGGCAAAATTTACGCACTGGTTAAAAATTTTTCCTGTATACGGTCGAATTGAGAAACTCCCTCCTTTTTTGAAGTCGATTAAAATGAAAGAAGAAATTAGAAGAAGAAATTATTAATTAGTTCTAGGTAGTAGTTAAGTTGACTTTTCTTTCAAACACCTCTGATTTCTAATAATAGATATTTCCGAAGTGAACAAACCGAGCATTAAGGACTTCTAATAATTTCTAAATCTCTGGAGCTGCAATGTGCGGGCCACGCACTTCTATCTGCGCACACTACTGTCACTATTCATAATCTCCCTTTACAATTTAATATTAATTTCTCGTATAGAAAAGTTATTGCAAAGAGGCGCCATCTTGCGGCGCCGAACGCGTGCCTACACAAACGTTAATTTATATATATTTATATTTTTTTTATGATTTTTAATACAGCGTGGTTTACTGACAACGTTTGGTATTTAATGATCACGATTTTAGAAGTTTTTTTATATAAGTTTTAACAATGAAAATGTAAGTTTAACTTAACGGAAATAAGGTCTACTGTAGTTTGTTTCTGCTTGCCAACTGATAGTGGACAGTTATACAGGTTGACTTTTCACCTAACTATCTTTAAGAGCGTGAACAACTTTTATTATGGGATCAACTCTGAAATATGATTAAAAAACCAGCTGTTTTATACATTTTGATCATGTTATAGTGATTTTTTGTAGGGAGCAGATGTTTTTTAGAACGAAGTTCTGTGGTGTATGGAGTTTCTTGACCATTTTTCTCCATATTAAACTACACACTTTTAGAATGAGCAACTAGATTCAATATTATTATTTTTTTATCTTTCTTTTGAAAGACGTTCAAAAATGCCTTTTAAGGATATAATTGAAATAAATGATTTGACTTTGACTTTTAAGGCATCTTGCGGTAGAGTTAAGTGGCAATAATCATCACGTAAGGAAACAGTGTTATGCTCCATGCGACCTTCCTTCTCTTTCTCTGTCTCTCAAACGGCCATTTTTTTTTCATATTTCAGACTTGGTTTTATAATAGAAGCTTTTCTTATACATGTGTGTATTTTTATCCCTTATAGGATGGTAAGTATAATAAAAGTCATGTTGCATTACGAAAATAGCTTGTAACAAGGGTTATTTCGAAGACTACCCGGCTAATCCTAAGACACTCGGTTAAAGTAAGAACACGAGGAACGTGATAAGTAAACCACACGTCTCTACATACAATCGGACACTTTTACGATAATTAATCATGCAAAAATACTTTTTAATATTTCCTATGTATGTATATAATATATTGTACATACATGCTATATACATGCTGCTACGCTACAAATATTGGACTGGTGTTTACAGAAGCGATGGCGAAGTGACGCTCGAACGCTAAATAGTAGTTTTTTCACATAACGAGCTGGTAACACTAACATTTGGCATTTTTTTTATGAAATGGAAAAAATATCTTTTTTACAATACTTTTTACAATTTTACAAAAGCGTAACAAAAGAACGTTTAGAGTTTATATAGGTACACGTTTTTTTATATATTCTACAGTTTAATCGTCGCAATTGACATTACGTATGAAACGTTACATTTGGAAATGTTGCCCGATTAAAATAATGACGTTCGTTTAAGCAAATTTTATGACGTAACATTGCTTTCGATAATTCTATAATTAATCCTTTTATAGTACTAGCTATATCTAAAACATATTAATTAAATAATTGGTCCACAGCTTTTGTTAGTGGAACGACAGTCTGGCCTTTTTAATCGTCATTATTTTTGGACTTTTTTTAATACAATCTCTTAAATAAACAAGTTTAGGTAAAGTACAAAGTCTAGGTACCAACCATATCTCCGATTTTTAATATTAAGGACAGTAAATCCGATTCCCATTTCAAAAAATAAAATTTTCTCCAATAAGGGTAAGTCTCCATTGATTCGAACAACCTACATTTCTGAGACTCGCCTTATTAAATTCGTTTTTGCGATAATTTTAAAGCGTTATAATGAAATGGGAACCAGACAGATATAGCGGTACAATATATTTCTATCGACGAAGTAAGGACAGTGATATGTGTTACAGAAGCGTAGCGTGGCTTGGCGGGGCCCCGTATAAACATTGATTTGGGGGCCCCTAGGAAGGTAAAGATTTCTCACAATAAAAAAAATTTGCATAAAATTAAAAGAAATATTTTTAAATCATAATTATATACTCGTATCTGACAGTTTTTCCAAAAAAAAAAAAAATAGGTAGATATATCTATATCTACACCCTCCTTACCTTTTTTTCGGCAAACTGATTTATTGTTATTCAATTTATTTATAGCTGATGATGACTTTAGTTTTCTAAAGTTACTGCCTCTATGGATAATAACCGCGATAGCCGATGTAGGGTGTTGCCAACTTTTGAACGCACGCTTTGCGCGGGCAAAAAAGAATTGCTTGTTTTGACTTTTGTCATTTGTGAAATAACAAAAAATTTGGGAAGTTTTTATTAATTTTTGCTTACGCACATTGGGGGCCCCCGTAGCCCTGGGGCCCCGTATAATTGATACGGCAGATACGGCGGTAGCTACGCCCCTGATGTGTTAGCTATGTCACACGTGCTCCTAAATATTCCACAATAGACGATTTATTATTTAGAAGGACAACCGATACGTACAAAAAGCACTTATTCTCAAACATTTTCAAACCTCCCTTTCGCCTTCAAAAAATTTAAGTACTTACCTAGCTAGCTTAGTTATCTACAGTGCATTCGAAGATAGGATTGCAAGGCCTAGGTATGAGCAAAAAATGTTTTTTGTAATCATAAGCTCGACTTTGGAGAGTAATAAAATTCTTTCTTTGCATTGTTCATTTGTAGTGTTTGTTACACTTCCCGTTACTCCATATCTCCGAAATCGATTACTTTAGCGTCGAATATGACACTACAATCTCTTATTTATTTAAAATTCTCACGACATTTTTTTAACTGCTACTAAGCTCTGATTGGCTGATGCATTGGATGCGTTATAACGTCTTATTGTTTAAGCCAGAATTGGCAGATCAGGACAGCTTAATATGAAAATAGGAAAAAGCGTAAAAAACCAAGGAAAATAAAAACAAAATAAAAGAACAGAAAATACAATAGCAGTGCATTTATTAAAATAAAACGACTGAGCACATCGAGGCGGACTGAGACGCCGCCGAGACGCGCACGACACATGACACATCAAACAGGGTTGCTACAAGAAAAAAATTAAACTAAAACGGTAGAAAATTATTACATTATCAAACAATACATTCAAACAATATTATTTCAGTTGCTACTTTCCCATTTGCTACTAAGTCTATGTAACGCGGCGTCTCGGACGGTCATCAGTAATTACATTTCTATGTAGGTATGTATTACAATGCTTTGGTAAAATGGCTGGCGAACGCCCGCGGACACGGAACGCGCCCCTAACCACGGAACGTGACAATTTCGCAAACAGCAACACCTGTCAATGCCACTTTGACACTAATGACACCTGTCAACGTCAGTGTCATTTCAACATCACTGACAGCTGTCACTTTAAAGTTGAAAAAACTGAATTTGAAGTAAAAAAAAGGTGTATCTTGTCACTGTCCGATATGACAGCTGTCAACACATGCAAGCTTGGAAGGTCGAGTGGTGAAAACTGTTATATATGGAAAGATTACAGACAATAATAAAAAGTAATATACGTGTTACAAATACAAAATAAAGAAAAATACATATTGAGCAACGAAAAGTTGGACCGACAGCGGTATTAGAGTGTGACAGCATACACGCTAGCATAGCGGCATCTCTTTCTTACAACGACTTGCATGACGGTATATTATAAGCTTATCTCAAATAAACACCTAAAGATGTCCTTACTTATTAGTTTAAAAAAACTTAAACGTTTCTTTGTAAATCTGAATTCCCTATTATAAGTCAAAGTCAAAAAATCTTTTGACCTTGACTTTGATCTATTATAAAACTGTAATTATTAGTATAGCTGTCGGACCTTTTATCAACAAACATCAAACATAACCAGGCTAGTGAACAAAACGCGACACGATTATGGAAGAAGCTTAACAGCCGCACACGCAACAGTGGCTTAACAGTTGCCTGACTGTGTCTCAACAGTTGCGCAACTTTTAATTGCGCCACTGTTTCGTAATGCGCTATGCCTTAACGTATAGAAAAAAATGCACGTTAAAAATTAACACTAACGAGACTAAACTAAATAGATCACTAACTAAATATAGGGGATAGTCGAGGCATGGGCAGCGACGGAAAAATTAGCTTGTTGTATAATAATAATATAGAAATATAACTCAACTCTTGGCATTTGTTGCAATTATGAAGATTTCGCAATCAAATTCACGATACTATGGGCTCTGAACACGAGGTCAGTTTACAAGTCAATGCAGTTGACAGTGGCTCGTCTACGAATACTAAGTACAGGGCAAAATTTGGCGTCGGGAGGCACGAGACGACTCCCGTCCACTGTAGACGCGGGTCTGTGGACGGTGAGCAATGGGTAGCTCACCGTCCGTACGTTAACTATCGACAAACCGTGTCAACGGCGCGTTCGTGTTCCACGCGCGCCTCAAAGAGATGTCAGCAGCTTGGAAGGGGCCACTAAGGGCCGATGCCTGCCGGGGCTGCGGGTTGTTCGAAAGAGATACCGCGCCCCCGGAACGCAAAGGGCACATGAAGGAACATAGATGGGTTTTAGTCAGTAAAATTCTGACACTAGGGGCGGGGGAAGTTATTTGATGATTTCCCATCTATAAAAAAAGACAGAAGGATATAAATTCGCAGACATCAGTTTGAAAGAAAATTTCAACTGTATCTGACAACACTGGTTAATTATCTCTTTTGCTGACCGTACAAGCAGCTGTACTGATTCGCAAACTGGTATCATGTCCAGAGCCTATCAATAGGAATGAAATTGCAAGACAAAATCATATATATATTTCAATAACAACTAAATTCCTTAGTAAAAAAAATGGTATTCATGTAAATATTTTTGGTATTTATTTCAAAACTTTGTATTTCGTTGTTGGGTTCGTAAATCTGCCTCTAGCCTCGTATATACACACACAAGTACATAATGTATCATATATCTCTACATAGTATAAAACAAAGTCGCTTCCCGTCGTCTGTACGCTTAGATCTTTTAAACTACGCAACGGATTTTAATGTGGTTTACATAAATAGATTGAGTGATTCAAGGGGAAGGTTTATATGTATAGAATATCACGCTGTGGCCAACGGCAGCGGAGCAGTAACCACAAATTTATTTGAGGGTGACATCGCGGGATATATAGTAATTAAGTATATGCTTCATATTTAAAACACTTCTTAAGATAAGAAGTTGTGATTTTAACATGGGCAAGCAATGCCGATAGTTATCGACAATTATACCAATGTCAAATGTAAACATATAGCTGTCTCTACAATCCAACTTGAAAAGACAGAGACAGTACGATTCGAACGACGTTCAAGAATTCGACTGTTAAAAATTCTCCTCAAATCTCAAATCTTTACAGCAATGCATAATGTGACCATACAGATGGTAGGAGTTAGACAATTATGAACCCTGTTGGGCACAGCAAAATATAAATCTATGCTAATATTATAAAGAGGTAAGATTTGTATGTTTGTATCGAATAGGCTCCGAAACTACTGGACCGATTTTAATAATTTTTTCACCAATAGATAGCTACATTATTCCTGAGAACATAGGCTATATAACATCACGCTACGACCCACGGGAGCGGAGTAGTAACCAAAGACGTAACTTGAGGAAGTCGCGGACTGTTTGTTAATATATAATATACAGAATGTACTCGTGTATGTATATAGCAGATGTAAAATAACTACAAGCAGTGCAGTGCGACTGCGTCGGAAGCGAACATACATGGCACACAGCGACAGACAGACAGACTGACATAAGACAATAACAATAACTTTACCAACTACAAAAACTTTAGTATAAGATAATTATGGTCGTAGAAATGGTAACAAAGTCTAAGAAAATTCCAGAGATGAGTTTGGGGTTGTTTTTTGTAGGTATCACCAATTTCTCTGTAATTTACAGGCCGATTAGCGTAATTCTTTTTTAAATATATTTTATAGGATAGCGACATATACCTCTTTCTATCCTCAAAATGTCACTCATGCTAAAGTGACATAGGTCTGACAACGCTAAGATGTTAGACCAAGAGGATAAATGGTCGATGAAAAACCCAATAACACTTCACCCCAGTTTATATTGATCCCCAGGACACCGTTCATTACTTATAAACCTTCTCAAAATTAATTACCATCATTAAGACTATTACAACGTTTTTGTTGCTCACAGTTGCCCGTCTGTCGCTCTCATAACATAATATTACAAATTAATTATTGCATTTCAACTATAAACAAGTATATTACAAGCGATATGTAAAGGTGTGGACAAACGTTGCGACAACACGACTTAGGGTCAGCTCAAACACAGCGACCGTACACTCGAAAAAATCAACAGAATTAAAATTGAAAATTGCGTATCATAATAAATATCGCACAGAATTTTCAACTTTATTAGTCGTACTTTTAAGTTCATTATCAAATGATCAATAAGAACTGATCGAGCATCGATCGCTTCGCTGCTTGACGTCGACTGTACGAAGTAGAGATTAGAATTTTATAGTTTAAAAAAAGAAGAACCGAAAAAAAACTTAACAAAATTGCACACGTATAGAAAATCGTACAAAATCACACAAGCATTCATTGTCACAACAAAATGGTAAGTGTAAAACTACATATTTATTAACAAAAAAACATAATTTCAACGTAACAACGCAACTGTTGCGCCACAATCGCGCTGCTGAAAGTTGCTCGTGTGCAAAGTTTATTGTACGTTTGTTAGTATGGAATCATATTTCAGTTATTCAGTTAGTGAGTGTCTTGACGAAATCTCGAAAACTTATGGAATGAACAAACAACAAAAACATTGATTACTTATTTCACATTAAGGCGTGATCATTTTGCAAACAATATAACATTGACCGAATAATCTTAATGCAGACTAGCCGAGCACACGAGACGACTCCCGGCCACCATAGACGCGCGTCTGTGAGCAATGGGTACCTCACCGTCCGTACGTTAACTAACGACAGACCGTGTCGACGGCGCGCTCGTGTTCCACGCGCGCCTCAAAGAGATATCAGCAAACATTGGAGGGGCCACTAAGGGCCGATGCCTGCCGGGGCTGCGGGTTGTTCGAAAGAGATATCGCGCCCCCGGAACGCAAAAGGCACAAGAAAGGAACATGGATAGGTTTTAGTCAGTAAAAGTCTGACACTCCCTCCCGCCCCATCCAGGGCGGGGAAAGTCATTTGATGATTTCCCATCGGTAAAAAAAGCTATATATATGTCTTTAAATTTTGCAAAATTATCGCTCCTTAAGTAAACATAAGTACCTACTTTCTGTTAATAACAAACTTCAGCTAGCAACACTAATAAAACACTGCGGCGTTGCTCCGATACGAACGTACTTTATAATAAAAAATTATTGAAAAGAGTGTCCATGGAGTTTCTTGCTCGTTCTTCTGCATAGAGACCTACGTTTTGGAACGAGCAACTAGCTTCAACTTCCTAACTTCTTGATAATTCAAAAGTGCCTGTAAATGGTCTAATTGAAATAGTTGCTTCGACTTTGACCAACTGTGGCCCGTCTAAGATAGAGTTGATTATATGATATTTTTTAAGGCAATCGGTTCTTTACGAACCAAGAATTTCAATTTTAAATTAAATAGGCAATTCTGATCAAAGACTAATTATTTACCCAAATCATTAGAAGATCACTTCAAAATCATTTTATTTTAAACATTAATTTCATGAAAGAAATACATTTATCAATCAATAATTCAATAATATCACCATATTTTATTATAGTTGATTCTCTCTATACTAGAAAGGTTTAGGTAGTTAACTAAAGGTAAACAAATCGCAGAAAAGGTTTTTTATAGTTGACACTTCCTTGTTTAAAAATATGTTACAACAAAATCAATTCTAATTTCGATTTATGCGATACTTTTCTCTTTTATTAATGTATGTTAAACTTTATCATTTATTCGTAAACTACTCTTCATAGATGTCATTGTTTGGACACCACTTTTTTGTTAGTTTTATAAAATAGTATAATATTTTGTAATCTGTCTATTGTAAAGAGCCTAAAAAGACAGGTTCCCAAAACCTTTTAGAAGATACAATGAATTAGATAACGTCGCTAAATTGAAGAGTACGCCCAAGATGTAGTATGGCAACTAAAATTGCATGTATTACGTTTAGTCGATTAACCAGGCGCCTTTGAAAATTGCGAGGGTCATGTAATAAAACAAGAACAGAAAATGTTAAAATTAGATAAAATGATTGATAATACCACTGACGGTTTTATTATTAACGTGGCAGATAGTTCCTCAAATTCTGATTCAGACTAGCACCTATTATTATACGACTTCAAATAATACGATTTTAAAATTTGAAGTGAAAGGTTTAGCATCCATGAGTCACGTGGTTTGTTTTGTTTACATTTAGTTAACTACCTAAACCTTTCTAGTATAAGTTTATCTTGGACATCACTGACATCGGTGAAGGAAAACATCGTGAGGAAACCTGGACTTATACTTAACATAAGTCTGAAATCGCCAATCCGCCTTGAGCAAGCGTGGTGATCAATGCTCGTGCCTTCTCTGTATGAGAAGAGGCCTTTGCCTTGCAGTGGGACAGTAATGGGCTGATCTTCTTCTTCATCGTGTAGGCAATAAGGTCTAACGACCCCACACACCCTAGTGTCAGAGTTTCTAAACCGCCTCAAGGGCCTCTGACTATGTTAACTACTTTTTTCATGGGCTGATATTATTATAGTTCGTATCGGAATCAACGCACGCACACATGCACGGCACACTCACACAAGCGAACGAAAGCAACGTCCTGACACCAGAGCGATACAACACCACATAGATAGATATTACATCCTGTATCCTGTTCTGTTAAAACGATTCAACCCACAATTACGCCAAACTAATTCAACACGCCAAATGTGTTACTATCCACCAATAAAAGTTGACGTCCAAAACTTATGTTAGAATAGAATTTAAAATTAATTAGTGTTGAATAAAATAGTTATTGGGTTTTTCTATGAAATTCTCAGTAGCAGCTCGGAGTTAGGATTTGTGCCCGGTTAATGGCAATAGGCTCGCTCACTTAATTACATGGGACCTAAAACTACCGGCGAACTGTAGGTGTAGATTCGTTGGAGCACCTCTGCCTAACCCTTCGGGTAATACAGGCGTGATGGTATGTGTTCTTTAAATCCTCATAGCTTTCCAAAGGCTGGATAGATTTTAATGAACGAGGTATTTATCGATTCGATATAATAGGTTAGGTTCTGATTTCATAAATCCAACATGGCGACCGTAAAATACAAAATGGCGGATTTTGACGTATTTGCGATTGGTTCAAGGACACGTCTTTAAAACTCACACAAGATGTTATCAATCAACTCAATGTTTATATTTAAATGGAAGACATATACACACATCGACACTCTTACATTCTATTATCCCATTCTTGTCTATTTTTGTAAACAAACATTGCTTATACTGGTTTAAAAATTCATTTTATACTACTTTATTTCAATCTTTAATTCACGCACACCACAATTCTTCCTAAGAGTTTCGTAAGCAACAAAGGCGACTCGCCTTTGTTGCTATGGTGTCCTAAGGAAGGATATCTGTATATAATCTGGTATTGGTATCTACCTGAAGGGATTAAATAGGCGATGAAAGTTTACACAGAAAGTTCTATCATTATTACCGATGAGAAATCCTACGACACACGGCTTATGTTTAAATATTTAATGGTATAGAAGTTTGAGTGTAAGGTTTCTCATCCTCCGTTGAAAAAGGAGGATCATTCGAGCAGACGGGTGTTGTGTCTGGTGGGCTACTGCCGGACTGTTGTTGTCGGGATTGTGTATATATGCTAACGTCGCGGAGAACTTTGATAGCGCGATCTCGACAACGTCCGTTGTAGTTCGTATGTTGCGCGGCAGATGTCGGCGCAATGGTAGCCATTTTGTTTCTACGACAAAGATGGCGTCAAACTATTAGCCAATGGTCCTAGATCGAAACAGCTAAAAGTTTTGAGCTAACAGTAGTACTAATAATGTCTAGTCATTCATTACCTAATTTATAGTAAGAAACGCGCAGTTCGTTTACAAAAACGACAAGTACAAGCAAAAATCTATCTATGTGGTATCGAATTGATCGTGGTGTAACAACGAAAAGCATTATTAATTAATAATAAATGTGAAGACAACGTCAACAATTAATTGTGTCTAGTGACCCTCTGTGATCACACATAATCAGATAGAAAAATAAATGAAAATTCATCAATAATCCACCTGATGTTAACTGGTCACCGCTGCCTATACACATCTGCAATACCAGAGGCCTTGCTAATGCGTTGCCATCACAGAGACAAAGTTGAACTGTCTCATGTGCCTGTAATTGGGTAGATGACACCACTAATCAATAGACGCACTTTTTATGAGCTGTCAAAACGCGATTCCCCCATAGATTTTGTATGACAATACTAAACTATGACGTCACTTATTTGCCAACTCAATTCACTATTTATTGATTTCAAAGCAAATGAAATTTAATTTTACAGTTATTTAAAAATCAATCGGTTTTCAGAAGTAAAATAAGTGTTTTTTTTAATGAAGTTGTGTCTTGGTATATTGTTCAATGGTCTTCTTCTTCATCGTGTGGGCAGTAAGGTCTAACGACCCCACACACCCTAGTGTCAGAGTTTCTAAACCACCACAAGGGCCTCCGACATGGCTACCAATGTCAGTGATGTCCACGACAAACTTAGAAAGTTCATATGAATTAGAAAAAGTCACATTGGTACCTGCCCGTGCCCGGTTGCGAACCCACAACCTCGTGCATGAGAAGCGGGCGCCTTAAGCATCAGGCCATCACGGGACGATTCAATGGTGTCTCCTACCCAATTACACCGGCACCCATACCCTTCAAACCGGAACACAGCAACGCTTTGCGGCAGAAATAGGTACGGTGGTAGTTACATTTTATTATAGTGGAGAATTCATGCTGTTACTGCGTTAATCACAGAGAGACGTATTCGAGCTAAAATGTATTTTATTTTAATAGCTATACAGTAGGATATTGCACAAGCAGACCAAATTACTGCGCTTACGACGCCCTACAAGGCAAAGAGGTTACATATAGAATTCATATATTTGGCAATAGGCTCGCCCCCTATTACATGGGACCTAAACATACCGGCGAACTGTGGGTGTACATTGGTACACCTCTGCCTAACTCTTCGGAGAATACCGGCGTGATGGTTTGTGTATTTATTTGTAAAGAGTGTCTGTTGAGTTTCTTGCTCGTTCTTCTCCATAGAGACCTACGTTTTGGAACGAGCAACTAGCTTCAACTTCCTAACTTCTTGACAATTCAAAAGTGCCTGTAAATGGTCTAATTGAAATAAATGTTTTGATATTGAGTTCATAAGACCTATACTCCGATAAAATACCATCCTCGTTTAATTTTACACCTTCTATATAATTTTACGACCTGATTAAGACCGCAGAAAGACGCTGGATGCAGGCCGCTTCCAACCGGTCCTTTTGTAAATCTATGGGGGAGGCCTATGTCCAGCAGTCGACGTCCTGCGGCTGATATGATGATGACAATACTTCTATATGTAACCTCTTCACCTGTTCCAAACTCAATCAAAAGTCGAATATTAAAAAAAAAATTGAATGCATTGACAAGTGCTATTATGATTAACAGTAAGTGGGGGGGATGAATTCCACCCCACATAAGGGTAGAACTCAAAAGTCCCAGATAAGGCGAACATTGGTGCTGATTCTCTTGTTCACAAACTTAACTAAATTTATTTTAAATGCATCTTTCTCTTTCAATTTCTCAAAGAAAAGGACAGAAGATACATATTATTATTCCTTTAGTCCTTGTAGTGTTTGTAGATTATATTATATAGTTCTGTCGTCTCATGCGTACACGCCGCGCGCTATAGTGTGGTGGGGAGCGGGGCATACTCCCCCTCCCTCGCACACTTTGCTTAGAGCCACGGAGCTGAGCGGACGTGCGTGCGGCGAGTTAGGCAGTGAGCCGATACCTCAAGATGAGTAAGTGCACAAACAGTACAGTCCTGTCAAATTAGTCAGCGCCTGAAGAAAATTGAAATTTTTTTTCTAGTCGCCACGTTTTTAATCGCGTCTAAATTATCTATGGAGTGTCTAAATTTGACAGAACTTAACTAAAATTTTATCTTCTGTCCTTTTCTTAATGAAATGGAAAGAGAAAGATGAACATAACTTAAATTTAATTAAGTTTGTGAACAAGAGAATCAGCTCCAATAACTGATTATACTAAGCTGTTAAGAGCGGGAGGGGGTGTAAAAGGTTGATAAGGGATGAAAAGGGATGTTAGTAACGAACCAAATGCATGCCTTGCGTTATTATTATACTTAAGAGGATATGTGCTCTGTTATTGGTCTTAGAAAGAAAGAAATGGCGTTTTATACGCCTTAAGCTCATCTATATACTAATATTATAAAGAGATAAAGATTTTTTTGTTTGTTTGTTTGTAACGAATACGCTCCGAAAGTACTGGACCGGTTTTTGTAATTTTTCCACCGATAGATAGGTACATTATTCCTGAGTAAGTATTGTTGAGTTAGTTTGTTTAATTTGAATCATATACATGACAATTTCTATTGTGATATTTTGTGAAGCGTTACAAAAAGGACTTCATACTGAAGATATAAGGTAGAAATTAGTTAACGTTGTTTAATTTCAACCATACTTACGACAATTTCTGATGTGATATTTTGTGGAGCGTTACAAAAAGGACTTTACTCAGAAGATATAAGGTCGAAATTACTATGTTTGATTTAAACCATACATAGGACAATTTTTATTATGACACTTTAGAAGTTGCATTTAGATATTTTTTTAATAGAAGAAAGTATTAAATATTAACGTTATGATACTAAAAAGATTGAACTGTTTAGAACACCATTGTAATACATTTACTGACAAATTATGCATCTTCAGATTCCTTTTGACACTTAACATGTCTAAGCTCATTATAACATCACAAGAAATCCAAAATGGCTGACCAGAGACCTTAAAATTTCACATAAATAGCCATCAAATCATCAAATTCATAGACTTCAGAGTTCAAAGAGAATCATAGAGGAACAAATTCAAAATGGCGACCACCACAGAGCACAAAACCTCAACCCACACACCAGCGTCTCAGAAATACACGAAAAAAAAAACATAAAAAATAATAATAAAACAGTACCTTAACAATATACCTTACTGACGTCACACACACATATACGCGCCCACGCAGACACGCGCTAAAATTACCTAAAATTATTATATACAGGCACCGGCGCGTGCGCACCTATTAATGCCGCGAGAGTAACGACTAAAAGAACATACTATATATGTTGTTTTTTTTTTTATTATTATGTATACGCTGTGGTTAGAGGGTGCTCTACCACACGGTAACTAGGTATTAACGCTGTTTGTGAATGGTATTAAAGGTTTTTTTGAACACCCTGTAAAGATATACGGGATGAAAATTCACATCCTGTATAGCACTATTATGCAGGGTGAAAAGTAAATCAGCCTGTATAATATTTATACGGGATGAAAATTTACACCCTGTATATTATTACAATGTAGAGTGAAAAATAAGTCCATTTAATGTATGACATATTAAAAACCCGGTTTTTCGAACGAAAAATTAATGTGACATTAATTTTTCGTTCGAAAAACCGGTTGTTAGTTAGAGCTGTCAATGGAATTTCCACTCTAAGTAATAGAAGCCACAGTTGAATTCGTAATACCAACAGTAACATTCACAAAAAAGCGTTCGGTTAAGACAATTTGTTTTTAGTACAAACTACAGATATTTAAAAAACCATTTTACAATCTATAACGGTTTTGCTATAGTCCACACAATAAGTAATGATTAATGTAGAGCGGTAAGCTCTTAAGACATCCACATCCGGTTTTTCGAACGAAAAATTAATGTGTCATATTAATTTTTGATCGGCTGACTGAATTATCCACAACCAATAACAGCCGTCTACGAGCGTTTGACAATTTGATACATTAATTTTTCGTTCGAGAAACTGGAAGTTAGTGTCTGACACACACGACACAGCATCGCGACACACAGTGACACTAGTTTCAGACACTTGGTAGCAAGACGCGAAATAGATGTGTTTCACTAAATATTTAGTGCCTAAACGCATTTAGAACATCATTGCATCCCTGTCACATTGTTAGAAGGTGACAGAGACAAAATGATAATTTAAACACATTTAGCGCTAGATATGTTTAGTGATTTTGTTAAAAGTGGGTCTTACAGTTCTTTCAATTAAGACATTTAAATGTAATGCCTAAATACCACGCTGTCAAATTTTCGACTCTCAGCGCTTAACCGAGCGTTGAAAATCCACTAGCGAAAATATTAATAAGATGTTTATATAACTTTTATTCCGCATCGATTCCCTGTCTCTTACACAAGATTTAAAAAAGCATTACAACGGTTAGACATTCCACATTTAAAAACTGAGCAATATCACTATTCTCTTGTTCGTTGACGCAATCAGTTTAGAATATTGCTGTCTATTTCTAGCAGACTGTGCGAGAGAAGGATAGTCATAGCTAGGAGTTGGCTGTCAAATTAGTTAACCTTTTGAATTGTTGTTTTGAACCTATGAAGATTTCTTTAAATATGTGAAGGAAATACCTAAATGTCAAGACTACTATTTCAAGTCATAGTTATCTCATTGAAATAAGGTTCATATTTGCATCAAACGCGTATGACTCAGTGGCCATTCTGCGTCATTTCAATACAGCAGCGCTATTCCTAGACACAAAACAACATTTCAAAGTATTATTAACTGAACTTTACTCTTCCACTCTCAACCCAACTCGACAACACCTAAAAACTTCCATCCCTTTCCTGTCTCACCTGCTAGAAAGAGAAAACCACCTACACATCCGTATTTAATTCCAAATTCAAATACATCACATTAAGACAAGTGAAAGACAACATACATACAATGTAAGATGTGACAGGGATCGTCAGATTACAACACAGTGAGTTTGTGTGGGTGTGTCATGTGTCGTGTGTGTATGTTTGTGTGTCGAGTCACTCGGCATTGCTGAAGTATTCAGACGCGTTGCCGCGGCAGATCGGGCACGTTCTGTTTGACTGGAACAAGGAAATGTTGGATGTAAGTGTATGAAGCTACACTAATTTGGCAAGTTTTAGAATAGTCTGTAGATAGGTTTATTCCTGTCAAAATTAACCAACTTAAGCCAAAATTTCTCTGAAAAAAATTGAAATTACT
Source organism: Caradrina clavipalpis (assembly GCA_932526535.1). Classification (NCBI taxonomy): domain Eukaryota; kingdom Metazoa; phylum Arthropoda; class Insecta; order Lepidoptera; family Noctuidae; genus Caradrina; species Caradrina clavipalpis. Next base: position 7,194,735 of record OW052115.1, read on the forward strand.
TTGGATATTTAACGCTGATTATTTTTGTACCTATTAACATACCATCACGCCTGTACTCAAGGGTTAGGCAGAGGTGTACCAATTTACACCCAGTTCGCCGGTATGTTTTTTAAGTCCCATGTTATCCATGTTGTCTCTATTGGGGGCGAGGCCATTAACCGGGCACAAATCCAAACTCCGAGCTGCTACTGAGAATTTCATAGTAAAATCCAAACAAGACTTTTTGGTCGACCTGGGAATCGAACCCAAGACCTCTAGCGTCTTTTTACACCCTTTAATTTTAAAAGTCACCGTGACATGAGAATCTATGTCATGTCACACTTTGCTCGACCTGAGGGAATTGAACCAAGGTCCTCTTGCGTAGCAGTCACGATTAGATCTATACCTAGACTAACTAGGCAATCAAGTTCTTTAGCAATCAATTGAAATACTCTTTATGAGCTGTCAAAACAAACTCTCAAAGCTCAAACCTGTAATATAAAAAGTACAATAATTAAAGACACTCACCCTCAACCACTTATCCACACACTTGGCATGGAACTCATGCGCACACGGCAACACCCGCAGCGTCTGCCGCGTCTCGAACTCGCACATACACACGACGCAGCTCGTCTGCTCACCCCTATGCGTCGCCGCCGCGTACTTATAGCTCGGCAGGGCGTCGATCTCATGGCGGGCGAGGCCCCGGGGCTTCGCCTCGCCGAGCCTCTCAGCGAGGGAGAGGAGAGCCTCGTAGTTCTCGGGCTCGGTGGTGTCGCCGCCCTCTTCGCCGGCGTTTGTACGGGCCTCCGCGTATGGGGATAGTGGGAACATTGCGAGGAGGTTTAGGAATACCTGTTGATGGGAAACTGTTGTGTAGTTATCTGCTGCTTGTTTTGAGGTTTTTCGAACGGAAAATTTATGTGAGTAAAGTAAGAGTAAGTTGAGTGTTGTTAATTAAGTTAGGTAACTACAGCAGCAATTTAGACATTAATTTTTCGTTCGAGAAACCGGGTGTACATTAGATAAAAAAATATATATGATAAGATTTTTTGGTCTGACTCAAAAAATCATATGTTTAATTATTTTCAAAGTTAAATTAACATAAGATTTTTTGGTTATACCCAAAAAATCTAATGTTTGATTAATTTCAAAGATAAAATTACATAAGATTTTTTGGTCATACCCAAAAATCGAATGTTGTTAATTTTCTATTTCTTCTGTCTGTCTGTTCGTCCGTTTTTCACAGGGCTGTATCTTTTGACCCGTAATAGCTAGATATTTTTCATTTTCATAGAGTGTGTATTACTATGGCCGCTATAACCATAACAAAATAAAGTTATAATTAAAGCGGAGTTTCCATACAAGAAACATGTTTTTGTATGTAGTGTTAAGTATTGTATGGTAGTGCGGAACCCTTCGTAAGCGGGTCCGTTTCGCACGTGGCCGGTTTATTTTTGTTTTTTGGAACCATTAATCTTGTATTGATGATCACCACGTTTGCTCACTCTTATCGGTCAGTAGGAGTCAAGTTTTCTTACATGATTAACTATGTCGTGAATCCGCAAGGTCTAATATTAACGAGCACTTTCTGCCCGCCAATTCATTTGCATTTAAGTCAAAATATACTATAAAAATATATCCTATGGCACTCAACAATAGTTTAGCTTTTTATGACTGCATTTTTTTTTATAATAGGATCAGTATTTTTAGTGGTAACCTTTTACCAACAAACAATCAATTTTGCGAGATATATTTGTAATATTTTAAGGAACATTTGTATGTTGCCAGCAACGTTGCAACATTCCACGTTGCCAGCAACACATTGCTACAACAATGAGGCGCAATTTTATATACATACCAATGAAGGTTGCAGTTTTTCTAGACCCGCTTAATAGTCAAATCTATTTTTAAGTAGGACACGTCAAGGCAGCCAGCGATATTTATTACTTATTTTAGTTAGATGATGATGTGGGAATCATGATAATATAAACGATGGAAAGGACGTAGTCCAATACATAAATACAATTATTTTTGTATTAATCAAAACTTTATGCACATAATGTAAAAACACACTGTACAATGGCGGACTTAATGCCTTGGGCATTTTCTACCGGTCTACCTTATGAAACCCCGTGTATGGAAACGATTTTTTTTTTCTATAATCATGACCTTCATCCAAGGTTGCGCATAAATATACCTTATACCCAATATTATATCAAAATAAGACGATTTTGCTAAAATACGACAATTTCCTGCAAACATTACAATTTCGAAGGCTACCTTGAAAGAATCGACGGTTGACTTACTTCTCGAAATCCGATGGAGTTGAAATGTTGCACTCCGGCGTAATTCTGATGACAATACAATATAGTGATTTTTACAACATATTGTAAAAACAAAAACAAAATATACTAAAAGAATAAGTATGAAGATTCTTTACCAATCTTCTCCATACGAAACCATCTTTTAGAAGGGACAACTAGAATATTTTCTCTTGAATTGAATTAAATTGTTAAAAGAATGAAAAATTACGACTCCTGACTGAGAAATTCCTGACGGAAAAACCCAATAACAATTTACATAACCTGGGAATCGAACTCAGGATACCACCAAAAAAAAAACTAGAGCTATTTAAAGATTAAACAACGAAAATGTTTTGTCAAGAAAACATGAGTTTCATTATTACTACGAGATGCGACATAAAACTGCCGGTTTCTCGAACGAAAAATTAATATGACAAATTATCAAACGCACTTTAGCATCTATGATTGGTTAACTGAATGATCAATAACCAACCACATCAGACCACACGCACTTGACAATTTACCACATTAACTTCTCGTTCGAGAAACCGGTTGCAAGAACCGTAAATCAAATTATACGCAGCAAAGGACTATTTCATGCATTCACAAGACTTAAAACTTAATGCAACATAAAAATCTATAAAGGCGGATTTAACAAACCAATACACAACGACTGACAATTAAAAAAAAATGCCTACATTTCTTTTTTTTATATCACTAAAGGTGGCAAACAAGCAAACGGCCCGCCTGATGTTAAGCGGTCACCGCTGCCTATGGACACTTGCAACACCACAGGCATCACTCGTGTTGCCGACACCGTAAAAACCAACAACATAACCAAACATAACTAAAGACATATAAAAAGCAACTTTTTCAAAGAGACGAACATAAATATAAGTTGTCTTTCGTTCGTATAATTCGAATTTTCTTACAGAGTGAGAAAACACAGGCTAGCAAAAAAAAAAGTAATTGACCACCATATTCATGGCCTGTGGCCTATGCCCAAAAGTGCGACAAAAAAGGCCGGCAACAAAAAATTGAACATAAAACGAAAAGCCAATGGGAATAAAAAATACCATTACCAAAAATCTACAGGCAAACTTTGTGTGCGAAGCATTCAGTGTATATAAGGTGTTACAAAGTTAACTTTACACATTTCATATACTTACTCAGTATAGAAAAACAAGGCAAAAAAATATATTGAGCTATGTTAATACTCGTATATCACATGTAAAGGCATTTTGGTTAAAAATTTTAATCAAATTGCCGTTACATGTGAAAAATTAACATAGCCTGAAATATTTTTTTTACTGTCACGCTGATGTACACCTTCATTTTGCCGGTATGTTTAGGTCCCATGTAATAGGGAACCTATTGCCATTAACCGGGCACGAATTGTAACTCCGAGCTGCTATTGAGAATTTCATAAAAAAAAACCCCAATAACACTGCTTGATCTAGGGATCGAACTCAAGACCTCTAGCGTAGCAGTCGCGCTTTGGACCACTAGGCCAACCAAGCAGCTTTTTTTGCCTTATATTACTTTTCCGATACTGAGCAAGTACACGAAATTTGTATAGTTGATTTTTTGAACACCTTAATATGTAGTCGACAATTATGAGTTACAGAGGATGCCTACCTGATGGGATATAACTCGAGTGGCCAAGGACAACATGCCCTGCAGCAGTGGTTCTGCTGTTGCAGACTGGAAACAGAAACTCACCTCTTAATCCAGCCATTCAAATTGGTTAAAACACTTTATTGAACCAAGAAGTTAAAATAAGGAGAAAAAAAAAATGAGGACAAAAGAAAATACGACGGTAAATTGACAACTAAAAGGTTCAAAACAACAAAATGACTTTTCAAGGGAGACGCCTTGAAAAGATCAGTCATAAAAAAACAAAAATAAAAGACCGAAAAAAAGAACAACGAAAAAAAAAGTTCAAAACAAAAAACTCTTCAAGATAAATGCCGAATTAGTTGTTTAAAAAAATATTCTCAAGTACAAAGAAGTTCAAAACAAAACTAATTTTTGACATAATTGTTGAAACAAATAATAAATGGAAAAAAAACACAGCTTCTTCCAATAGTTGCAAAATCCGCCACATTCCTTCTTTTTTTTAAATATTTTTTTTTTAGATTTTTTCTACTGTGTACCCAAAGTGTAAATTGTATTGTGTGAATAAAGCTTTTTTATTTATTAATGTTACTAAAGTCTTTCTAAACGGCTGGACCAATTTTTGTGTTTTTTTTTTGTGTATTTGAGTGGTTCCATTTTGAGACCGTTGAGACCGAAATATAGTACATATTTATAGATTGTATAAAGTTTTTAAATTGCAGTGAGCAAACGTGGTGACCTCCACTGGCAGAACCATCTTTTGCTTCGCATATAAATGATAAAAACGAATTTTAGTTATTTACGTTGTAGCATTTAATTCCCACTGTCTTCCGAACTAGTTGAAACTGTTTCAAATTAGGACAGTCTTTGTTCCGTTGCTGAAAAGAGATGGCGCTAAAAATCATGTATGACTCCATCTCTCTCTTGCACTGCTCTTTTTAGGGTTCCGTACTCAAAGGGTAAAACGGGATCCTATTACTAAGACTCCGTCGCCTGTATTTCTGTTGCCACTATAACAAATAATACTATAGAAGAAAATATAACAAATATTTAAGGGGTCTCCCATACAACGAACATGATTTTTTTGCCGTTTTTATAGATAATGGTACGGAACCCTTAGTACGCGAATCTGACTCGCACTTTTGTTTTTCAATCTGTCTCTGTATGTCTTTCATCTATGTGTGTATGTATGTGTGTGTAGTTACCTGGTAGGTGGGAGGGGGAGGGGGCAGAGACAGCGGCTGTGCGACGTGCAACTGCGCCTGTACGTGTGCCGGCAGCGCCGCGCCCACAAGCCCGCCGCCGCCCTGTTGCAAACAAAATCAACTTTATAGTACACTGGTTTAAAGTCTATATTCAATTGATCAAGAGGAAATACAGATTTTTCAAGCGTTGACACTTATTAAAGCAGCACCGCTACGTCACGGCAACAGCCCGGTCCGAATCATCTCATTAAAGCTAATCGTTGGCTACAAAAACCACAGAACGCCACCTGCCACGATCCTCACATACATACTCCCCTCGCCTCGTCCACATTCATACATCTGGTCATACAAGCTCGCCGGTTACGAGTACTGCGCACCCGACCTTTCTGAAGAACCTCACCAGTAAGGTCAGGGTAGGTCTTTCTAGGGCATCCCCTTCCGTTGTCACTCACATCTGCCATATAAATTCCTGTTGTCAGTCGCCTTACACTCACCAAAGCCTGGCAGGGGCGCGGTAGAATGCGGAAACGAATCCCGTACCCCGCCCATAAAGGAGATGGCTAAATGAAAGTATTGACCACTGCCCCAGAATGTATAAATATGGTACCTAGCACAATGTAATGCTGAATGGCTAAATATTAGTATTTCATGTAAAACAAGTTTCAGATACTTTTAGGGAATAATATAATGGTAAAATAATATTGCCTAAAAAGGAAAAAAGGTGTGTGTGACACTATATAATTATTTTTTTCAAAAGACACTTTGACATTTTCGAAAAAGAATAAAACTAAAAACGAAGTTGAGGTTGTATATTTATAAGCGAATGTTTGTGATGAACTTTTTTCTTTTTTTTTTAGATACTTTAATTATGTTTAATGGTTCACGAAAGTTCTAGGAAAATATTAAACACTACATAATTCATGGATGATTTTTTAAATATTATGAGGTTATGTAAGATTCATATACATTCCAGAATGTATCTGGCCCGGGGGCAGTCATTTAGCCATCACCTTTGTCGAGGAACACCGTGTTGGTTTTAGCCGGTAAGAGTCCGGCATACCCCTCCGCCTTCCCCTAGACGAGGGATAGTCCATGAGGATTGCTCCACGAGACCAACGGGGCAGTCAGGGCTTCCTCTAAGTTACCTGCGTATGTATATGGTGTATGGGATGGTGTGGCCAGCGCGCCGCGTGACGCACGTAGGGGCGCGCGCGTGACCCGCCGCCCACTACGCCCACGCCCACGCCGCCACCCACACCCACGCCCACGCCGCCACCGCTGCGACGCTGGGGAAACAACGACTGTTAAGTATGGTATACCACATCTATGAGCACTAACTACTTGGTCATCGTCCTTGAGAATCGGTTACACCATCAATCAATTGAACATAATTTTTGTGAGCTGTCAAAACGCGATTCCTCCGTAGATATAGTTTGACAATAGCAAACTGTGACGTCACTTCCCAAGTAACACATCAAAGCAGTATATCAGCCGACTTACAGCATTTTTGAATCGTTTTAGCATTTTGAGTTAGCTTTATGGCAGCATTACAAACGTTTATACGGCTCCTGTAACTCTTATTTGGGCACAAATTATACGGCCCAAGACCCTAAATAGGTTAACAATTAATTTAATTGAATTACAGGCGCATTATATAAACATTATTATGGTCAATGAAGATGCCAATTGCATTATGGAAGCATTATTACGATCAATGAAGTTCCCAATCGCCTTACAGAAGCATTATATTAGCAATATTATTAAAAATGAAAATGTTAATTGAATTACAAAAGCATTAGACTAGCATTAGAATGTAGTAAAAGAATTATTAAAGCTTTTTAAGTATTCACAGTTAGAAATTAGTTAAACCCTGCATCATTGCAAAAACATCTCTAATACCACGGTACAAATATTATAATACAATTATCGTTGTAATTTATTACTTTTTCTCACAATATAATTATGGATGAAGATGGTCAAAACTGAATGAGTGACACCATATTTGTTTGCATCAAAACAAAATTTATATTACTGGGTAGTTTTGTCATGTCATGCATTCAAATATTACTGCGCAATGTAGTTTATTGTAAATATCTATATAGGTTTCATTGAAAATTTTCACGCGCCTTCGATATTTTGTGGTTTTGGTAAAAAAAGTTGTATAAAGATATGGGTGAAATAATCGAAACAATTGTAAATTTCAGTATAGAACGATTGTTCCATAACTAACATAATAGTCTTGGTTGGGCATTATTGAATTAAGTTATATAATTACTACATAGGTCTATTGCTTTTATAAATAGGTCTAAATGGTAATATTTTTTGGTTATAAAATATATACAAAATGGTGTCCATCTATAGCAGCCCGGTGAGCCTTTAGAAAGGCTAATTAATGCCGCCATCAGTATAAGTACATACATGTGAACAATTATTTAGCCAGAGGCTAGAGAGAAGACTTTTAGTGAAACACTGTAGTGCCATTGTCTATAAAGTAGTTCTATATGGATTCACCGGTACACCAGTGGACTTGATGTAGACTGAAATTGTGTCATTACTTGCACGCAATTTTGGGGATCCTTGAGCAAAATCCTAAAACCCATTATCCGTTTGCTAAGAATTAACAAAAAGACTTTCTGAACACATCATCTACAGTATTATTCCTGTGCGTGGCTTATTAAAATGACTATGGTGCTGTCAACAAACAAAAAGATGATGGTTTCATTCGAGTACTTGAAAATCATTTAAATAACAAGGCCATATATTGTGATTTTATAGATTTTATTTATATATACCTATAGACATTACACTGATAACAAGTGATGTGATAACAAGTTAAATTAAAGTCAGTTAAAACTGTTATGCAGTTCATTATTTTTAACATATCATGTTGGTGACCTACAGAACCTTTTTTAATATCGCTACATTTTACTTTACATAATATGTGCTTTTCCCCAATATGGCCGATAAATGGTTTTATGCTTCTTACTAGCTTTGTGTATTACAACAACTCACATGAATTTGATAAACGAGCTGTTAGCTGTACAACAGAACTCAGTTGATCTTTAAAAATGCAAGCATTACATTGATTCACATTTATGCTGTTCAGCAGTTCTAGGTTTTTACTTACCACTTAAAAGTGCCATTACACAACAAAGGGAAGTAAAAACAGCTCATAGCTGTATTGCACATTTACGTTGCATTATAATGGTTCATGTTTATGCTATTAAACGGCATTAAGAATTTTTTGCTACTTAAAAATGCTATTGTCGATCCAAATGCACTAAAAATAGCTGAAAGCTGTGCAGCAGTATTGTAATTTGCTGTACTAAAACCAAAGGCTTGACAGAAGCATTTTGATATGCCGTTATCCAACCGTTATACAGTGTAAAGCATCATCATGCTTTTGAAATGCCAATGTAAAGCGTCAAGATGGTCAGTGAACTTATATAAGAGTTTATACGGACCCTAAGTTTTACATAAGTTTACTATTTGTTTGTTAAAGTGCTAACTGTGTTACTTGGGTTATATACCAAGTCAATTGACGAACTATCTCAAAGCAAACTGCCTCGTTGGCCTAGTGGTCCTGAGCGCGACTGCTACGTTAGAGGTCCTGTGTTCGATTCCCGGGTCGAGCAAAAAGTGTTATTGGGTTTTGTCTATGAAATTCTCAGTAGCAGCTCGGAGTTTGGATTTGTGCCCGGTTAATGCCAATAGGCTCGCCCCCTATTACATGGGACCTAAAATATACCGGCGAACTGTGGGTGTACATTGGTACACTTCTGCCTAACCCTTCGGGAATTACAGGCGTGATGGATGATGGTATCTCAAAGCAACGAAAAAATTAATCGGGTTAAGTTATTGATAGGGGTTACCTTCTTGGTGAGACTGGTTGTCAGACTTCCTGGCTTCTGACTATCCTAATGGTATCCGGATAACATGATGATGCCCGACCTGGGATTCGAACCCAGGACTAGACAGATAATCAGAATATGGCCCCCGATGTTACAACAATGTGTACTTACATGGTGGTGATGCGAGAGTGCGTGTCGCGCGTGATGGGGCGCCATCAGCTCCAGGGGAGCTCCGCGCGCCTGCAGGCAAACATTTTACTTTTAAAACAAGAGTTTTAAAACCTTGATATTATTTTTCGGTCACAGAGGCCAGTGGGCCTGTCGTGTCTGCAGATGGACAGGCGGTAGATGGTGCAAATACTGAAGGGGCCCGTCAATGGCGATCCAACACCAGTCGGCAGCGCGGATCATGCATCAAACGAATACCGGGCTCCTGACTTAAGGTTTTTTTATTTAGGCCCCTATGTAATAGGGGCGAATCTATTGCCAAATCTTAACTCCGAGCTGGTACTGAGAATTTCATAGAAAAACCCAATAACACTTTTTGCTCGACATGGGAATCGAACTCAAAACCTCCAGCGTAGCAGTCGAGCTTAGGACCACTACGCCAACGAGGTAGTTACGTACGTTTAGTTTGCATGGTTAGCTGTTTGACGTCATTCTAAATCCAAGATGGCGGACTAGTTATTTTAAATGCACTACTAAAACATGGGTATCAAATGAAAGGGTTTGCTGAGAATAACTGGAAATAGCTTGTTTTTTAAAAAGTTTTTTTTTTGTACTTTTCTTTTAGATTTGTTTTGATAATCACTAGCACAGTCATCTTGAATTTGACGAGGATGCAATACTGCACCTCGTATAAGCAGGTACTGACCTCAGTGGCGAGCAGTAGCGGCGCGTGATGAAGGTCCGTGGCCGGCTGCAGCGGAGATAGCGTCCCCTCACCACCATTCACCATCTCCAGGCGACCGCCTTCTGCGCGCTGTCATGGCGAAGAATAGCAATTAGTATCTATCCAGCAGTGGGATTCTCTAAGCCTCTCTTCGTAATGCGAAAGCTGAATCCGCAGTGAGATTACAAAATGGTATTGTGTTAAGGCGAAATGGTATCGTGGTGACGCGCTGCGTCCGACTGACGGGTCTGCGGGAGCGGTGCGTATTGCACGCTTCTTATAAATATTTCTTTTTAAAATTCTATTTGCTTTGTTACATTAAAATGAACCCATAATTGTCTTTAATGGTGAACGTATAGACTAAATTTTATTGAAATTGCTTAAATTACAATCGAATAAAACCGTTAGTTAGTTCTCTTAAAAAATGCTAATTTGAGTAAACTTTGCGATTTTTTTGTATCGAGCCAAATTATGTCAATCGTGTTTTGGCCCTCATAATTCACTAAAGAAAATCTTCAATTTTAATAATCATGAAAAAAAATAAGGCAATGTCGTAGTTTTTGAAGACAAAAATTAGTTTTGCGTGCAGCCGCAATGCGGCAAAACACCTTCTTTGGGACACATTTCGCCTTAAACACGATCACGCCGGTATAAACTATTCTACTTTTTTTAGAAACGATCGCAATTTAATTTGTCATAACCGATTTTGAACGTTTTCATTACTAGAAGTAGCCTTTTCATCTCAGCGAGAAGCATGAGCATCATCATCTGCCTAGCCTTCTCCCAAGTATGTCGGGGTCGGCTTCCAGTCTAACCTGATGTAGCTGAGTACCAGTGTTTTACATGGAGCGACAACCAACATCAACAAATGAGGGAAAATTGTATTTCTTTTTTCAGATCAAGATTAGATTGCGAGCATTCCTAAAAATTTGTATAAATACCTCTCCTGCTGTTACTAACCTGTGAGTTAGCGATATAGTGTGTATGCGGGTGCGGCGGCGAGGCGAAGGGCCCGCGGGGCGGCGGCGGAGGGGGAGGGGCGAAGCTCCCGTGGTACTGCAGACCCGCGTACACGCCACCCATCTAAGGCAAGGAGACGTCAGCACATACCCTCGGGGAGGGGGGGAATACTGAACGGGAGAGGCACCCAATATCTTCAGAAACCACAACTGGGGTAAAGACAACTTTATATCGGTTGATGGTATACGGCAATAGGCTCGCCCCCTATTACATGGGACCTAAACAAACCGGCGAACTGTGGGTGTATATTGGTACATCTCTGCCTAACCTTTCGGGGAATACAGGCGTGATGGTATATATGGCTACGGCTGACAGGAGCGGAGCAGAAACCAAAAGTGTACTTGACATGAAAAAGTTCGTCTTTTATAAAAAGTTATAATGACTGCGTCTGTATTTCCGAACGCATTCAACCCTAATCTCTTCAAAGTGAGAGTGAACAGGCTTCTTCTGGGTAAGCTCACTCTATCGTCGACTTTGTCTATGTCACTTCTGACCTAGACTAGAGTCAAGAGCTTACCCATCTCGAATAAAACTTCACAGATGCCAAAATTATTTCCTTGATGGTTTTTTCAGATCTAACATATCAGTTAATGTGGCTTAAACGCATGTTATCAATTAGTAAAGTAGGAACACCCTCTAAATTTTATATGGCAAACACGCCGACAGCCCACCTGATGTTAAGTGGTCACCGCTGCCTATACACATCTGCAATACTAGAGACCTTGCAAATGGGTTGCCATCACAGAGACAAAGTTGAAATGTGTCATGTGCGTGTCATTACACCGGCACTCATACCCTTCAAACCGAAACACAGCAATACTGCGGCAGAAATAGGTACGGTGGTAGTTCTTTCCTGGACGAGCTCCTTCACAAAGAGCTCTAAACTTCAACCGTAATACCTCGAGTTATGGTTTCTTTTTAAACGGCATTGAGTGCCTTTCATGTTCAGTAATCCGCCTTTATTTGTTAGAAGATTGATTGTAACACGAATATTATACATGGTTTAATTGCAATGTAATTTTTCTTTTCCTCGAATAGTCACACCTGGTGGATGGGAAATCATTCCAGAATCTGCTACCATGGTCATGTTACATGATTGTAGACCTACGAATGAGAAACTTTTCTTCTCTTAGAACGGATAAATAACCAGGTCCGTCAAACATAATTAAAGTGTCGTGATGGCCTAGTGGTTAAGGTGCCCACCTCTCATGCACGAGGTTGTGGGTTCGCAACCGGGCACAGGCAAGTACCAATGTGACTTTTTCTAATTCATATGTACTTTCTAAGTTTATCTTGGACATCACAGACATCGGTAACCATGTCAGAGGCCCTTGAGGCGGTTTAGAAACTCTGACACTAGGGTGTGTGGGGTCCATTAGACCTTACTGCCCAAACGATAAAGAAAGAAAGAAACATAATTAAAGTTTTCACAGGAACCAACAGATGTCTTCGAATGTAATTCAATTTAATCATTGAACAATTTTTTTAAATTAGTATTACAAAAAAACTAAATTGAAAACGCTTCATCCGTTCGGGAGCTTTGATGCCACAGACAGACAGACAGACACGTCAAACTTATAACACAACGTTTTGCGTCAGGGGTTAAAAAAGAAAACACCCTGTATACTTAGATTTCAGTGAAAGTTTTTGTCTCACTTTTAACAAATTATAACATCGTTTATAATCAAATACTAGTCAAATATTTTTTTTCAACATAATAAGTACTCCGTCCCCCTTTCAATTTTGTTTGTAAAAGGTTATCTTTGGAAATACTGGTCTAAGTACACAAAATCTTTTACTCACAGATAGGTACACTATTGTGTAGTACCGTAGACTATGTTTCATGGTATCTTGGGCAGAAAATAGTTTTTTATTATTAAAATTAGATTCCATTCAAAATCATCCATGAGTTTCTAAGAAAACTTACAACAATATCTAACAACCCTGATTACTTATGTATTTTGTTGAATGTATATAATTTTTTTTGGCTAAGTAGGTACATAATTTCGATTACTTCGATTGGAATTCATAGGAGTTTGCCCGTAACACTCATAAGTGTTAGAAGTTTGATACGATTGGAGATCGGATTGGGATATCAGGCGCAAGGCCAACCGTTTTACATGCTGACCGAGACACGGGGATTTCACACCACCAAAGTGGTATGCGAATAGCGGTCATAGCCTTCACTTAGCATTTTTTTAAGGAAGAAAAGTAAACTTTCTAAGTTTATATTGGACATCGCTGACAGATATCGGTGAAGGAAAACATCGTGAGGAAATCTGGAGTTGTAGTATATAAGTCTGAAATCGCCACTCCACCTTGAGCAAGCGTAGTGATCAATGCTCATGCCTTCTCTGTATGAGAAGAGGCCTTTGTCCGGCAGTGGGACAATAAAATACTGGTGTTATTTATTATTTAGAAGGATAGTTCTGAGCGAGTATATAGATTCTTTCTCTTTTGAGATTGGCCGCCATGACAGAAATCCAGTTGTATACCATTATTAGCACATTATTCACTGGTAATGCAGTGTGCGAAGGCCCCCACGAGGTGGACTGACGACCTGGTGACGGTCGTGGAAACCGCTGGATGCGGTCAGCGCAGGACCGGGCATTGTGGCTATTTTTAGGGGACAAGCCCGCCACACTGTTCCCAAACCACTGCAATTTCTGAAAGCCAGAATCAACAGTGGCGACCACAAGAAAAGCGCCGAGACAATGAAGCTCGACGAGTCCCAGAGAAACGATTCAACTGTCTTGGATCCCGCAACGAAATTAATCAGAAAAGATTAGCGGAGGAGTAAGAAAAACATAATTTCCGCTTCCCTCTAAACAAGCAGGAGACAGAACATAATTAGGCCAATACGCCTATTGGGCATCTTTAGGGGACGTCTATGTCCAGCTGACGTCGTTCGGCTGATATGTTGGTGCACTAGTCAATCAGCTCGTTGATCTGATCGTGTCCTTAGGTCTTATAGTGGTCTGGCATAGTCTAGTTTGATCATTGACTATTGAACGGATTTTTATCAAGAAGATAATATATATAAACCTGTTGTATTAATATTCGTGTTACATTCAATGAAAGGTAATTAAGACAACGCTTTCATCCTGAACAGATACGGAATGTCAGTTACGGATTTTTTTAAGAAATTTATTTCTGACGGTAACACAAGTTGTTGGGCACTACATATACAACATTTTTGAAGATATAATGTTTATGAAAATGGAAATGATCGCTTATTTAAATCAGGAAAGAACATGTAATTTACAGCTTCATCAACCAACCATGTCAGAGGCCCTTGAGGCGGTTTAGAAACTCTGACACTAGGGTGTGTGGGGTCGTTAGACCTTACTGCCCACACGATGAAGAGTAAGTTAATAGTTTACTGCCCCAACAGTGAACTTGAAATATCTTTACATCATCTTATAAACAATGATTCTGATTAAACAAATCCGTATTCCAAAGTGAGTATGAACTTTTGACACCGACTGAATACGATTTTCCGTACCCATTTTTTCCGGATCAAAATTCCGGATGCAAGCGTCCATTTTGTAAATGATAAAGGAGCCCAAAGTACCAGGGGTAAAGAAACAGCGGTCGTTCGTAACAAAGCATAAAGATCCTCTACTCGTCCTAACGAATACATACATAATATCACACTCGTGTTGAATCTATGAGAATATATTAATTGTGCCAAAGTACTATTCACATTTTATATTGAAAAAAAAAAATATATATAAGGTAAAAAATATATATGCTGGGTGATTTTTTTGGTGGGTGGAAAGAAATAGGGTATGATAGGTGAACTGTCTTGTTAGCCTAGTGGTTTTAAGCGCGACTGCTACGCAGGAGGCCATGGGTTGGATTCCCAGATCGAGCAAAAAGTGTTGTTGGGTTTTTTTTATTGAAATTCTCAGTAGCAGCTCAGAGTCAGGATTAATGTCAGAAGGCTCGCCTCCAATTACATGGGACCTAAACATACCGGCGAACTGTGGGTGTACATTGGTACACATCTGCCAAATCCTTCAGGAAATACAGGCGTCATGGTATGTATTTTAAGTTAACTTTAAATTAGTAACAGTATTTAATGAAAAGTTTAACCAAAATTCCAAAATTAAGAAATAAAATTAAAATTCTTTTACCATAAGCTTCTATTCCGTACACCAATTATACCCTATTTTTTTTCCAGATGACAAAAAATCAACCAGCATAATATGTATAAAAAAAAAATTAAAAAAAAAAAACATTGTAAGTGATTTATTTAAGGGTACAGCTACGCTACTGTGGACTATTAACGTAACTAGGTAACGATGTCATACATAGATAAAAATAATTGCGAAAAAAATATATAATATATAAAGATAAATATATAAAGAACGAGAGAAAAACTTATTGCTGCTAGAGTACCGCGACATATAATAACCTCACTAACCATAGCCAGAAAAACAGCCTTACTTATAAAAACAACGCTAAATAATACTTAGCTACCTCTCAATTGACTAACTCTTAAATCCTTGAAAAAAAAAGTGTCTATAAACGTTAATCAACTTTGAGAAGTTGTTATGTACTAGCTAAGTGACAGAAAATTTAAACAGCGGCGACCCGTTGTTTAAGTATAGTTCAGAAGTAAAATAGGCTTCAATCAGCTGTGACGATTGCATTTTTGTTGAATGGATCAATA
This sequence comes from Caradrina clavipalpis, assembly GCA_932526535.1. Lineage (NCBI taxonomy): Eukaryota > Metazoa > Arthropoda > Insecta > Lepidoptera > Noctuidae > Caradrina > Caradrina clavipalpis. Next base: position 7,210,283 of record OW052115.1, read on the forward strand.
TGAAAATTTTGTCAATTTAGCTCAATTGTTCGTTCGATTTTGTTCTTAAGTCGAATAATTTGGTCATGCTCTATGCTGACCGTCTAAGTGTTGGCAGATTGAAATAGTCTAACATCGTTCAGTCAGTCAATTAAGAGGTAGCTAAGTATTAATAAGCGTTATTTTTATAAGTAAGACCCAAAGTGTTAATCAACTGATTCACATTAAAAAGAGCATATCTTAGGAAACAGCCAAGTTCTAAATATTCAAAGCGACCAGCCAAATATTTTTTTTATTTATTCTCTACAAAATACCAAAGCTTGAGTTGCTAGCGGCAAAAATCTTAAATAAACAGTGTGGCAAAACCGTTGACAGTTGCACCCCGTGTGGGCCCAAACGGGGGGCCCTAGTGAAGGCATAATAAAATTAGCATTCACATTAATTGTTAGCATGCTAATGCTTATTTAGCATTTAGCAAAAGAAATTTAGGGCGACTTCAACTAAAATCACTAAATATATTTAGTGCCTAAACGTATTTAGAACATCATTGCATCCCTGTCACATTGTTAGAAGGTGACAGAGACAGGATGATAATTTAAACACATTTAGCGCTAAATATGTTTTGTGATTTTGGTGAAAGTGGCCCTAAATTTCATTTGCTAAATGCTAAATATGCATTAGCATGCTAACAATGAATGTGAATGTTAATTATGCTATCGTGGCATCACTAGGAGGCCGCGAGCCGCGCCGCCATTGGTCAGCGACACGGGGCGAAACCGAACGAAAGAATTATGCTTAGAACACGTAACACATCCACAAGGAATATCCAAAAGTGAGGAAAATCATTTGCATGCGGTACACGAATAATAAAATCCAAGTGACGGGGTTAGTTGACGTAGAAAAAAAAATATTTGGGAGGGTCGTTCGGACCGGGGGGATTCGGGGGGGTAGTCCCCCACTTGGGGCGAAGTGGGGGACCTCGTACGCTAGACATGTGTTATGCAGCGGCTAGACCTTGCAGTACGTATGTACAACGGTATGAGCAGAGTGCATGCGCGCTAAGGGTGAAGCCCTGAACGTATTAACTTACGACAATGCTGAGCGTCTATTGAGTATTAAAACACATTTATCAAGCGATTTTGAACTCTATTTGTTACTAAAAAAAAAATGTTTTTTCCTTTGTTCAAAAATGTGTGTTTAACATTCAAGCAACAACTCGAAAACAGTGTGTACCGCAACCGTCACATACCCACATTAAAACACATAATTAATTAATCATTCTTATATTAAGTAGTGATTATTTAAACCTTGTATTCATGAGAAACAAGAAACACAACAATGTTGCCGCAACAAGATTGTTGCATAACATGTTGCTAGCTTCGAAGCATGCAACATGTTATTGCAACATTGTTGTACAACATGTTTTTGTTTGTTGCAAGATTGTTGTGCAACATTTGTTCAACATAAATACATGGCGTTAGAGTGAAAGCAAAACACGCACAGATTATATATTTCCTATATCTCTTTCCTTATCTGTCACTTAAAATGATGATTAAATTATAAATTCGCAATACCGCATGGTTTTTTTCATCCGCGTTAAGTTACGTGTTTGGTTACTGCTCCGCTCCTGTGAGTCGTGGCGTGATGTTTTACAGCCTATATAATTCCTCATGAATCTGGCTATCATACACAAAAAGATTTTTTTCAATAAGACTGGTAGTTCTATAGATAAGTGCGTTTAAACAATTAATCAAAATAACTATTCAGCATTATTATATTAGTATTGATATAGATGTATGTCATGGATAATTAGTAATTAAACCTAATATCAGTAATCTAAGTTAAGACTTTTCTCTGGCCTAAGTGACAGAAATAGCTAGCGATATAGGAACGTATTAATCTGTGTGCGAATTTAAACTTTCTCCCTTCGTGATAAAGCCTGTTTTCGCTACACCCGTGTTAGCGTTAGCGTAAACAAAACAGCAATAATGTTGTAGCAGTTTTCATTTATTAATTGATAATGAACTAAAATACAAATTAGACAGAGTTGAAAATTATGTGTAGGATATAATTCGCGTAGCTTTTGTTATCCTATTTCTTTGACTATTTATGCCTGACACCGGACACAGTCCAATCCTTTGTCAAAAACTTTTGCCAGGGCCGAATCTAGGACCGAATTACCCATATCGGGGCCCCTAGGCAATGCAATTCTCTTTTTAAAATATTAAGCTCAAAGCTCAAAAACGTCTGGATCAATTAGGGTAATTCTTATTGTATTGTGTTCCTAATTTCCCGGACGAGATTTCGATAACAGGAATTTTTGAAAAGTCCACCTGGAGTTGTCGGAAATTTGCACCAATGCGAAGCCAACCAGGGCTAAGATTAAATAAATCTAACACGAAAATCTATTAAGCGTAGGACCGGTTATTGTAGCTATCTTTAGAGGGAGGCCTATGTCCAGTAGTGGACGTCGTTCAGCTGATATGATGATGATGACGATGAATATATTATTATTTTTATACCACTGAAGGTGGCAAACAAGCTAACGGCCCGCCTGATGTTAGGCGGTCACTGCTGCCTATTGGACACTTGCACCGAAAATACACAACCTTCAACTCAACTGCTTCCAAAATAACATTAATAAATGAAAACTACTACTGTATACCGCTGCTTCGTCTACGCCAACTATTAAGAATAGCGTGTAATCTTACATCGGCTGTTATGGTGTGTACAAGAACAGTAGGTAACATACAGAGTGTGGCATGGATAAAAAACATCGAGATTGTAATGTAATTAGAGCATCTCAGCTGACGGGATGCTGTGCGAACGTATCTGTGAAGACTGGAGTTTTAATTCCGTGACAAACCACTTAAAACTTGTTCTCAAATCTTTTTTTTTTTGGGATGGGAAATCATCAAACCACTTCTCCGGCCCTGGGCGGGGCGGGTGGGAATGTCAGACTTTTACTGACTACAACCCATCCATGTTCCTTCTTGTGGCCTTTGTATTCCGGGGGCACGGTATCTCTTTCGAACAACCCGCAGCCCCGGCAAACAGGAGAGGTAATTCTACTAAATCTTAAGGATGACCGCAATGTAATCTCTCAAAACATTTACCCATTTTTTTCACTGTTAGAAATAGAGATTAAAGAGTCAATTATAACAATAGTTAGGTACGTTCAAGATGAGAGAGCCAATTCTACTTATTAAATATGTTAAAAATATTGTATCAATCTCATCTCGATTACAAACAATGTCATTAATGTATATAAGTTAGAGACATTTTTGTCAGAATTGCTTCCCTGGTATATTTTGCAACAATCTCCCTCTCCCTTGACCGAGAAAGACTAAAATCTGACGATGCACCCAAAAACTTTAGGTCAGTATTTTTTTTAGAATTCAGTACTTTAAAAGGCCAATACCGGAACTTTTTTAGGCTCACATTCAATCCATCTATCATAAGAGAGAATAGAGATCTAAGCAACATAAGATTGAACTTCGCCACAATTTGGGTCAGGCTAAAAAAAAAATGTTTTCCAATAATCTTTCACAGATGCGTTCGCACGACATGACCACGTCAACACACCTATATCGTCAAGCATGGTGCACATCTATATATTAAGAGTGATGCACACTGTCTAACAGGCACCGCCACCAGGACTTGTAAAGGAGAATACACAATAGCAGATGCAGCTATGGTTTCTGGAAGTCTGACAGTGTGGAATTGAAGTGGGTTAGATGACTCGGCGGCATTATTACAAACTTTTAAGGCTTCCGTACTCCAAGGGTCCTAACGGTTACCTTTTACTAAGCCTCCTTATAGGCCAGAATTTGCAGAACAACCCAACAAAGTTTCATCACAATCGAAACAGTGTTTTAGGAGCTGATTGAGGTCAAACAAACAAACAAACAAATTTTTAACTATTTGGTTTTTTTTCCTTGTATAATTAGGAACATATTTCATGTCTGTGAGTTATAGGAAAAAAAAAACAGTTTACAATTTTTTTCTAGCAGCCATTTTGAATTGAATGGCGGTGAGGTTACTATGTCAACTTCCATAGAGAAAAGTTCACACACCTTTCTGAATTAGCTGCATGCAAAAGTTCAGCTAGGCTTCTTAAGACTTCCAGAAACCAATTGTTGAACTACTATTAAATATTTTACTTTAACAGTAACCTCACGACACGCGACGAGAATCACAAGTGATTTTATTAAAATACTAGTTTTTACCCGCGACTTCGCTCACCTAAAAATATAAGCTATCGCATTTCCTGTCTATAGTATTTTTTTTTGTAACAAAATATCGTCTTCTTGTATAGCAAGACAGGCTTATACAGGGTGTAAAAACTGTCGGAAAAATGTGCGAGGTAATTTACAAGAAGTCCGGACAAAGTCGCGGCTAGCAGTACCGCTAGCAGTAAACAATCACAAGTGAGTCCCGCGCATCGGTCGCAGGTCAAAGCGGTTCTAAACGAGTGCCGTGGCCGTCGTACGCCATTCACATCACATCACACTAGGAGACCAGGCCCGCACACAAACATACACTTGATTTTTACACATTTTATTTATTTATATATTTGTAAAATAGTAATTTTAGGTAGTTTTTTAGAGATCTTGTGTTCATTAGACGACGTATATCAATCTCTGTCACAACTCCGCAAAAAATTACGGATGCGGATTTGGAGGCGGAGGTAGGAATTCTAGTGGGAGTTCCGCACTTAGGAGGAGGCGAGGTTTCATTATAAACATGGGTTACTTTTTTTGGAACTATTAACTTAAATGTTAAGGTAAACTGACAACACTAAGATCGTAAGATTGTTGATGAGTTACTCGAAATACGTCGCCAAATGAACACAAGACTTAGGCTAGCTACAGACACGCGCGAGACAGTGCGTTTTTCCTTTTTGACATTCAAATGGTAGAAAAACGCGCGATGTCGCCCGCATCTGTGCTTGCCCTTAATAAAGACTTAACGACTTACACAATAATTACTAATAGATCACATATTGTTTGAGAGATTGGTTGTTTTTATGTTTCAAAACATTTTGCAACAATGTTTCATGTATTTGAAACATGTTGCACAACATGTTTAAGACAAAAACACTTTTTTTTTAATTAAAAACAGCCAATAGCTCTCAAGTGTCTAAAAACGCAAGTGTCAGTATAAGCCAGAGTAAAAAATAAAATAGTTTTTTTTAAGTGTACAAGCGTCAAGTGTGTGTCGTGTGAGCGCGACTTACAGGCTTACTATCAACATTAGTCAACGCTCTCAAATAACCCACAAAAAAGTATTTTTTGCAAATTTCAACTTTATGTTAACATAAATAATGATTAAAATTTGTTTTGTGCATGTATTTTTTATTATATTATATAAGGTATAAAACACATCGTGATACAAGACTTTTGACACGTTTTCGCGGGCTATTTGACAGCTGTCACTTTAAACGATCTTGCCATATAAAAAAAAAACGAATATTTATTCATAGTAAGCCTTGAAACCGATATTAGTACCGCCCCCGCGCTATTTCGCTCAAACGATGTTCTGATTTTAACTAAAAACTATATTTTTAAACTAAAAAAATATACAGGGTGTATTTTTATTTTATTTTAGTTTTTTATCAAAACATCGTCCGGTACATAGAAAGGTTTTTTACAAAGAATTCCGAAGGCTAAAGTTAGGTCTAAGCGACACGATACAAGCCACTAACTCTGCCTAGCACCCGAGAACAATGGACCATCTGGGCATGCATATTGTGCGTACACATGTACAGTTGTCGTGGTGTCCGACTGGAAACACCCTGTATACGGAACTCATTCATTCAATAATTGATTTATTTAGAACACCCTTTATGGTTATGTACCAAAAAAAACACAACCTATACTGCTCGTCTGAAAATCTGATGAATTTTCAATGAATTGTAAAATAAGATTTTAGTTGCTAAATGTTTAATCAATTACGTTTGCATAAAAGTGACGTCACAGTGTGCTATTGTCAAACAAAATCTATGTGGATGTGGCGTTTTGACAGCTCATAAAATCTCGGCTATGGGAACCAGGGAAATACCGATGTACTTTCAGTTCATAATTATGTACTTTTTAAGTTTATCTTGGACATCACTGACATAAATAACATATTAACATAAGAAAATATTTAAATATATTAACTTTGCGGGCAAAAGCTAGTTTTAATATACAGGGTGGTTAGCTAAAAAGGAGTGTCGTTATACAGGGTGTTTCCTACTACGTCAGACGGACATAACATCGAGAGAATTGTAACCTACTATTGTCAAACCAAGCGCTGTGGAGTCGAATGCTTACATTTATAGTTTTGTACTACTGTGACGGTGTGTAGATTACACTAGAATATAGATTGGAATAGAGCGGGTCTGTTTTATAAATAAAACCAGGATTTTGTGTAAAAATCAAATTAAAGAATGCCTGTGGAGTTTCTTGCTCGTTCTTCTCCATAGAGAAACTACGTTTTGGAACGAGCAAGTAGCTTCAACTTTGTATCTGACTTCTTGACAATTGAAAAGCCTGTAAATTATTTCATTGAAATAAATGCTCTGACGTTGGCTTTTAACTTCGTAAAAATTGGAGACTGTCTTTTGTTTCCGTACCAGTCAGATAGAACTGAAACACGGTACATTTTTTATTTATTTGTCTTTCTGTCTGTTTATTCCGGCTAATCTCCGAAACCGCTAGACTAATTTTGACGGGACTTTCACTGGCATATAGCTGATGTTATTAGTAGTAACTTAGGCTTTTATTTCAGAAGAACGATTAGGGTTCCGCGCAATGAAAACTAAACCCTACACAGAACCGATATTCACGCGAACGAAATTACAAGCATTATCTAGTTTATCCTAGGAATTTCTCCTAACAAGTCAAAGTCAAAGCACAGCACAGGCACTTTTGAATTGTCAAAAAATTACAGTAACTTGAAGCTAATTGCTCGTTCCAAAACGTAGGTCTTTATGGAGAAGAACGAGCAAGAAACTCCGTGGACACTCTTGTCTTAAGAGGTTTTAAACACAAAAATCTCACATACTCAGTGAATCTACTACTAATATAAATTCCAATGTAAATCTAATCAGCGTCACAGTAGTATATAGAAAGTATATAATATACAAGATGCAGTTTCGTATCCTCGTCAAATTTCAGGAGATTCTCATAAAATACATAAATCACAAGATGAAAGTTTGTATGTTTGTCCCTTCATCATGCTCAAACGGCTGAACGGATCTGGATGAAATTTGGCACTGAGATAGATTGTAGTGTGGAATAACACATAGGATAATTTTTATCCCGAAAAAATTTAAAGTTCCCGTGGGATAATATATCAACTTTGCCGCGGATGAAGTCACGGGCATAAGCCAGTAATCAAATTAAAATGATGACACTTGGTCTATAATTAAGAAATACTTGTATTTTTAGTTGTATATGTTTGACAGTATTTCCGAATACGCCTCTCAAAGAACAGAATCGCCCAGTTGCGTATGCGGTAGACAGTGTCGCGCGACTATATCACTGTGTGCGTGCGGGGTCATCGCCCTGCCCGCCTAAACCCAGCGGCAAGATGGCCGGTACAGATCTACTTATTGTATTTTTATTTTTTTATAGAAACTTTGCCCCAAACTAAGATTTTCTCCTGTATCGTGGGTGCGTTTACAAACATACAAACTCGCATACACAAACAGCTAGACCCAGCTGTTATATATTGTATTATAGATTCGCGTTAAGAATTACCCGCACAATTACCTCATTAAATTTGACGGTCAAGCAAAATTGCACCTTGTATAAGGAACACTATGGTATAAAGTAGACAAGACGAGCGCACCGTCAAGCGGACGGACCAACAACCTGAAGCTTAGAGATAGAACCAAACCATTGCCACGTGACTAACACACACACACACATACATATGAAGATATTGGAGAAGAAGGTGAAGATTTGAAAGCGTTTGGATGCTGAATTAGTAGTTTAGGAGGTTGAAGAGTAATACACAAAACATTTCTTAGCACGGCAGTGTTGAAAGATTAAAAAAAAAAAAAAAACTTAAAGCCACAGTCAGTAAAATCACTAAATTCATTTAGTGCCTAAACGTATTTAGAACATCATTGCATCCCTGTCACATTGTTAGAAGGTGACAGTGACAGAATGATAATTTAAACACATTTAACGCTAAATATTATTAGTGATTTGTGGTGAAAGGCCTTAATCTCTCTCTCTTATCTTATCTTATCTTAATCAGCTCCATTTAGCTTTTGCAATTTAGTTAAAATTTTAACCAAAATGCCTTTCATCATCATCTGCTTAGCCTTTTTCCCAACTGCGTTGGGGTTGGCTTCCAGTCTAACCGGATGCAGCTGAATACCAGTGTTGTACATGGAGCGACTGCCTATCTGACCTCCACAACACAGTTACTGGGCAACACGATACCCCTTAACCGTAATGCCTTTACATGTGAATATGAACATAGGTCACTATATTATTTGGCAATAAATTAGTTTTTCGGTACTGAGAGCAAGTACACGAAATAAGTAAAGTTGTTTTTTTAAACAAGTTATATAAAAAATAAGTCAAAGTTTTGCTCTTATGACATATTTTCGCACCTTATATATATTTAAATTTTATAACGCCTTTCCTACTAATATTATAAATGCGAAAGTTGGTTAGAATGGATAGATGGATGGATGTATGTTTGTTACTCTTTCACTATTAAACGGCTGAACAGATCAGGATGAAATTTGGCACTAAGATAAATTATAGTGTGGAATAACACATAGGATACTTTTTATCCCGGAAAAATGTACGGTTCCCGTGGGATACCCAAAGTCGCGGCTAGAAGCTAGTATTGTCAAAAAGTTCAGTTATTTCAGTGTGTGTACATGTTAGTCAACGTGACGTCACTATAGATACGGTGGTAAAGCGGGGCTGGCAGCCACGGCGGCATCACAGAAACCGGCACGCAGCGGGAGGGCACGTGCCCATGGGGACAGACGTAGCAACGTTACATCACATACGGTTCAGGCGGAAGTAAAATAAATAGTAAACGCAAAGAATAGAAAAATAAAAATACTTGTAGTCGCATGACAAACACAGACAGGCGTGTTTAAATCCAAAAATAAAAATAAAGAGGTAAATTAAGACGATAATAAACATAAAGCAGTTACCACACCAATCGAATCGATCAATTGTAGAAAGGATAAGTCAACATCGACCGATAGTTTCTTCTACACCAATCGATCGACTAATCCATTCTGCCATTGATCTTTGGTTGATTGATCGGTTGGTATGGTAACACACTAAGAAAAGAAATAAAAATATTTTATAAAAAAATAATTATACATGGATTTGGATAAGCTTACTATAAGATCCCGGTAATAGAAAATAGGTCTGACTATTGCTTGTAATATATTTATAATACAAGAAAAGTTTTAAATGGTATTTCAGTGTCAGTAAAAGAACACATTTCCATTAACTTTTTTATATTTATTTATTTGTATTATGGAAATAAATAACAACTATAGTATCCCATTCCAAAAGGGAGTTTTGTATGTAGAAGAACGGGTAAGAAACTCAATTATATACTCTTAAAAAAATGTAAACGTTTCGTAAACAATAACTTTATATTTTGTAACGGAACCATATCAAAACAAACAATACATATTTAATAGAACTCTTTTAAGTTTATTTCGTCAAAATTTACGCACTATCAAAGAACTTTTCCTCTAGTCCTCAGAGGACGAAAAAAAAGAAATAAAATGTGTATACAACAGTAAAAAAAAAATACAAAAACCAATTAAAAAAAGCCTTAGCGATGTGAAACAACGTTGATACACCTAGGCCTATAACCACCATCTTTTAAAACAATACCATTAAAATATTAATTAGAATTACAATCGTTGGATTTTCAACTCACTGCTTACCGCCGAGAGTTGAAATTCCAACAGCGTGCAAGGCAAAGTAATATTGAAATGGAACTGCTTTTTGAGATGCTAGTAGGCTCCTTGGACAATATGCTATGTACTGTGTTAGGATCATGCACGCCACCAACATACGTAACGATAATTAACCTTTTGATAGCCACTGTCACGTATAGATGACAGACCAAAATGTGGTCACGATATCATGACAGACGTTGAAAAATATTGGAAAAATTCCGATATCACTACTATTTTGTAGGTATTAAAGGACGAATTCGTAGCTTGGCGCTGAGGGCATATTTTTTGCTTTTTTTTTGACGTGGCTGTCAAAAGGATAATATTGAAAATAGGCTCCGATACGATTTGAATTTGGAATTATTCAACAACACAATTAGAGGGTAGTTTTAGAAAACTGGAAATAAATGCGGGTAAAGTTTTATTAAATATTAACCCCTTCAAGTAAGCTAAGAATTAGATAAGCCTACACAAAATAGTAATATTTTAATATTCATTTGTCTTGCGCACTGTTGGATTTTGAACCTTCGGCTTAGGACAGAGAGTTGAAAATCCAATAGCTAAAATTACAAAGTAATATTTAAAAGGTACTGTTTTTATAGGTAGGCCGCTAGGTTATTTTGAAAGCTTTTATTACTGTACATTTTTGTTTTAATAACTTTAATATTATAGTTATTAGTTTAATTGGGTACTGCACACCATTAAGCAATAATACCAAGACACAACTTGTATAAACTGCCTCGTTAGCCTAGTGGTCCTAAGCACGACTGCTACGCTAGAGGTCCTGGGTTCGATTCCCAGGTCGAGCAAAAAGTGTTATTGGGTTTTTCTATGAAATTCTCAGTAGCAGCTCGGAGTTTGGATTTGTGCCCGGTTAATGTCAATAGGCTCGCCCCCTATTACATGGGACCTAAATATACCGGCGAACTGTGGGTGTACAGTGGTACACCTCAGCCTAACCCTTCGGGGAATACAGGCGTGATGGAGTATTATTCTTTTTTACAACTTCTATAAAAAAAAAACCACTTTATTTTAGCCTTTAAATTTTAGTTGCTTTGAAATCAATAAATAGTTAGTGAATTGAGATGACAAAAAAGTGACGTCATAGTTCAGTATTGTCATACAAAATCTATGGGGGAATCGCGTTTTGACAGCTCATAAAAAGTACGTCAATTGATTAGTGGTGTCATTTACCCAATTAAAGCAATGTTAATTACAATTAGCTGTGTAACTTATATAATTAAATATATGAAAATATAGTTTAAGAATCTAAGCGAAATGTTTTTAATGAACTTACTTACATAATATGTATGTATAGTACGATTCAAACTTAATGGCGGCTCGGAAGTTAGCTGCGAGTGCAGGTTAACGCAAGTTTATTCCAGTTAATATTAATTTTGCTTCCTTTTAATGATTTCTAGATATATATTTCTGCTATAGGAATAATTAAATGGAGCCTAAATTATTGTTAACTGGAACAAATCTGCGCGAACCTGCACTAACTTCCGCAGCTAACTTCCGAGCCGCCATTAAGTTTGAATCGTACTATACGAGTACTTTTCAAGCAAGAAAAGTATGCAGGGTGATTTTTTATTTAACCGCCATCTTTTGGGGGTGAAAATACGCATAAATATAAACAATTTTTGCTAAAGAACCAACCCCGAAATATAAAAGAAAAAAAACATCAATTTTAGTGAGAACAGCTGTTTTTTTTTTTCATATTTCCAGGTTGGTCCTTTAACCTTTTGAACGCCACTGTCGTGTATAGCCGACAAACGAAAACGTACCCAACATGCCACCGTCGTCTATAGACGACAAGAAAACTGCATTTGTCGGCTATACACGACAGTGGCGTTCAACAAGTTAAACATAAGTTGTTCGTATTTATGAGTACTTTTAACACCTTAAAAATGGCAGATGAATGAAAATTAACCTGTAAGTATATAATTAATAATTCAAAAGCAATGCTGTTTTATACTATTACTTAGCCAATTTAACTAGTCGAAGGGGTTAACCGTACACCAGAACAAAGGCCTTACTACTATCTGTTAAAACTGTATTATTATTATATTATTTTGTAAACCCCACTCTTGGAATTTCAACTCTCAGCTTACCGCCTAACGTACAATTTCCAGCAAACGCATTTCCCACTGTGCTAAAGGAAATTCAAACTTCTACAAAATACATAAGGTTCATTTTTGCTTGGAGTTTATATTGCTTGGAACTCCGAACGCCGATCCAAGCAGTATAAATTCCAAGCAAATATGAACCTTAGTTATTACGTAGAAGGCTGAATTTTATTTAGCACAGTGTGACGTCCGTTTGGTAGAAAATCGTACATAAAGTTCAAAATCCAACAGAGATTTTTACAAAGTAATATTTAAATAATTACTGTTTTAATTAAATAGTAGGCGACATATTCAAATCATTAGCAGGACAAACAGGAAACCAAGCTGATTTACCAAATAAAAAAAAAAACAAAAGCGATCAAACGTATCGGAGCCACCCAACCCTTTGGCGTTCGTTCACACAGAGATCCGCAGATCCGCTTTGTCGTATCTGTTTTTATTCGGCATGATGACATAACTTAGTTGAGAGTATGAGCAAGTTCACACACATACCACAACAGATTAAGAAAATTCGGATCAATTTTATCGGATCCACGCGAGTTAAAATCGGTACTGTAATGCGGCATGACTGTGAACATCACAACAACCTCCTTAAGCGACAGATCCGACAAAAAATCCCAAAAATTCGGATATTCGGATCCGACAAAACGGTCCTAAAAAATCGGATATTCTGTGTAAACGAGCCCTCAGCAAATGTCTGACGCACAAAACTGCGCATTATCCGCGCAGTTGTATACCTGGTAGCGCAGCTGTGGCAGAGGGGGCAGCACTGCAGCGCCCCACAGCTCGGGAGCGGCCACGCCGCCCGTCGGCACCTAAGCGCGACCTCCCCTCAGCATTTGCGAGCGAACCGAACGCACAACGTGACGTCATCATGCGATTGTTACAGAGCGAATACAAAATGGCCGATAGTTTATACCTCGTATTTCATTTTCGGATCACTAGGTATATATGGATTAATAAATAAACTGTTTTACTACCCGCCCGCGACAGACGTTCGGCGACCAATTTTTTGTCGGCGAGAACGGAACATAAGAATTTTAACATACCAACGCAAACCTACAAAAAATCGGTACCACAAAAATATGGATTTATTGAATCGGTGACCGAATTTTTTGTCGGTAAGAATAGAACATACTAATTCTAATATACCAACGCACATGTCCTAACAAAAAGTCGGTATTCTTAACTATTGATTCATTAAATCGATCCGATAATCAGTCCTACTGGAAAGTCGGTCGTGAGCGGTTGCAAAAGCCATTGCCATGTAATATACTACAACAAGAAACTCTGTAACTCCCACATAACGCCGCCATTTTGAATCGATTCGTAATCAAAACGTCGAGTTCGGTTCGATCGCCGTTTCGTATCTTAACTTAGTTACAAACTAACATACATATTATATTTATTATAATAATAATATAGAAATTACACTGTAAAACCTAATCGATCACGTGTGCCTATTCACCTATCTTCATTATATAAATATGCTATGCCCAGATTGACAAAAAAAAAACTTATCAATCGTAAAATAAAAACACGTGAATTTTACATATATTTCTGACGTCATGTAAAACCCGCGGCCTTCGATAAGGTAACGCCTGAAACGTCGGGTTTTAGAAACAGTTCGGTTTTGTAGAGCGCTATCTCTCTCTTACACAGTTGGGTGTCTCTTTCTAAAACCCGATTCGTCAAAACGGTACTGTAAATTTGAATTTTGATATTGATTTTGTATTGTATTGTAATAAGGTCGTATTTTTAATTGTGTTTCGTTTATTTGTGTGTTTCCTTCGAGTATTGGACCAAACATTGGTTGTTGGACACAAATGTTTGGCCCAATGTGTTGGTAAGTGTTTTATTATGATCAAATGTTTGGCAATGTTCGTCTTATGTGTGTGGAAATAAAATTGTCATGTAAACGCAATATTTTCTCGTACCTATTTCTATGCTCGTTTGATAGGTATATTTCTTATCAAAATAATTGATAACTGAAATAAAAATTGTATTATTATTACTTTCGGGACACGCCACGATGGCTTTGCGGAAACATTTTATATTACCATTTTATAAATCAATTTTGTATCTAAAAAAATATATAACTCCATAGCAAAAACCCATTTTCGACCATCTATTTCTTTAAGAAATCACAACACCCTTCATATATTTTATAACCATGTAATCCCATTCGATTTGCATGAGAAACTAAACACTTTTTTTTTATGCCGATGGATGGCAAACAAGTCGACAGCCCACTTCATGTTAAATGGCCACCGCTGCCTATACACTTCTGCAATACCAGAGACCTTGCAAATGCGTTGCCATCCCAGAGACAAAATTAAAGACTTATGTGCCTGTAACTACACCGGCCACACCGGAACACAGCAACGCTGCTTTGCGGCAGAAATAGGTATGGTGGTAGTACTTCCTCGGACGAGCTCCTTCACAAAGAGCTCTACTACTACCGCTAAACATCATGTAAGCCGTCGGCTTGTTTGCCATCACATGCAAGTACCAATGTGATTTCTTCTAATTCATATGTACTTTCTAAGTTTATCTTGGACATCACTGACATCGGTAACCATGTCAGAGGCCCTTGAGGCGGTTTAGAAACTCTGACACTAGGGTGTGTGGGGTCGTTAGACCTTACTGGCCACACGATAGAGACGAGTGTCGCTAGTCATCGTGGCGGTGCCCCCGTGTGCGTGGCGTGTGCGTGGCGTACCTGCGTGCGCTGCGCGTGCTCGCGGTGGCCGTGCGCGTGCGGGTGCCAGCCCACGCCGCCCAGCGCGCCTAGTCGCGTGCCGCGGACTGACATCTGGAATTAATGTGGTGTTAGATTAGTTGGTTTCTGACTGATTTTAGCGGCAACAGGTAGACGCTTGAAATATTCACAGAATATTTAGTAATATATTCTCTTTAAAAAAAGATACAATAAATATTTAAGACGGGGCTCCCATATAATCGACATATTTTTTTTGCCGTTTTTATGGATGGTACGGAACCCTTTAAGTAAGACTAGCGAAGTGCCCACGACTTCGTTCGCGTTGGTTATAAAACATAACACTGTGCTTATTAAAAGGGACATCCTTTTGCAAAAAGATTTTTGCAAAACGGTTCAACGATACAGTGAGTTTGCCCAGAAGAAGCCTGCAAAGACAACTTAAGTGTTTTTTTTTTTCACGGACTAAATTGACAGTTTCATAAGCCAAAAATAAAAGTAATATGCTTTCGGCACATACACATAACGCACACTATTTACAAGTTGGGCACAAAAAGACGGCATCTAATAACACGGCATCTACTTATCCGACATCTAATAATATCACAGAATGATATAACAGTCTCTAAGATTATTAGATGCCATTTAGAATTATTTTTTTCTTGCAAATGACATTCCAAAGCTCCATTAACTTACCTGGTTAATATCAAGCAACAGCGGCGTATGATGCGGATGAGCATGGTGTGTGTGATGCGTGTGATGCGCGGGATGCGCCGGATGCGCCGGGTGGGCGGGGTGGGCGGGATGCGCGGGATGTGTAGGATGCGTGTGCGGCTCCAGGATGCGCTCCGTCCATGCGCCTGCGCCGTTGTTCACGTAACGCATCCGCCGTCTGGGGAGATAGTAATGTGGTATTAGAATGGTTTTAGTAAATATAAATTTTTGCCTTTTTTTATTTTTTTGATGGGAAGTCATCAAATGACTTCTCCTGCCCTGGGCAGGGCAGAAGGGAGTGTCAGACTTTTACTGACTAAAACCCATCTATGTTCCTTCTTGTGCCTCTTGCGATCCGGGGGCGCAGTATCTCTTTCGAACAACTCGTAGCCCCGGCAGGCATCGCCCTGAGTGGCCCCTCCGAATGTTTGCTGACATCTCTTTGAAGCGCGCGTGGAACACGAACGCGCCGTCGAGAGTCCTCCGTCCGCTGGGACGGAGGACTCTCCTTTCCCTCTCCCGTCCCGCCGCCTCCTTCTCCAGCATTACAGCTTCGCAGAAGGAGGCGACTGCGTCCCATTCCCTCTCGCTCCGGACCATGGCCTGAACCAGTGCCGGACGCGAGAGGTCGCCGCCGCCGATGGCCGCCACGAGGAGTCGGCGGTGCTCCGCCCAAGCGGTACACACCGCCAAGGTATGCTCCACCGTGTCTTCGGGGCTACTGGCTGTACTTACGGTGGCTGATAGTGGTGTCGGGGCGTGCGTCGCTCGACCGCCGGCGCTGATACCGACACATTGCTTTCACCTGAAACCACAGATTAAACACATATACTTTTTTGTCATTGGATAGAAGTTATCTTTTACATACATACATAAATACATACATACATAAACTCACGCCTTTTTCCCATGGGGTTAAACAGAAACCACGGACCGCCACCTGCTACGATCCTTACACACTCCTTTCGCCTCGTCCACATTCATACATCTGGTCATACAAGCACGCCGGCAGAAGTGAAAACTTGAATATTAACGTTGTGCATTTTTTATATTTTGGAATGGTTAGGGAATAATTTTGCACGAATTGCTTTAATTATCAGTATAAAAGTACTATCATTTATGTGGTATAATACAATATTTATTTATTGCAATATTTTTTTATAAATTCGATCAGGTCGAAAATCTTACGAATTTTTGATCAGGTCACATGTCCTGAGCCTGACGCGAGTTTAATTTTTTTTACCCATAACAAAAAAGTGTACAACGCCGCTAAAGAAGTTTTCACTTCAAAAACAAGTCAAAATTCGTTTGAGATTTTCTGTGAATCAAAGGAAAACTGTTTTGTTTGTTGCTTTCTTTCACAAAAGTAAAGGTGAACGGACGAGCGTATTTAGCAGAAAGGAGAGCTGGATGCAGGCCGCTTCTAACCGGTCTTTTTGTAAATCTATGGGGAGGCCTATACCCAGCAGTGGACGTCTTGCGGCTGATATGATGATGATGATGACGATGATTCTCCGGATCCAGTGGATTCCCAGGTATGACGTAGTATAAAAAAATATTGTAATAATAGTTTAAATATAGTTAATATATATGTAAGGGGCCTCTGCGAGTTGGCTTCGGCTCCTCGTACGCCTTTCAAAGGTCCGGAACCCTAGGGTCCCGAGATACGTTACCGTTAAAATTTGTGATTTTTGGAAACTTTACGTCTCTTTACTCCCGTTTATAAAGAAAAAAAAACAGAAACAACACAAAAACATTAACAAACTACCAGACTTCCAAAGTGCATTTTGATTGTCTAATCAAAATTTGACAGTTAACCGCTTATTTAAAACATTGTCATAGTTACCTGAAGACAGGTGCCTGGAGATACGCCTCCGTTTCCTGCTCGGACTGTCACCGGCTTTGGACGATAGCTCACCGTCCGAGGATCCAGCGCCGCTGACCATGGACTCCACTGAACCCTCGAGGGGGTTAGTGTCCTGGGAACGAGGAACGGGAGGTCAAAGTCAACGCGTTTATAGTGTATTAAAGAATAGGGCTGGCAGGCGTCCGGATAAAGCACGTTTAGGTGTCCCTTTTAACCCCTTGTTCACCATTATCCAATAAGCTCCGATTATTTCACCTATTTCAGTAGTAGTAGATAGAGCTCTTTGTGAAGGTGCTCGTCCGGGGAAGTACTACTAACATGCCTATTTCTGCCGCAAAGCAGCGTTGCTGTGTTTCGGTTTGAAGGGTGCCGGTGTAGTTACAGGCACATGAGACAGTTGAACTTTGTCTCTGTGATGGCAACGCATGTGCAAGTTTTCTGGTATTGCAGATGTGTATAGGTTGCGGTGTTGTGGAAATTTAGAATCTGGGAACCCTAATAGCGAACGTCCTGTCCTTACGTTGGCTTACAACGCCACTTACTTGAGGTCCAATCAAGACTCTAAACCAGAGGTTCCCAAAGTTATTGTGTCTACTGCCCACTTTGAGAATAAATTATTTTTTAGCACCCCCCTTTTTCCGTACCTAACCGTTTAGAAATTAGTCATGACTGGGTCCTCTACTAAAATCAATCAAACAACGCCTTGCGCGTACTTCCCTTCTAAGAGTGTTTAAGAGTCCTCCTAGCTAGATGAAATTACAAATCGCCCCCCAAGCCTCTACACAACGCCCCCATTTTTTCTCTGGGTCTCTTACCTCCCACTTTGGGAAAGGCTGCTCTAAACCATCCAATCACGCACTCAAACCATACTACAGAACATGCAGATTTTTTTACGCATTTTTTTCGCAAAAATTGTTTTACTATAAACTGTTTATCATACGAACGAGGATTATCTTTTAAATGAAAAAAAAAATCATGCATATTTCTTATTGTTTTTATTCAAATCTAGAATAGCCAGAGGCAGGCCAGAGGAATATTCCGATTCTTTCAACCCCCTTTGTCCCTTATGGGGACAGATCAACAAGGAGACACTTCGAACTTTATTCACTCTGATAGGAGTAAATATCCCCGAGTCTCCGAGTTGCTTAAGGTAAATGCTCCGACCAGCCCGCGAAATTTAAATTTTCTTACGTTTTTGCAATTTGCAAGTCGGTATTAGGTTTAATGTTGATTAAAGTATGATTCGCGGGCGTAAGAAGTATGTATTTTCAAAATTATAACCATTAAAATCAGTAAAATGACTCCATAAGTCAAGCTTCATGTAAAATGTCAAGATTTGAGAAATCGCAAATTCCGCGGGCTGGTCGGAGCATTCACCTTAAATGAAAAAAAAAACATGCATATTTCTTATTGTTTTTATTCAAATCTGACCTGCCAGGGGAATATTCCGATTCTTTCACCCCGCTTTGTCCCCTTATGGGGCAGATCAACGAGGGGACAGTTCGAACTTTATTCACTCTTATAGGAGGCCTGTTGGTCTAGTGGTTAGTGGCGCTGACTGCTAAGCCGGAGGTCGAGGGTTCGATTCCCACCCAGGACAAACTTTGTGTGATGAGCATGATTGTTTGTTCTGTGTCTGGATGTGATTTATCTATAATATGTATGTATTTATAAATTATATAAGTATGTACATATATCAGTTGTCTGGTTAGCATAACACAAGCTCTGCTTAGCTTGGGATCAGATAGCCGTGTGTGAGTTGTCCCAAGATATTTATTTATTTTATTTATTTATAGGAGTAAATATCCCCGAGTCCCCGAGTTGCTTAACAGGGGGAAAGATCAAAGTTTTTTTCCGATCTGTCTCCATAAGAGGCAGCAGGGTGACTGTTCGGAATATTCCCTCCCTGAGATGTAATGTGAACGTGATCAATGAAAGCTTACCAAGTGATGATGATGCATCATATGTGGCGGGTCCACCGAGGGTCCGGCACCACCAGGACTGACTCGCACTTCTGTAACGTACCACAAACATAGATATTAATATGTAACTCTTAAATGACGATAAATTACTTTGACATACTTACTTGACCTCTTTAGAAGCCTGTAACTATGCTATAGAATTCTCCCGAACGAACTTCGGTCGCCCAGGAGATATTATAGTCCATAAGCGTGTTCGTAAACACAGGTGAACTCCCTCTTCCCTCACTCTCATAGTCCGATGGGGCGGCAATCCGACACGACCGGGGAGAGATCAGGACCAACGCCTTTTTGTGCCAACGAAGGTGTCCCACCACCAACTTCCGAACTCCAGAGGGTTGCTACTGAGAAATTCCTAATGGGAAAACTCAATAACGCTTTGCCCTACCTTGCTATCGAACCCAGAACCCCACTTAGGAGTAGCACTTGCGACCACAGCCCAAGGGGGCAGCACTAAGCTATATGAATATCTGAAGAATCCGCTGGCCTATTCTTTGACTTTTTTTGAAGCTCACGAAGTAGGCTTTATTTGGGTGGTCAGCCTACATGATGCTAAAGATTGACAGCCCACCTCAAGCACACTTTACCTAAATTCACTGTCGAAGATCATTACGGAATAGCACTGGAGATTACGGGCCTGACTTATAAAAATAACGCTAATTCATACTTAGCTACCTCTTATGTGACTGACTGAACGATGAAACACTATTTTAATCTGCCAAAACTTAGACGGTCAGCATAGAGCTCGAGCATGACCAAATTATTTGACTAAAGAACGAAATCGAACGAACAATTGAGCATAATTGTCAAAAACAATAGAATCCATAGACCAAAAATGTCGTCGTCACAGCTGATTGTAGCCCGCCATCTTACTTCCGAACTATAATTAAACAACGGGTCGCCGCTGTTTAAATTTTCTGTCACTTAGGCAACATCTCAACGCTGATTAACGTTTAAGATTTTTCACCTGAGACACCGTTGAAAGTGGTTGCTATGTGAAAAATAATTGATTTTTAGTCAAGGATTTGAGAGTTAATCAATTGATAAGTAGCTAAGTATTATTTAGCGTTATTTTTATAAGTAAGGCTGTACATGTTTGTAGAAAGTGCTAATATAATTTTGACAAAGTTCTGCGCGACATTGTTTCGTTGCTTACCAGCAGTTTTAAATATTGTACTTACAAGATTGATTTGATTGGTTATGCGTACCTGTGCGGCGTCTTTCTGAGGGTCCAGCAGCTCGACGCTCGGCGCGCCGTGAACCGCCTGCTCCACCGCCTTTGAACAAGAGGTCCGCATCAGAAACAGTTCCAGGGTTGTATTTTTCGGGGCATTCTAATATTAAAAGCCTATTATTGTCTAACTGCAAGGCAAATGTCTCTTCTCATACAGAGAAGGCACGAGCATTGATCCCTACTCTTGCTCAAGGCGGATTGGTGATTTCAGACTTATATGTGTTATAGGTTCAGGTTTCATACCATCACGCCGGTATTCCGAAGAGTTATGCAGAGGTGTATCAATGAACTCCCACAGTTCGCCGGTATATTTAGATCCCAAGTAATAGGGGGCAACCCTATTGCCATTAACCGGGCACAAATCCTAACCCCGAGCTGCTACTGAGAATTTCATAGAAATACCCAATTACACTGCTCGATCTGGGAATTGAACCCAAGACCTCTAGCGTAGCAGTCGCGCTTAGGACCACTAGGTTAACGAGGCAGTCAAATTCTATACAAATCAATTGAAATACTCTTTATGAGCTGTGATAAAGCGTTTCCCTTAGTCCATAGATTTTGTAGGACAATAGTAAACTATGACGTCACTTATTTGCTAACAATGTGAGAACAATGTCAAGTCGTAAAAACTGTTCAAGTTGGAGTAGGACTAACACACAAAGGGCGCCTTCAAATTTGCCGCAAAGTGTCGTGCGGAGACAGCGCGGCTGCCGTTACAAGCAGTATAAATTCCATGCAAACATGAACCTTAACTGTCATGTACAAGCCTGAGTTTTATTTAGCACAGTGTGAAATGCGCTCCGTCGCAGCCTGGTCGGTGGAAATAGTACATTATATTATGGATAATATACGTAGAATAGCGAAGGCACCTCAAGGTTGGCGCTCTTTGCGGGACGGCTACGTTTAATAGCGGACGGCTAGACCCTGATATGATGATGAAGGCACCTCAAACTTAATATCCCTTCCTCACCTATACTAAGCGGCCTCGAGTGCTGCTCGTGATGCACATGATGCAGATGCTGCGGGCCATGCTGCTGATGACATAATATCCCTTCCTCATATAGCGACATCTATCGCTCAACATTCGAACTACTACGGAAAAACTGACGTTGCCTAAATCGCGCTATCAAAGTTCTCCGCGACATTAACATATCAACAAAATCCCGACAACAACCGTCGGGCAGTAGCCCACCAGACACAACACTCGTCTGCTCGGAGGATCCTCCCTTTACAACGGAGGGTGAGAAACTTTACACCCTGTTTCTCATTCCTCCAAACTCACCTATACTAAGCGGCCTAGAGTGCTGCTCGTGATGCAGATGCTGCTGATGCGGGCCATGCGGGCCGTGCTGCTGATGCGGCACGTGTTGCTGGTGCGAGGGGTGACATAATATCCCTTCCTCACCTATACTAAGCGGCCTCGAGGGCTGCTCGTGATGCAGATGCTGCTGATGCGGGCCATGCGGGCCGTGCTGCTGATGCGGCACGTGTTGCTGGTGCGAGGGGTGACATAATATCCCTTCCTCACCTATACTAAGCGGCCTCGAGGGCTGCTCGTGATGCAGATGCTGCTGATGCGGGCCATGCGGGCCGTGCTGCTGATGCGACTGATGCGGCACGTGCTGCTGGTGGGGGTGGTGACATAATATCCCTTCCTCATCTATACTAAGCGGCCTCGAGTGCTGCTCGTGGTGCAGATGCTGCTGATGCGGGCCATGCGGGCCGTGCTGCTGATGCGGCTGATGCGGCACGTGTTGCTGATGCTGCTGGTGACATAATATCCCTTCCTCACCTATACTAAGCGGCCTCGAGTGCTGCTCGTGGTGCAGATGCTGCTGATGCGGGCCATGCGGGCCGTGCTGCTGATGCGGCTGATGCGGCACGTGCTGCTGGTGGGGGTGGTGGTGGCGCACGTCGCGCTTCACCGGCGCGGGCGCTGGGGGAGGGGAGGCCGCCACGCACGCTTCCTTTGGACTGCCGGCGCTGCTGCCATCGCTGTGGGCAAGGAGGATTTGGGTGTTAGATGTGGTTTTGAAAATTTCTGAGAGAAAAATATGCTTCAAAAATGTATACCAGGGCCTGGTTTTTTTGTATGTCACTGGATTCCTAGAGGTTTTTGTTTTTTTAAGAAAGAATTAAACGTTTGTATTTGGTAACGCTAAATACAGTATAACCAAAGGTAAGGTAAAGGTTGTACGTTTCTAGTAAACACGAAAGAAAAACGCACGTAAGAAATTATTACATTAATAAAGCCTTAAGAGTTCTTTGTTTGATTGTTTAAGCGCGGTAATCTCTGGAAATACCAGTCGGATTAGAAAAGTAAATCTTTTAGTATATGGTAGCCAAACTCATGTGGAATAGTCTAGACTATAAAACATCATGCTACGACCCACTAGAGCAGAGCAGTCACCAAAGACATAACATAACTCAAGTAAAAAACCACACGCACAAAATCAACCATTTAAATTTTACTAGAAAATTTTACTAGTCTATTGCTCATAGTTCCAGCTTCAGCAGCAACATATAGACAGAAGTAAATACAACAAAGCACATTGTCAACTAGCGCTAAAGTGTTACAAAAGACGGTGACGTCATACACATACACACACATATGCATATTGACTATAGTAACTTGTGTGGCTTTGTGTCACCGTGGAGCAAGAGAACTTTATCATTTCAGTTTTTCGTACTTATACCATCACGCCTGTATTCCCCGAAGGGTTAGGCAGAGGTGTGACAATGTGCACCCACAGTTCGCCGGTATGTTTAGGTCCCATTTTCATGTAATAGGTGGCGAGCCTATTGTCATTAACCGACTCCAAATCCTGGTGGCGAGCCTATTGTCATTAACCGGCTCCAAATCCTAACTCCGAGGTGCTACGGAGAATTTCATATAAACACCCAATAACACTATTTTTCGAATAACTATACAATTATAAAAGACCATCGAAGACTTGTTTTTTATCTCTTTCTAGCAAAACGAAATTTAACACGGAGTTTAAATGGCAGCCCCCCTAGCCAAGTCACAAACGATAATCGTAAACGCTCGGTAGGTACCAATAGATTTTCAACTTAATGCCCAAGAGCCTTAAGTTGAAAATCTATTAAAGATTTCTAAGCGTTAGCGACTGGAACGAACGAAAACGCTGTGCAATCTTCATTAGTCCTTCAAATTAAAACCAAGCACATAAAGTTGAAGATCTATTAAAGCCTACTCAGCGTTTGCGTTTATCTTTGTGACTTGGCTAGAGGGGCTGTAGTGTTATGTGACGTCACATTCCATGTCGTTGCTCTGTCTAATCAGTGCGTAATTAATAGTTTTAAAATGCTTACATCGGCCGCATTTCTTGGCTAATTTTAATTTTACTTTTTGTCATCTCTACAATGATTAAAAAAAAAAACATGCATATTGCCTATTACTATTGCCATATGAAAGCCGCAATATTGTTACTGTTTAAAATGTAATCAGGTAGACTTACTACGGACTTACTATTACTTACCGAGGAGCTCGTGGCTAAATAATTACAGCCGCATAGACCGATCTTCCGGGTTAAGCCACGCTTGCCGAGGTTGGTCTGTGGATGGGTGACCATTTACCATAGCGAGTTTCCTCCGTGCCTCGGAAAGCACGTAAAACCGTTGGTCCCGGCTGTCATTTGTAGATCTTTGACAGTCGTTACTGACTGTGTAGACTGGTTGTCAGACTTTCTGGCTTCTGACTAACAAGTCAGAAGCCAGAAAGTCTGACAACCAGTCTTACCAAGAGTATCGTATTACCCATTACTGGGTTGTGGAGGTCTGATAGGCAGTCGCTCCATGTAAAATACTGATATTCAGCTGCATCCGGTTCGACTGGAAGCCGACCCCAACATAGTTGGGAAAAGGCTAGGCAGATGATGAGGTAGACTTACTACATACTAACAACAGTAACAACGATGAAACGCACGTGTCAAAATGCATCAAAGGCCTAGATACTCCAACAACGAGTGCGGAATGACATAGCTAAGCCGATATCGCTTCCGTTGTTATGGCAAGTATTACGCAAACTAGCAACCGAACACGTGTAGCCTTCACCGAGCGCGTCGTATGCTTCGGTGGGCCGAGTGACGTCACCGCGCGTCATAGCTCTTTGTCTTAGATTCCGTGGACGGCCGTATAATTCTCTTATGACATACGTCTTTTATCGTACATACATACATACTATCACGCCTGTATTCCCCTAAAGGTTAGGCAGAGGTCTAGCAATGTACACCCACAGTTCGGTATGATTAGGTCCCATGTAATAGGGGGCGAGCCTATTGCCATTAACAAGCATAAATCCTAACTCCGAGCTGCTACTGAGAATTTCATAAAACCCAATAACACTTTTTGCTCGACCTGGGTCGAACCCAAGATCTCTAGCGTAGCGGTCGCGCTTATGACCACTACGCCAACGAGGCAGTCAGTTTTTTTTATTGTGTGGGCAGTAATATCTAACGACCCCACACACCCTAGTGTCAGAGTATCTAAACCGCCTCAAGGGCCTCTGATATGGTTACCGATGTCAGTGATGTCCAAGATAATCTTAACTAACTTTCCCGGACGAGCTCCTTCACAAAGAGCTCTACTACTACATAGCTTTAGGCTCTAGTTTCGGATTGTGTGTGACCAAAATTAAGGATTTGTTATCCTTTTCTTTTTGCCGCTTCCAACCGGTCCTTTTGGAAATCTATGAGGGAGGCCAGAGGCCCACTATGTCCAGCAGTGAACGTCATATGACTGATATGATGATGCTCCTTTTTTACCATGGGAATTTATCAAATGATTTCTTCCGCTCCGCCCAGAGCGGAGAGTCAGAGAGTGAGAGTGTCAGACCCTTACTGACTAAAACCCATCTGTGTTCCTCCCTATGTCCTTTGCTTCCAGCAGTGTCGTAACTAGGGCGGTGCTAGCGGTGCCCAGGCGCAAACCCTGGAGGGGCGCAGAAATGTCCAGATCAGGACCAGATTTTTTTTTGGGCGCATTTATAGAATCTCGCACAGGGCGCATAAAAGGCTAATTAGGGTCGCGGTTACTCTTTCCAAAAATTTCGCAACCCTGGCATATTATTTTACACCCTGAGGGCTTAATTATAAATAGTAATTAATTATTATAAGCCAAGGACTAGTGATCACGCGATCTTGGAACTTGATACGAAGTCCAAAGTTGATAAATGGCGTAAAAAGATACTTGACGAAATCCAATATAATTATAAAGAAAAGATGATGTAGTGCGGATTACAAGAGGATGTAGTGACAAAGGTTGACAAGAGTATACTTAGATGGTTCGGACATGTTGAGAGGATGAATGAAAAGCGGCTAACAAAAGAGATTTATATGGCAGATGTGAGTGGCAATGCCGGGAGGGGGCGCCCTAGAAAGACCTACCCTGACCTTAAAGTGCTTATTGGTGAGGTTCTTCAGAAAGGTCAGGCGCGCAGTACTCGTAACCGGCGTGCTTGTATGACCAGATGTATATGAGCGTGGACGAGGCAAAATGAAGGATCGTAGCATATGGCGTTCTATGGTTTCTACCTACCCCCATGGGAAAAAGGCGTGAGTTTATGTATGTATGTATCTACGCGAGGTAATATGCTATCAAAAGCGGGTCCGTGGTCCCCAGTTCAAGCGAACAGCTTTCACCTCACTTTCCATGGCGAACAACCAGGTCCAACTGCCTACGACATGATTACGTAAACTTGTAATCAAAGAGAGAGAAAAAAGGGCAAAGTAAAGGTTAAATGGTTGAAACAAACTGCCTAATTTACTGCTTGGTAATAAGTTTAGTTGATCTACAGCAACGTCGGTCGGTCGGAGCAAAGACAACTTGTTTAGGTGGGGATTCGGTGACGGTAGCGACTTGAGCTGTCTGTGCGGTACAGCACAAACGATGGCCCATCTCACATCGTGCCCTGCGTGCCCTAACAGCTGCACGCAGGAAGATTTAATGACTGCCACCGACAACGCAGTGAAAGTGGCCAAATTCTAGGCCGGAACAATATAATACCTCTATTATAGTTTGTCATCGAAACGCTAAGAAGAAGAAGACAGCAACGTCGGTGTTGTGGGGGCCTGAGTTCGATTTTCAGGTCGGATGTGTTATTGGGATTTTCTATGAAATTCTCAGTAGCAGCTCGGAGTTAGGATTTGTGTCCGATTAATGGCAATACAGGTCTTAGGGGAATACAGGCTTGATGGTGTGTTATGTGGTGTCGTAATGGCCCAGTGGTTAAGCCCGTCTCTCATGCACGAGGTTGTGGCTTTGCAACCGGGCACGGGCAAGTACCAATGTGACTTTTTCTAATTCATATGTACTTTCTAAGTTTATCTTGGATATCACTGACTTAGGTAACCATGTCAGAGGTCCTTGAGGCGGTTTAGAAACTCTGACACTAGGGTGTGTGGGGTCGTTAGGTCTTACTGCAAACAAGATAAAGAAGAGAAGATACTATGTAATATGTTCCTTCAAAAGGACTGCTTTAAATAAAGTACAGAGAACAACTGGTACTGTCACAAATCTGTTTTTATAAAGATTACCTATAAATACTGCTTCTACCTATAATAACTGCCCCGTTGGTCTCGTGGTCGCAAGTGCGACTGCTGTGCAAGGGGTCCCGTGTTCAATTCCCAGGTCGATCAAAAAGTGTTATTGGGTTTTCTATGAAATTCTCAGTAGCAGCTCGGA
Source organism: Caradrina clavipalpis (assembly GCA_932526535.1). NCBI lineage: Eukaryota > Metazoa > Arthropoda > Insecta > Lepidoptera > Noctuidae > Caradrina > Caradrina clavipalpis. The sequence continues at coordinate 7,237,549 of OW052115.1, forward strand.
GTTTGGATTTGTGCCCGGTTAATGGCAATAGGCTCGCCCCCTATTACTATTACCTTCAAAAGGACTGCTTTAAATAAACTACAGAGAACAACCGGTACTGTCACAAATCTGTTTTTATAAAGATTACATATAAATATACGTGTAGGTACTGGTTTCAAAATAACAGTGAACCGTTCGCTTTTGCCCGAAATAAGTCCACGAAAGTTGTTATTTTGAGAACTAAAGAACTCGTTTCCTGATCGTTTTCAAGGGTCGAAGGCTTAATTATTGACTTTCCAAACCGCAGATTATGTAAGACGGACTTTTGCCCGTGAGTGCGACGGTGTGAATGTTCGTTAAAATCTGTGGTGTTTATTTAAATCCGTCATACAAGGTGTTGATTTGTATCCTCGTCAAAATCAAAGAGTTAACTATGCTCGTGATTCTTAACACGAATCAATAAAAAAAAAAATTAGGTAGTTTTATTTTTTTGTCGTGATATTCAATTTTGAACTAAGTAGCATCTCGCCAGAGGGTTTAGGCGCTATGCACACATTGATATAGCCGCGCGAGAACTCTGCCTACCGCATACGCATCTGGGTGATTCTGAATTTTGCAAGAGGAGTATTCTGGAATACTGTTATAACTAGATAGTTGCTTGATAGTTGTTATACTACTAGGTGGTTGTGTTGATAGTTGCAACTAAAAAAACAAGTATTTATTAGATATTGACCAGGTATCGTAATTATATTTGATTACTTCAATTTTTTTATGACAAGCTCCTAAAATTTGACGAGGATGCAAATTAACACCTTGTATTACATACATAAACTCACGCCTTTTTCCCATGGGAGTAGGCAGAAACCACAGAACGCCACCTGCTACAATCCTTACATAGGTACTACTGCGCCTCGTCGACGTTCATAGATCTACTTAAATCTAATAAATCCATAATACATATAGCGTTTATTTAAATAAAACCATTTACAGGCATTTTTGATTGTCTAGGAGACAACTAATTGTTTTTTTTTTTAAATAAAACCTGCCAAATGATTGTCCCACTGCAGGGCGAAGGCATCTCCTCATACAGAGAAGGCTCGAGCATTGATCACCACGCTTGCTCAAGGCGATTTGGCGATTTTAGACTTCATCACCATCATATCAGCCGCAGGACATCCACTGCTGGCCATAGGCCTCCCCCATAGATTTCCAAAAAGACCGGTTGGAAGCGGCCTGCATCCAGCGTCTGCGGTCTTAATCAAACTTACTTTACTTATTGACTTCACGGGCAATTCTCGCACTAAGCAGGATTTTTTTTTTAATTCACCGTAATAGCTACAATTTACTTCCAAAAGCTTTATTTTCCCGAGACTGTCAAGTAAACATTTACCAACAGCCAAAGCAGGGTACAGCTATTGTAAACATCAGCGTTCCCCTCCCCTACCCTACCCTACGCCATCTTGGGTCAAAGGAAACATCGCTCATCTCAAATAGTTCTCTAAAACCCTGAGAACGCTACCCTTAAATAGTTCAACAAGAGGCTGAGGGTTCATTGACCGCCCCGCATGTTTTCGGGAACCCAGGTTCACTTGCAACCCATTATTAACGCATTATCACCTCTATTTCCAACAAACTAGAGCTTCAATTTGCACGGTAACTCAACAAACAAAGTACAAACGCGGTGGCGTTTCGCATAAAAAGTGGCCAATGTATTTTGAGCCATATTTCATAGGCAATAAGATGCTATTCTTAAGATAATCGCGTGTGAATAATGAAAAATCATACTTTATTATTCGAAGCTGTTCCAGCAAAAACTTATTTAAAAATCCACGCAATAAAGTTCAAATTCGACTGAACGAAGAGTTTGCGGTCGGTGACAAAGTTTGACACAAATACGAAATTCGAGAAGGGCGCCGTCTCTTTCGCTCGTAGTGTGAATGAGTGCGTCCGAGTGAGATAGGGATGGTGTGGCGTTGCGAACAAAACGGTAGAGGCTTTGCTTTTTGTCTGTTTTTTCTGTGGAATAAGAAACTTGGGGGACTTTCGTTCATTCGGCCGTATTTTAAGTACCTGTGAAGAGAGTTTCCATCTCCTAAATTGCTGACGCCGAACAGAAACTTCAAATTCATCGGCCATTTTTTCCTGAGAAAAATATAACCCGCAACTTCACCCGCTTTAAGTTACGTCTTTGGTTACTGCTCCGCTCCCGTGTGTCGTAGCGTGATGTTATATAGCTTATGTTACTCAGTAATAATGTACCTAGTCATCTCTTCCAGAGAAAAATAGTATTCATCTAGCAACTTCACCCGCTTTACGTTACGTTTTTGGCTACTGCTCCGCTCTCGTGTGTCGTAGCGTGATGTTATATAGGTTATATTACTCAGGAATAACGCAGCTATCTTTTGTTCTAAAAATGGTTAAAATCGGTCCAGTAATTTCGGAGCAAATTCCGCACAAACTAACAAACAATAAAAAAAAACCTATTTTTTATAATATTTGTGTAAAATGTCGTCACAAGACTTCCGTATTTACAATGACAAATGTTAATGACCCAATCGAACATTGTTTATCAATTCCCGGTGATAAGCAACGCGTGTCTGCAATATGTATGTATGTCAGACCAAGGTCTTCGGAATAAACAACAACCGGACATCGAACTATGAACGGTATTTGCTACCTGAACGACCTTCGGGCTAAAAAGGTTGCTTTATGATATTGATATTCAAAGATATCAAGATAAATAACGTAACATAACATCACGCCTGTATTCCCCGAAGGGTTAGGCAGAGGTGTGCTAATGTACACCCACAGTTCGCCGGTATGTTTAGGTCCCATGTAAGAGGACGAGCCTATTGCCATTAACCGGGCACAAATACTAACTCCGCGCTGCTACTGAGAATTTCATAGAAAAACCCAATAGCACTTTACTCAGCCTGGGAATCTAACTCAAGAGCTCTAGCACAGCAGTGGCGCTTGGGACCACTAGGCTAACAAGGCAGTTCAATTCAAAGTTATAAAGAAAAAATACTGTTTGACTACGCGCTATAGCTACGGCTGCCCCGTTGGTCTCGTGGACGCCAGCGCGACTGTAGAGCGAGATGTCCTGCATTCGATTCCCAGGTCGGGCAAAAATTGTAATTGGATTTTTCCATAAGGAATTTCTCAGTAGCAGCCCGGAGTTTGGAAGTTGGTGGTGTGACACCCCCGTGCCTCGGAAAGCACGTAAAACCGTTGGTCCTGCGCCTGATGTCTCTCCGGTCGTGTCGGATTGCCGTCCCATCGGATTATGAGAGTTAGAAAAGAGGGAGAGCACCTGTGTTTGCGCACACACTTGTGCACTATAATAATCTCCTGCGTACTTAGCTAGTCTGCATTAAGATTAGCCGCCGTGGCCGGAATCAGTCTGCAGAATACATAGCTACGAAGTATATGACTGTCTGCCATTGCCACTCACTGACTAGTATCACTGTATGACAAGCGTGTTCCTGATAAGGTTCAGCATAAAATACCACCGGTATCAGAGAGGGCGATAACGAAGTATGGCTGCCGACACTGCGGACACGACCGTGTATGATACGACCTTTATTTATTAACTAGCAGCTGCCTGCGGTTTCGTGCGTATGGGTTTTTACCCGACTGCGCCAGAAGGAGGGTTATGTTTTTCGAGAGTATGTATGTATGTATGTATGTATAATTGTTTGGAACGCTCTGCAGCCTGAATGGCTTGATATATCAAATATCAAGCCATTCAGGCTGGCGTATATCAAAATAAAAAACTAAAAAAAATAAAAATAAAGAACGGTAATTTAAAAAAACTAAAAAACCCGACTGCTTTTCTGAGTATTTATGAAAAATCCCTAAAACAAGAAATTCGTTGTACCCGATTGCACTTAAAATTGTAGCAGTCGGGACCCATTCTAGAAATGGAGGCTTAGTGAATTGAGAGCACATACCTATGTTATATTGCAGATGGTCCCGAATGGGTCCCGACTGCTACAATTTTAAGTGCAATCGGGTACAACGAATTTCTTGTTTTAGGGATTTTTCATAAATACTCAGAAAAGCAGTCGGGTTTTTTAGTTTTTTAAATTACCGTTTTTTTTCACTCATCGTCATCATATCGGCCGCAGGACATCCACTGCTGGATATAGGCCTCCCCTATAGATTTACAAAAAGACCGGTTGGAAGCGGCCTGCATCCAGCGTCTTCGTCTACGTCTTTTCACTCGATGAACAAAAATTGCATGTTGCGGAGATGAGAATATTGAGGTGGATGTGTGGTATGACCATACATCATGGATAAGGTAAGGAATGAGTATATTAGAGGAAGTTTGAAAGTAGCGCCAGTGACAGAAAAGTTGAAAGGGAACCGTTTGTCTTGGTATGGGCATGTGAAGAGGAGGGATGAGACGCATGTGACCAAAAGAGTTATGAATATAAATGTGGATGGATGGAGAGGAAGAGGGAGGCCAAAGAAAAGATGGATGGATTGTGTGAAGAATGATATGAAAGAGAAGTGAGTCAGTGATAGCATGACGATTGACAGGATGGCATGGAAGAAGAAAACGTGTTGCGCCGACGCAAGTAACATGGGATCAGGGCAGGAAGATGATGATGTTCAGTTACATTTTTGGTTACTGCTCCGCTAGGCTAGTAGGTACGTAACAGCTACATAATACACAGCACGTATTAACTACATAATATCGCCAGTGTCCAATTGGAGTGAAACGTTCGGTTTCTATTTAATTTACACGCCACGATCAGCGTGTGCGGTGCAATTATATAAGACTACCAATACCGTGCGGTTTCACACGCTTTAAGTTACGTCTTTGATTACTGCGCCGCTCCCGTGTGTCGTAGCGTGATGTTATGTAGCCTATGTTACTCAGTGATAATGTAGCTTTCTATGGGTGAAAGATTTTTTAAAATCGGTTAAGTAGTTTTTATGTTTTTATATTACAAACAAAAATACAAATGTTTTCTCTTCATAAAATTAATTTAGACTAGATGTAACTGTGAATTTGTCCGCGATTCTTCGGGAGATTTACAATCATATAAGGGGTGTACAACTATACATTACATAGCCGTTAACTAAGCATACTGCACATCAAACCCATACAAAAAGTTAGCAATACATAACATGATCAACAGATCTGACCATCTGGGAGATGTCTCACTCCTGGAAAATTTTATTGCATCCCAAATTGGTCTTAAATCCATTTGGAGAAGTAGAGGTAACATAATATATTATGTAGAACATAGACAGAAAAAGAGGGAGAGAGAGAGAGAGACAAGGGGGTATAAAAAGAGACAGAGATTTATATTTTTAATAATTTAGTGTTAAATTTCGATCCACTGTAGAAATTCTTACTGAAATAAAAGAAATGAAAAAAAGTGAGGGAGGAAAAGACAGAAAGAGAGATATAGAGAAATTGTATTTGTTTGTACTTAATTTTTTTTAATTTTTTATTCCAGATAAAAAATCTCTTGACTCTAGTCTAGGTCAGAGGTGACATAAACAAAGTCTATGTCACCTATACTATTTATGTTACCTACGTAATTTTTATAATAACATTTTATACCTTTATATAATTTTGCAACTTACAACATCACTTCACTATACCATAACAATATTACAACAACCGTAATAACTAAATAAACAAATACAATTCGCCACGGGTACATTCCAGCCACGCCCACAGCACGTCGACCAATACAACGTAACTTAGAATGAACTTGAAACAAATGGTTGCAGTAAGTTACTAGGTAATATCGTGAAACAGAGTACAACAAGTAGATCAAGTGGTATATGAAGGTCAAAGATGGAAGGTCGGATAGTTTTGCAAGGCATAATGGATGTTAAGTAATTCTTAGTTAGGTTTATAATGCTTTACCAACGAAGATTTTTAACTTTAAAAGTATTGCAGACTAACAAAAATTAATTTAGGTCCATCTAACATCTCTTAGAGGCATGCGTGGATACGAGCGCGCCGTCGAGCTACCCATTGCCCGCGTCTACGGTGGCCGGGAGTCGTGTCGCGGCTCCCGGCGCCCGCGGCTAGGACGAGAGGTTCTCCTCAGAGCACAAGAGTACGTGAAATAGGCACGTCGACCAATACAACGTAACTTAGAATGAACTTGAAACAAATGGTTGCAGTAAGTTACTAGGTAAGATCGTGAAACAGAGTACAACAAGTAGATCAAGTGGTATATGAAGGTCGCTGATGGAATGTCAGATAGTTTTGCAAGGTATCGGTGTTAAATATTTCATAGTAAGGTTTATAATGCTTTACCAACGAAGATTTTTAACCTTAAAAAGTATTACAGACTAACAAAAATCTAATTTTTAGGTTCATCTGACATCTCTTTGAGGCACGCGTGGATACGAACGCGCCGTCGAGCTACCCTTAGCACGTGTCTACGGTGGCCGGGAGTCGTCTCGCGGCTCCCGGCGCCCGCGGCTAGGACGAGAGGTTCTCCTCCTCAGAGCACAAGGGTACGTGAAATAGGCACGTCGACCAATACAACGTAACTTAGAATGAACTTGAAACAAATGGTCGCAATAAGTTAGTAGGTAATATCGTGAAACAGAGTACAACAAGTAGATCAAGTGGTATATGAAGGTCGCTGATGGAAGGTCAAATAGTTTTGCAAGGTATCGGTGTTAAATATTTCATAGTAAGGTTTATAATGCTTTACCAACGAAGATTTTTAACTTTAAAAAGTATTGCAGACAAACAAAATACTATTTTTTTAGGTCCATTTGACATCTCTTTGAGGCACGCGTGGATACGAACGCGCCGTCGAGCTACCCATTGCACGCGTCTACGGTGGCCGGGAGTCGTCTCGCGGCTCCCGGCGCCCGCGGCTTGGACGAGAGGTCCTCCGCCTCAGGGCACAAGGGTACGTGAAATAGTCACGTAGACCAATACAACGTAACTTAGAATGAACTTGAAACAAATGGTTGCAGTAAGTTACTAGGTAAGATCGTGAAACAGAGTACAACAAGTAGATCAAGTGGTATATGAAGGTCAAAGCTGGAAGGTCGGATAGTTTTGCAAGGTATCGGCCGATGGGTGTTAAATAGTGCTTGGTAACGTTCTCAAGTTTTTAAGAATCGCTGTGTGGGCTGAATAAGATTTAAAAGTACTTACATTGAAGACAAAAACAAATATTTCTTGCTTTTGATTCGGACTAGTAAAAAAAATAGGCAGTCATGTGGACTGCCGATAGATGTCAAAACTTAACGTTAAATTAGCATGTTGGTGCCGCGGTAACAGAGGCATGTCGGTGACGTTATGCCTACCAAAAATCGCTCAAGGCGGCTAATGGTTTTTTTTTTCTTAGTATTTAATGCGTTTTTTTTTAAATTAAAAGTTTTGTCTATCTGTCGGTCTGTTTGTCTGACCGTCTATTTGATCTCCGAAACAGCTAGACCGGTTTTAAAGGATTTTCTCTGACAGCTAGCTGATGTTATAAGGAGTATGTTAGGCTATTTTTATTTTAGAATAAAGGGTTCCGCATAAAATCCCTTCATACCGAACATTCAAGCGAAAGAAGCCGCGGGCATAAGTTAAGTAAAAAATAAATGTCTAACACTTCTGCCTACTACCTCAACAAATACAAGCGCAATGATAAGTGCAACCACTCCACTTAAAACGCAAACTCCATCTTGATTTCCCGCCGCTCACATTTCCATACTTCCACCTAGGGTTGTCAGATCTAAAATCCTAAGACCCGAACCACCCACACCCAGTTAAGCCGGGATTTTGGGTAAAATTGGCTATAAACTCACATACATACTGAGTAGGTACCCGTATGTGATTTTAGAACGCCGGATTTTGTTACATTTATTTATCTCATTAAAACTATCATTAGTCATTACAGGCCTTAACCTAATACGACAGTGCAGTTAGTTATCAACCATTTATTTGATGTCTGAATTAAAAAATGATATCATATTTAATTTTTTCGATACATTATCATAAGATCAACTTCTAATAAATTAAATACACAAACAGCCAGATCCAGAACAACTATCTGTACGCCACACAAATATTTGTAGCGAGCAGGAATCAAACCTCCGACACACAGAGCAGCAGTCAATCGCTCAGCCACTGCGCCAACCGTGTCGTCAAATTGCATTATTATTACAGTCCATCTTTATCCAGCCGCGCGACAACCCTATCCACAAGCGCACAACTTTTTAAAACGCAAGGCAACACACACAGCCTATGACGTCACATTTCAACTAGTGTGTGTGTACAACAGCGCCACGCGACGCGCGCACGTGTGAACTCTGCACATGTGTTCGTAGCTCGCCACCTACTGTTTGTAAACACACACACATGGAAACACTACGTGTATACAGCACACTAGTACACCGTCTGTAGTCTCGTCAAGTTTGAATGTTGCGTTTATATTTAGTTTGGAATAGTTCGGTTGAATGTTGCTCGGTGCGTTGTTGGGCGTCTGTAGTTGTGACGTCACGTCAGCATGTATCTACGTAGTATAAAACAAAGTCGATTGTCGCTTTCCGTCGTCTGTACGCTTAGATCTTTTAAACTACGCAACGGATTTTAATGCGGTTTTCATCAATAGATAACGAGTGATTCAAGAGGAAGGTTTATACGTATTGAACGCGACTGCACGCGAGTTAAGTTACGTCTATGGTTACTGTTCCGCTCCCGTGTGCCGTAGCGTGATGTTATATAGCCTTTGTTACTGAGGAATAACGTAGCTATCTATGGGTGACGTAAAGGTTAAAATCGGTTTAGTAATTTCGGAGCGTCCTCAGTACATAACAAGAAACAAACAAAAAATCTTTCCTCTTTATAATACAAACTACGCAACGGATTTTAATGCGATTTTCATCAATAGATAGAGTTATTCAAGAGGAAGGTTTATACATACAGAACATGACGTTACAACCAACAAAGGCGGAGCAGTAACCAAAGACGTGACTTACCGCGGGTGACACCGCGGCGTATTTAGCTAGGAACACATATCATACCATCACGCTTGTAATCCCCGAAGGGTTAGGCAGAGGCGTACCAATGTAGACCCTCAGTTCGCCGGTATGTTTAGGTCCCATGTAATAGGAGGCGAGCCTATTGCCATTAACCGGGCACAAATCCTAACTCCGAGCTGCTACTGAGAACAGCAGTAATGGCTAGTATTGTCATAAATACTTTAATTATTGCGTTGTATTAAAAGAGCGATAGCATTTTAATCTTGATGTTTGTTCTGTGTCTGTTGACGCCATTTTGCAAGCTGGTACGTTGCAATGTCAAGCTTCTAAGGGGACAATGACCTATTAAGAAACATCATCAACTGCTGAGTCTTTTCCCAACTATGTTGGGGTCGGCTCCCAGTCTATCTGAATGCAGCTGAATACCAGTGTTTTACATGGAGCGACTGCCTATCTGACCTCCACAACACAGTTACTGGGCCATACGATACCTCTTGGTAAGACTGGTTATCAGACTTTCTGGCTTCTGACTTCTAACGACTGCCACCTACGAATGACAGCCGGGACCAACGGCTTTACGTGCTTTCCGAGGCAAACTGTGGGTGTACATTGTGTTAGCCTACATGATATTTAGCGTTGACCTTATAATTATTGCAATGACAGTAAAAAAAAACATATCTGACGTTTGACATAGATGAAGATGTGTCAAACGCCAGATGTCAAAGTACTGTCAATTAACGATTATTCTTGTTTTGACGTTTCTTGGTATTGAGGTGAGACGCTGTTTTTCGACGGTTGCGTTGGACTGATCGGATTAAATCATTTTACTTTAACACCATCCACGTTTTATTAAAGCGAACCTGATTTGATTCTACAATTAGTACTCCTCACCCTTCAGGGAATTCCGGGGCTGTTCGAAAGAGATACCGCGCCCCAGAACGCAAAGGGCACAAGAAGGAACATGGATGGGTTTTAGTCAGTAGAAGTCTGACACTAAGAGCGGGGGAAGTCATATGATAATTTCCCATGGATAAAAAAAACAAAAGTCCCTTCAGGGAATACAGGCGAGATGGTATGTTATTTCGGAGACCCCACAACGCGACGCGGGTTCCGTGGCTCTACGCCTCACTACACAACAGCTCGTGTCTGCCTCCGTCCTCGTAACCTGGTCAGGGTCAGGTCAGATGGCGGTCTACTTGACGTATTGAGAAACACAGCGACCTACTAACAGCCTCCGTCCGTTACGGATGAATACTGATTCGGTTTGCGTTTTGTGCGAAATTGTTTTACAGTGACTTTGACCTTTGGTTTAGTTTTTAGGTTTTCTTGGAGTTTCTTCACAGATTTGGATAGGCAACACCGATATAAATTAATTTTAAAAAATGCGGTTCCGGGCATGTACCAATGTGCCATTTTGTAATTTCTAAGTTTATCTTGGACATCACTGACATCGGTAGAGGAAAACATCGTGAGGACACCTGAACTTCAAGGTTAATAAGGTCTCAAATCGCCTGTTCGCTTTGAGCAAGTATGGTGATCAATGCTCTTTGCCTTCTGTATGACAAGAGGCTTTCAGAACTTCGTTAAGTTTAAAGGTGTCATGTTTGAAATCAGGCGCCGTCAGTTGAGTAATAAGCATCTCTTAGCTGCCTCAGTTACTTTAACATACATACATAAACTCACGCCTTTTTCCCATGGGGGTAGGCAGAAACCACAGAACGCCACCTGCTACGATCCTTACCTTTTTTCGCCTCAGTTACATTAAATTTATTTTGAACTAACTAACAATAACTTCAGGCAGCCTATGCTTAAACAAAATTAAATGTTTATTTATATACCATCACGCCTGTATTCCCCGAAGGGTTAGGCAGAGGTGTACCAATGTACACCCACAGTTCGCCGGTATATTTAGGTAGGTAGGTTTTATTTTAATGTTTATTTATTTCTTATCAAATACAAACTTTGAGAGATCAAAACTGACAAAGAGGATAAAATAAGTAGCCTTGAGAGTTGTGGCCATAATCGTCATTTCGCAAACAAAGGAAGTCAGCATTTAACGTGTAATGAGGATGGTTCTGCTCATCCCACTCAAACAGTGCATTGATGAGGATTAAATAGCATGCCATGCCAAAATACTTCTCTTCATTTATAGTATAAAACAAAGTACACTGCCCCGTTGGTCTCGTGGTCGCAAGCGCGACTGCTGAGCAAGGGGTTCGATTCCCAGGTCGGCAAAAAGTGCTGTTGAGTTTTTCCATTAGGAATTTCTCAGTAGCAGCCCGGAGTTTGGAAGTTGGTGGCGTGACACCCCCGTGCCTCGGAAAGCACGTAAAGCCGTTGGTCCTGCGCCTGATCTCTCTCCGGTCGTGTCGGATTGCCGTCCCATCGGGCTATGAGAGTTAGGGAAGAGGGAGTGCACCTGTGTTTGCGCACACACTTGTGCACTATAATATCTCCTGCGTACGTGGCTAGTCTGCATTAAGATTATCCGCCGTGGCCGGAATCGGTCTGGAGAATTACATTACAAAACAAAGTTAAAGCGCCCTCCTCTCATGCACGAGGTTATGGGTACGCAACCAGGCACAGGCGAATGTGACTTTTTGTAATTCATAATATGTACTCTCTAAGTTTATCTTGGACATCACTGACATCGGTAAGCATGTCGGAGGCCCTTGAGGCGGTTTAGAAACTCTGACACTAGGGTGTGTGGGGGCGTTAGACCTTACTGCCCACACGATAGAGAAGAACGAAGAAGATGAAAGTTAGTGACACGGTCACATTTGCATGTTGGTGATGCGAACTCATATTTCGTCCCAAACAAAAATCAACGCCGCGCGTCGCTAAAGAAATTTTCACTTCAAAAACTATCTTCAGTTCTTGTCTTCTTTCAGACCAGCAGTGTGATTCTCTAAGCCTCGCTTCGTAATTCGAAAGCTGAATCCGCAGTGAGATTACAATATGGTATTCTGTTGAACACGATTACGCTGGTGACGTCACCACGGCGAACGATTTAAAAGAGTATGTATGGAGTTTCTTGCCCGTTCTTCTCCATACGAAACTACCTTTTGAAATGGGCAACTAGATTCAATAGTTTTAGTTAATTGACGTCCGAAAGTGCCTTATAATGGTTTAATTGGAATAAATTATTTGACTTTGACTTTGAACGAATACTAAACCAATGACAAGTTGGTTCGTTATCGAAGTGAGCGCGATCACTTTAGTGTGACTCGTTTTCGAGTTTGCATTTTAGAGAATCGCACTACAGCTATCAAAGACACATTATCACCTAAGCTCATTAATTAACTGCCGTATTAATGGCGTCATTCACAAGCCTTTCGGCGCATGCGCATAAGATCTATAGCTGTGCGAATGTGTGTCAACGCGCGCGCAAGTATTACAAGGTTATCGTCAGCCCGACGCCTACGAAACCGCCTTTGTGTGGTGTTTCTGTACTATTGTTCGTAATTATGGTGCCTTAATCAAATCGTGAAGTGGGTGTGGTGGTGAGAGTCCATTCATTTTCTTACCATCATCACGCCTGTATTCCCCGAAGGGTTAGGCAGAGGTGTACCAATGTACACCCACAGTTCGCCGGTATATTTAGGTCCCATGTAATACGGGGCGAGCCTATTGCCATTAATCGGGCACAAATCCAAACTCCGAGCTGCTACTGAGAATTTCATAGAAAAACCCAATAACACTTTTTGCTCGACCTGGGAATCGAACCCGGGACCCCTTGCACAGCAGTCGCATTTGCGACCACGAGACCAACGGGGCAGTTCATTCATTTTCTTGTCTTTCTAAAATGGATAGGGTACAAGAAATCTCGACTGTGCTGCGGTTAATTTGACCGAAAGAGTCACCGCGGCCCTGACACGCATAGGGCATCAAGCCCGCCGCACTATTCCCAAACCTGCAACTCCTGTAAGCCAGAATCAACAGTGGCGACCACAGGAAAAACGCCGAGACAATAAAGCTCGACGAGTCCCGGAGAAACGATTCAACTGTCTTGGATCCCGCAACGAAATTTCGCAAAGGACATCAGGAGGAACACGGATGGGTTTTAGTCAGTAAGAGTCTGACACTCACTTCCGCTCCGCCGGGAGAGGAAGAAGTCATTTGATGATTTCCCATCCTCAAAAAAGAGCTAGAAGAAATACACGGTAGAACTCTTTGTGAAGGAGCTTGCGAAGAAGTTCTACCACCATACCTATTTCTGCCGCAAAGCAGCGTTGCTGTGTTCCAGTGTGAAGGGTATAGGTGTCGGTGTAGTTACAGGCACATGAGACATTTCAACTTTGTCTCTGCTATGGAAACGCATTTGCCACGCGTCTGGTATTGCAGATGTCTATAAGCAGCGGTGACCACTTAACATCAGGTAACCCATCAGCTTGTCAGCCATCCAACAAAATTGAGCCAGTAATTACCAAATGCTCAACAATAACCAGTCGAGAACGAGACCATTGTTCACGCAGACTCCATTTTGTAAGCCGAAACTTGCCGACACGGTTCGAGCGAACACGGAAAAAGAAAGCGAATTCTGTATCAATGCAAATTGTCTGACCCGAGTCATGGTCGTGCTTTTTATGTTATAATAATATCCTGCCGACTGAATTTCGGTCATATAAATACCATCACGCCTGTATTTCTGATTAAGACCGCAGGAAGACGCTGGATGCAGGCCGCTTCCAACCGGTCTTTTTGGAAATCTATGGGGGAGGCCTATGTCCAGCAGTGGACGTCCTGCGGCTGATATGATGATGATGATGACGATGTATTCCCCGAAGGGTTAGGCAGAGGTGTACCAATGTACACCCACAGTTCGCCCGTATATTTAGGTCCCATGTAATAGGGGGCGAGCCTATTGCCATTAACCGGGCACAAATCCAAACTCCGAGCTGCTACTGAGAATTTCATAGAAAAACCCAATAACTTTTTGCTCGACCTGGGAATCGAACCCGGGACCCCTTGCACAGCAGTCGCACTTGCGACCACGAGACCAACGGGGCAATTTCGGTCATGGCAGCCATTATCAATGGAGTACAGTCCGTGCCACGAAAGATGAGACTTGGCGAGTGTCAGTATGGGGAGCTTGCGCAGGTACTAAGTGTACGAAATAGTTATCCATAATTTGTATATCTATTCAGAGATTTTTCGATGACATTGGAATTAAAACAACATACAAAAATTATTCACAATATTTATTACAAAATAATAAAGTTGGAGGTCAAGTCTCATCTTTCGCGGCACGGTTTGTACGCAGGAGATTGGTTAGTGCACTAGTGTGTGCGCAAATACAGGATCGCTGGATCATTCGGGTCCCTTCAAGAATCCATTCAAAAAAGAACGCTGCCAGTTTGGATTGCTCATCTCCTACCTGTCCTGCCTTACATCTTTATTTTTTATGTGTTGTTTTATATTCGCCTTCATTGTTTTCACAGAAGCTATTAGAATATTGTAACAAGGATTTCATAAAAACCTAATTCAAAACAGTATCCTTTGGAGTTTCTTACCCGTTCTTTTCCATAGACTCTCATAGCCATAGGCGTATATAGGGGGGGGCCGGGTGGGCCGGGCCCACCCCAGAATGGTCTTGTGCCCACCCCAGGCTGTAGGGCTCACCTTCCGCCTGACCGCATTGCATCGCATCGGCCATGGCATCTAAGGGGCCAGGCCCCCCCTGAAAACTATCTCTAGATACGCTAATGCTCATAGCCCGACATTTCGACTGTCTCTGGGATGGCAACGCATTTGCAAGGCCTCTGGTATTGCAGATGTGTATAGGCAGCGGTGACCACTTAACATCATCAGGTGGGCCGTTAGCTTGTTTACCGTTCAACGTAATTCTCCAGTCACTTTTATCAGGACCATCACTCGATTACATAGTAAAGTATTATCGCCACGCTTGTAAGGTCTCACTATCAACTTCCGTGACGCCCCCTCCGTGTCGCGGCATTTCATAATTACTTGATAATACGTCTTGATAAACTCGTTTCCTTATTTGTCGTCCGTGATGGTGACATCCATCACTGCTTCGGTTTGCAGTCGATTAAAGTATTATTGAACACACTCCTTCAAGGCTGTATTCCGCGAAGCGTTTGGCAGAGGTGTATCGATGGACACCCACAGTCTGCCCGTATGTTTAGGTCCCATGTTATAGGGGCAAGCCTGTTGCCATTAAACGGGCACAAATCCTAACTCCGAGCTGCTACTGAGAATTTTATAAAAACCCCAATAAAACTTTGCTCGACCTGGGGATCGCACCCAAGACCTGTAACGTAGCAGTCACGCTTAGGACCACCACTAGGTTAACGAGGCAATTTACCACTGATCATCTGAGATTGTTTTAATATTTGTTATGTTTGCAACGAATAGGCTCCAAAACTACTAGACCAATTTTAATCATTTTTATCATAGGCTATATAACATCACGCTACGACCCACGGGAGCGAGCAGTAACCAAAAATGTATGGATGGTGAAATAAGTCACGCGGACGAAGTCGCGGGCACTTCGCTAGTAATTTATATTATTCGAAGTCTCGGCGCCATGACTGCACGCACTGAATGCTAATTAATGCAGCTACTTAGTATATAATGAGGGTTCGGTCTTGAAGTAACTAAGTGTTAGGTAATCTGTATGTAAGCTCTTATGTTTGATTTTGCGTTGAGTCGCATGTTGTGTATATGTCGCAGTAAGATAGATAAAGCCGTAATATAGTTATATCCCTAGGGATATAATTATATACCGTAACATACTCATACGAAAGCGATTCATTACTATCTCACTAGGAATATAGTTATAAAACGGTCCACGTTTAGTGATATACTTATATTACTAGATTAAGTTTAGTGAAATAGCTTTCGGAGTGTGCGGCGCAGGCGATGTATAAGGAAAAGTTTTAGAAAAGCGAAATGAAAGTCATAAAATTGGAACATCAATTAGTATCCTGAAAGATTGGTAACCTAGAAATGCAATACAGCTTTCAAACATTACTTTGAATAATCCTATACCAATGAAAACTTGTCACTGATAGAAATATGCCAAAAATTGACGCACTTTGGTGGCCAAAGTTATTTAAAATGTTCCTGTAAAATATCGAATATACAGTGTTCTACTAAAAGATGTGCCTGTAAGAAGCATTCAGTGCTATGTAATTCTAGATGTCATGATTCCTCTTCTTGTCTGAACAAAAATTAAAAAATACTTCTAAAGAAACCTAGATCTCAACTTGTTGATAAGAAATAAAGATATCTCAAAACTGTTTGGCTTTAAAAGATTTTTAATGTTTGATTAGTTTTAATTGTATTGTTAATGTTTAAATTCCAAAAAAATATGATCGTATTAATTATAATTACTTTAATCCGTACTTTCCGTACTATACTATATTTACTATATTATACTATATACACGGTCACTTTTACATCGTTCCGAAGTCGAAACACAGGAACTCCAGTCAAGTAATAGGTATTATTGGCGTTGTTTTTTTTTTAGACGTCTCTAAGGCCTAGTAAATTTATGTCATTTTTTTTTTTTTAAATATTTAAATGTTATTAGCGCTTCTGTCTGATCGTTGAATGGATTTTTCAAAGGCGTTCGCATGTGTAGTCGATAAGTTTTACGCACAAATATGAATTGACTACAAGGAAGCGTTATTTCGAGTTCTCAATATTTGACAGTGCCAATAGTTTCTGTTACTATGTTAGAGCTTATCGCTTTCGGCTCCAGAACGATGTAAAAGTAAGCGTGTATACTTACTAGCTACTATAACTGTTCGGCTGCCCGTTGTCTTGGTTGCAAGAGCGATAGTTCGATTCCTAGGTCGGGCAAAGTGTTATTGGGATTTTCTATTACGAATTTCTCAGTAACAGCCCGGAGGTTGAAAGTTGGTGGTGTTACACCTCCGTGGCTCGGAAACCATCACGCCTATATTCCCCGAAGTTTCAGGAAGTCTACCATTGTATGTTTTTTAGGTCCCATGTCATAGGGGCCAAGATTATTACTATTAACCGGGCACAAACTCCGAGTTGCTACTGAGAATTTCATAGGAAAAACCCAATAACACTTTTTGGTCAACCTTCGAATCGCACCCAAGAGCTCTAGCGTAGCTTTCGCGCTTAAGACCACTAGACTAACGAGGCAGTTAAAGTTTAATTAAAATAAATAAATTAAATACGAAAAATTTTAAAGCAAACATTTCAAAATTTTACTACCACTTCCCCGCCTCCATTCCTCCTCAGATAAAGTCGCGCTTACGACCACAAGACCAACAGGGCGGTACACAATACTTTTACAATATGGCTTCAGCACCAGGGGCTTTTGTTAAAGGCTAAGAAGTTGGAAAATTAAATATGAAAAGAATGAAAGAAAAAAATGTTTTAAATACACGTGCTCTTAAGAAATGTGTAATCTTCATTTTATTGTAGTACTAGAGAACTGCCCGCGACTTTTTCCCCGTGGCTTATTTCATCAGCGTTATGTCTTTGGTTACCGCTCCGCTCCCGTGGGTCATAGCCTATAGGCTATAGGCCATATATGCAAATAGACAGTGCCTACCCTATAAAATACATATTTATACGAGTAATTACTATCGTTAAAATAAAAACATAATACGAATTTAAATGTGTGCCTCGATTTTAATATATTATGTTCTTTATTTTAAAGGGTAGGCAGTGTCTTTTTGCCTATATCGACCGCATGCCACTGCCTATAGCCTTCCTCGATAGCAAGACTAGCCAATAACAAAAATAATTTTGCAATTCGAACCAGTAGTTCCTGAGATTAGCGCGTTCAATAGAACAAATTCTTCAGCTTTAAGATATTAGAATAGATTATAAATGTGGAAGTTTCGATGGATTTTTGTTACTTACTGCCAAAACGGCTGAACGGATCTGGATGAAATTTGGTACTTAGATAGATCATATTCTGTAAAACGTGAAGTACGCTTCGGCGCGCCCCGTTTTTTTTAAATCGTACATAATAGCCTTTTTTTGGATGCGCTATCATCAAATGATTTCTCCCGCCCTGGAAAGCAGGGATTGTCAGACTTTTACTGACTAAAACCCATCCATGTTCCTTCTTGTGCCCTTTGCGTTTCGGGGACGCGGTTTCTCTTTCGAACAACCCGCAGCCCCGGCAGGCAACAACCCTGACTCCGAATTGCTGACATCCCTTCGAGGCGCCCATGGAACACGAAAGCAAAAATAATACCCAGAGGTATTATTTAGCTGATGCATCTCGCAATATTCAAATGAACCTTCTGTATAAAGACGTAAGGTCGCAATTTTCTCAAGCGGCACTGCTGCATTGTTCCGACAAGCTGGCCTTGTGAACGCTTCCGTGGTGCTACGTCACTGCTGACCGACGTGTCTTTTACGCGTTATTTTACCTTAAAGGTGAAGACGAGAATTCTCCACTGTCTCTTAAAACAGTTTTGGTTTGATATTACTTTGTCATTTCGGTTGTTGGATTTTCAACTTAACGCGCTGACCTGTGCGGTGAAATTTCAATAGTGAGCACGCAAAGTAATATTGTAATAATACTGTTTTAAGAGCAGGCCCTTTGTACCAAAGGACCTGGTAAAGGTCGCGGGTAATCGCTGGATACGGACAGCGTAGGACCAGTCATCTTTTACTCAGTAGCAGCCCGGAGTTTGCAAGTTGGTGGTGTGGCACCTCCGTGTCTGTTGGTCCTGCGCCTGATCTCTCTCCGGTCGTGTCGGATTGCCGTCCCATCGGACTATGAAAGTGAGAGAAGAGGGAGTGGATCTCTGTTTGCGCACTTACTTGAGCTCTATAATATATTGCGTACTTGGTTATTCTCCATTGAGATTAGCAGCCGTGACCAAAATCAAATCGGGTTGTAGAATACAGATTTTTTGTTGCTTTGAAAACAATAAATAGTGAATTGAGATGACAAAAAGTGACGTCATAGTTCAGTATTGTCATACAAAATCTATGGGGGAAGCGCGTTTTGACAGCTCATAAAAAGTACGTCAATTGCTTAGTGGTGTCATCTACCCAATTCAATGCCTTACTTTTAGATAGACTACTGCAGTTCACTACCGGGAGGCAAGTGTACACGGCTCCACAAAATGTTTATTTGAATGTAAACGACTCGCTGATTCACATCACACGAAATTACCATCAAGTGGCCTTACCCTTGACTTTATTCTGGGAAATATTGTGTTGGCAACATTGATTAAAGGCGAGTGAAGTTGCAGCGAGCCGGTAGCGCCACCGTCGGCGGGGCGTGGCTAACGTCAGACCGTAACGGTGGAGTGGGGAGTTTCGCCGTCGCTGCGACCTCTTTTTTGCTCGAGCCGAGGAGAACGACGGTTGTGCCTGGCCTACTGCTTGATTTTGTGATCCATAGTTGTTGTTATCGGGATTTGATTAATTTAATAAGATTAAAAGTGGTTATTTGTTATAGTGATTTTTATGTACCTTTTAATGATTAAATATATATTTACCTATATACAGTAATCTCAGTTATTGTGTCTCACCCACTCTCTGACAAAAAGAAGTTTACATCAGAAGTGGGATACCACGAGGCCTGAGTTCGCTACCTGACCCGCGCTATTTTTTTTATTTTCTCTCAAGTAGATTCGTTATCGTAACTACCCACAATATATTGACATGGGTCACAAAAGAAAACGCAAAAGTAAACAGACATGTAGAAAAAAACGTGTAAAAAGATCATCGTCAAGCAGTAGCTCAAGCTCTAACAGTGACAACAGTGGAACCCGGACGCCATCGCCGCCACCCGTGGCTCGAAAACGGAAAAACCAGGTACCACAAACGAACGATGAAGCAACTGTGAGTACAAATAATTCTACTCTCCACAATATGATACCTGACTTCGATCCGCTGCGTGATAATGTCATTTCATGGTTAAATGTGATAGAATCTTACGCTGTTACCTTCTCATGGACCGATAGTGCGATTCGTTATCAAGCTCTAAATAAGCTCAAAGGTTCTGCGAAGGTTTGGTACGAGTCGTTATTGCGAAACGATCATTTATGGACAACCTGGAGGTGGAAAGATTGGAGGCAAAGAATAAGTGATACTTTTAGGGTAAAAAGGAATATGTATGAACTTTTGAAAGAAATTGTAGATAAAAAACCGATCGAAAACCAACCCTTGTATGACTTCTTCTTTGAACAAAAATCGAAAATCGATGGTTTAGGTTTGAATTTCATGGAGGCGGACATTATATCGATAATATTAGGAAACATAGGCGATAGTAATATTACTGCATCAGTTGAGGCTAGTGATTTTAAGTCGTGCGATAGTTTAGCAGGATTTTTACATAGTAGGGTTTATAAATCGAAGTCAGAAAAGCAGGCTATTAATAACAATAGCAATTCTACCCGCAAAGACAGCAATTTAATCAAACCACATAACCAAGCGACGAATCCCTTCGTACGAACATCAACTAGTATAAATAACCCCGTAACATCCAACAGCCCAGTAAATCCCAACCAAACACAAAGCCGTAAACCGTTAGAATGTTATAATTGCGGTGGTAATCATAAACGGATACAGTGTACAGTAAAATGCGAGTTTTGTGGGAAAAAGGGGCATTCTGAGGCTGTATGTTACCATAAAAAGAATGCAAAAATTGAGAAAGATGGACAAGTAGATAAGCAGGAAATAAAATGCGTTCAAACTAACAGTAGTAAAGACAAATTTTGTAAAAGAATTGTTCTTAACGGCTTAGCGGCAGATGCATTCATAGACACCGGAAGTAGTTGTTCAATTATATCAGCCAAAACCGTAAAAAGCATGAAACTCCAAAAGTACACTTTGGATTTACCAGTAACATTGCAGGGATTTTCCAAGGATAACCTACAGGTCGTAAATGAGGTCGTTAAGGTGAATATCGAGTTAGATTCCGTTAATATAAATAAAGTCGAGATGTATGTGCTTGATCAACTATCGGGTTGCAATATTTTAATTGGACGTAATATAACTGAACTACCGTTTTTGATGTATGTCAGGATTGGGGAATCCTTGACTTTTAGACGCGTGGCAAAGTTGGATGAAATATGCAACGTAGTTATTGATTCAAATTTGAATTTCGATGCAGATTCTCACCACGACGCGTTACTCAAACTCTTTACGACGTACGAAAAATGTATTGCTTTGAATATTAAACAGTTAGGAAAAGTTCGAGGTCATGAAATGGTAATTAATTTAGAAAATAGCAAACCAGTGCATTTTAAACCGTACAGAACCTCTTACTCCGATAGGCAAATTATTAGAGATATGGTTAGTGAACTTCTAGAGAACAATATTATTCGCGAAAGCCACTCTGCATATGCGAGTCCGGCTTTGCTCGTGAATAAAAAAAACGGTGAAAAGCGTTTATGTATTGACTACCGCGCTCTTAATAAAATTACCATTCTTGATAAATACCCGATGCCACGCATCGAAGACTTAATAGACAGACTTCAGGGTTGTAAAATTTTTACTAGTTTGGACCTTAAAAGTGGGTATTATCAAATCTCAATGTCCACAGACTCCATTAATAAGACTGCGTTTATAACGGAAGACGGGCATTACGAATTTTTAAGACTACCCTTCGGTTTAGTCAACGCACCTTCATGTTTTCAACAAATGATGAACAAGGTTATGGGTAATTTGAGATTTGGTAAAATAATCCTTTACCTTGACGATATTTTACTAGTGAGTGAGACGGCGGAAGAAAATTTAGAATTGCTTGAAACAGTTTTGCGCATTTTCAAACAATATAGTATTACTCTAAATTTAAAAAAGTGCCATTTTTTAAAAACCGAAATTGAATTTTTAGGCTACAAAATATGTTCTCTAGGGCTCAGACCAAGTGAAAATAAGGTTAATGCGGTAAAAGAGTTCCCTGTTCCTAAGACAGTGCATCAACTGCGTCAATTTCTAGGACTAATTAGCTATTTTCGCAAATTTATCAAAAATTGTGCCATCCTTACGAGTCCGTTGTCTAGGTTGCTAAAAAAAAATTGTCCCTGGTCCTGGAAATCTGAACAGGAGAATGCGTTCGTTACATTAAAGAGTGTATTAACTTCAAATAACGTACTTACATTGTTTGACCATACAAAACAATCGATTCTTTACACTGATGCAAGCAGAGAAGGGATTGCCGGTATTTTAATGCAGTTAACAGAGCAAGGCGAAAAACCTGTGCATTATTATAGCCGACAGACCACTGAGGACGAAAAGAAATATCATTCTTTCGAACTCGAATTATTGGCTATTGTACAGTCACTGGCTAAATTTAGGCACTATTTGCTAGGTACACATTTTCGCATTATAACTGATTGTAGTGCAGTACGTTATGCGTTAACTAAGAAAGATATAATCCCCAGAATTGCGCGATGGGTTCTATTTACTCAAGAGTTTGCTTACGAAATTATTCACCGGGAGGGTAGTCGTATGCAACACGTCGATGCTCTAAGTAGGAACCCCTCGTCTTCAGGAGAAAGAACAGAAGCTGAAATTGTTATGTCTATTACGGAATCGGACTGGTTACTTTCAGTACAGCTTCAAGACCCCGCGCTAGTCAAAATTAGGAATATCCTAGAATCGGGTAATACCGACGAACATAAGGACATATTTCATAAGTACCAGCTTCTAGGAAATAAGGTTTATCGAAGCACAAACCAGGGTCGTCGATGGGTGGTACCTAAGAATTGTATATGGCAAATAATAAAGTATAACCACGACGACCTCGGTCACTTCTCGATAGATAAAACAGTCGAACGAATTGCGTCGCGATATTGCTTCTCTCGCATGCGGCATATAGTGAAAAAGTATATAAAAAACTGTATCAACTGTATTTTCTATAAGAGCAAAGGTGGTCCAAAAGAAGGAGAATTATATCCTTTACCAAAACATGCTCAACCATTCCATACTTTACATTTGGACCACCTAGGTCCCTTTGTAGAAACTAATAATCTGAATAAATACATATTAGTAGCTGTTGATGCGTTCACGAAATTTGTATTTATTTCAGCAGTCCATAATACTGACAGTAGTAATGTAATTTCGGAATTAGATAACTTAGCAAAAATATTCGGTAACCCTAGAAGGCTAATTACGGATGCTGGTGCAGCATTTACATCTAAATTATTTAAAGACTACTGTGTTTCGAAAAATATTAGGTTTCATACAATAGCTACCGGAATGCCACGTTCAAACGGTCAGGTCGAAAGATTTAATAAAACTATTTTAGACGCCATGCGGGCTATGGGTGCAGATTTAGAGGAGGATAGTTGGGATAATTGTATTACACAACTACAACAAGCTATTAATAGTACCTATCATAAAACTATTAAGGCCGTACCTAGTGAGGTTTTGTTTGGGTATCGGCTGCGTACCAATAACGATAACAGAGAACCTGAGCTTGATAACGATGACGAATCCACTACAGACGTGACGGAACTGCGTAAATGTGTCGCTAGAAATATATGCGACAGTGCTGAGTACCAGAAACAAAGATTTGATCAAAAGCATATCAAACCTAAAGTATACCATGAAGGGGAACTTGTGCTCCTAAAGATACAAAGCACAACAAATGATGGGCGAAGTAGAAAGCTACTACCAGTCTTCAAGGGGCCGTTCCAAATAAAGAAATGTTTGGGCCATGACAGATATGAAGTGAGAGATATGAGAGGTAGCGAAAGATCTACGAGAGCCTATAATGGGGTGGCGGCAGCGGAAAATATGAGACCCTGGATAAATATCGACAACTGGCGAATGGATTAAAAGGAGAAATAAAAGGCGTGTTGGCAAGGTAATAAGGCTTAGATTTATTTTATTAACGTGAGTAAAAATATTGTATCCTGGTTATTTTGAATTACTGAGTGACCTGAGGTAACTTAAGTTAACTTTGCTCCAAGCGAACAAAGTGAGCTGAAACTGCAATCCCCTAAGTACAAAGGAGAAAAGCGGTAACAGGCACTGGTGGACGTTTGAAGAGTGAGTTGATCGCAGGTGTTCCCTAAGCATAAAGTCAACACAGCCTTCAGGTCAACTCTAGCGACCCAAGTCTTCAGCAACAGAACTTTAGAGATTACCTAAGACTAAAGGTTCTCTCAGGGTGTCTAAAGTTGTTATAGATTGGTGTTGAGAAATAGTCATGATAGGCCGAGAGTTTTTGTTGATGTCATGTGCTCTGTAATATAACGTATGTATTTATTTTAGAATGTGTCGTGCCTGAGGACATGCACGGCGCAGGAGGGCCGTGTTGGCAACATTGATTAAAGGCGAGTGAAGTTGCAGCGAGCCGGTAGCGCCACCGTCGGCGGGGCGTGGCTAACGTCAGACCGTAACGGTGGAGTGGGGAGTTTCGCCGTCGCTGCGACCTCTTTTTTGCTCGAGCCGAGGAGAACGACGGTTGTGCCTGGCCTACTGCTTGATTTTGTGATCCATAGTTGTTGTTATCGGGATTTGATTAATTTAATAAGATTAAAAGTGGTTATTTGTTATAGTGATTTTTATGTACCTTTTAATGATTAAATATATATTTACCTATATACAGTAATCTCAGTTATTGTGTCTCACCCACTCTCTGACAAAAAGAAGTTTACAATTGGTAAGTGTACAGTGGGAAGTTGTATTGTCTTATTACTGAACAAAGGACTCTTCTCGTACTGAAGGCACGAGCATTGATCACCACGCTTGCTCAAGGCGGGTTGGCGATTTCAGACTTATTTTAACTGAGTGGTTTTTTCACCCGTTTTAAGTTACTTCTTTGGTTACTGCTCTGCACCCGTGAGTCGTAGCGTGGTGATATATAGCCTATACAATTCCTCATGAATTTGCCTTTGTTTAATTCTATAAGCCGACTGGTATTTCCAGAGGTTAGCGCGTTTCCGATTGGCGCGATTGGTTGCGATTGGACGGGCTCGCCCCCTATTACATAGGACCTAAATATACCGGCGAACTGTGGGTGTACATTGGTACACCTCTGCCTAACCCTTCGGGGAATACAGGCGTGATGGATGGTAGCGCGTTTAAACATTAAGCCCAGGTTTCCTCACGATGTTTTCCTTCACCAATGTCAATGGTGCCCAAGATAAATTTAGAAACTACACATAAAAGTCACATTGGTAGGTACTTGCCCGGTAACGAAGCCACAACTTTGATCATGAGAGGGGGACACCTAAATCACTAGGCGATCACAACTCCCTTTCGATAAAAAAATTAAATCAAAAATACTTTTTTTCGCTATTCCACACTGTCTACACAAAGACTCTGTACACACAATCAAAGCCACGGGAAACAGCTTGTGTTAGTTATAAATAACACTACATACTATGCTTCATGACAGACTTTTCCTTCCTCCACACCCACACAATGGAATAGAAACCAGGGCCTGTACTGTAGCCATGTAACAAACGATAAACGCAAACGCTGAGTAGGCTTTAATAGATCTTCAACTTTATGTGCTTGGTTTTAAGTTGAAGATCTAATGAAGATTGCATAGCGTTTTCGTTCTTTCCAGTCGCTAACGCTTAGAAATCTTTAATAGATTTTCAACTTAAGGCTCTGGGGTATAAAGTTGAAAATCTATTGTTACCTACCGAGCGTTTACGATTATCGTTTGTGACTTGGCTAGGGGGGCAGGGCCTGTAGCCATGAAACAAACGATAAACGCAAACGCTGAGTAGGCTTTAATAGATCTTCAACTTTATGTGCTTGGTTTTAAGTTGAAGATCTAATGAAGATTGCATAGCGTTTTCGTTCTTTCCAGTCGCTAACGCTTAGAAATCTTTAATAGATTTTCAACTTAAGGCTCTGGGGTATAAAGTTGAAAATCTATTGGTACCTACCGAGCGTTTACGATTATCGTTTGCGATTTGGCTAGGGGTGCAGAAGTCCTACTATAGAAGCGGTGACAAGTACGTCTTTAAATGGTTCCGTGGTCCGTCGGTTAATGCCGCGATGGCCCAGTGTTAACGCGCCCGCCTCTCATGCACGAGGTTGTGGGCTCGCAACCGGGCACGAGCAAGTACCAATGTGACTTTTTCAAACTCATATGTACTTTCTAAGTTTATCTTGGACATCACTGACATCGGTAACCATGACAGAGGCCCTTGAGGCGGTTTAGAAACTCTAGACACCGCACGATAAAGAAGAAGAATCGTTCCGAGACCTCGAGATTGGCAGGGCCTAGATGGGAGAGGGGTGAGGGGTGCGGGGAACGGGGGGCTGTCCTTGCCCCGCATTTGTAATGTACTTACAAGTTACCCCTCTCAGAAATAAGAAGTGGGGATGAAGTAAAGCAAGTAATTAATTGGCGGTTTAGAAACTCTGACACTAGGATGTGTGGGGTCGTTAGACCTTACTGCCCACACGATAAAGAAGAAGATTGGACACTCGTGGAAGATCTCGGTAAACCACTTTTTACCCTAATGCTTTTAGTAATAAGGCTTAGTAATAAATAAGTAGTTTATTACATACACATACCATCATGCTTATATTCATTGTTAGGCAGAGGTGTACCTAAGTATACTCACATTTCGCCGGTATGTTTATGTCTCATATAAAAGGGGGCAAATCCTAACTCCGAGCTGCTACTGAGAATTTCATAGAAAAACCCCAACACTTTTCTCGACCTGGGAATCGCATCCAAGACCTCTATCGTAGCAGCCGCGCTTAGGACCACTAGGCTAACGAGGCAGTTCAAGAGGCCTTCTGTTCAACATTTACTGGCTAATGGGGCAACGACCACGTCCAACGGTTTAATCTCTACGAGATAAAAACAATACAAATGTGTACCTACCCAGTGTACTCTGCACTGCGTCACAAAATACATACAATGTATGTATACTAGGTTATGCTGCAACTTTGTCTGTGTTAATATCGGTTTTCTGTGGGGTTTGATTTGTTGCGCGGCACCCTAATTCTTTTTCTAAGTATATAATATTATAAGGAGGTAAGATATTTTTTGTTTGTTTTTAACGAATAGGCTCCAAAACTACTGGACCGATTTTAACCATTTTTCACCAATAGATAGCTACTTTATTCCTGTGTAACGTAGGCTGTATACCATCACGCTACGACACACGGGAGCAGAGCATTAACAAAAAACGTAACTTATGGCAGGTGAAATAAGCAACGCTGACGAAGTCGCGGGCAGTCCGCTAGTTTTAAATATTACCGTCATTTACGCCGAACGTCGCGGGAAAAAAGCAAGTTTATGTATATTTAAATCTGATTTAAAATTATAGTGTTTGGAAACATCGACCGAGGCAGCTCCAAGCGCGTTCGCCTTGAGGTCACGCATCAATTATGCAGCTTCATGCCAGTGCCGGGTCTCAATAACCTCGAAAGCAACCAAATTTATCGTTTAGCACATTTACACGAGAATTCACTGTTGAGCCTACTCGGAAAAACTTCACATTCAAGTTTCGAGAGGAACACAAAATTAGGTATTCATACATACATACATAAACTCACGCCTTTTTCCCATGGGGGTAGGCAGAAACAACGGAACGCCACCTGCTACGATCCTTACATACTCCTTTCGCTTCGTCCCCGTTCATACATCTGCCCCCTAGCCAAGTCACAAACGATAAACGCAAACGCTGAGTAAGCTATAATAGATCATCAACTTTATGTGCTTGGTTTTAAGTTGAAGATTTAATGAAGATTGCATAGCGTTTTCGTTCGTTTCAGTCGCTAACGCTTAGAAATCTTTAATAGATTTTCAACTTAAGGGCTCTTGAGTATTAAGTTGAAAATCTATTGGTACCTACCGAGCGTTTACGATTATCGTTTGTGACTTGGCTAGGGGGGTTGGTCATACAAGCACGCCGGTTACGAGTACTGCGCACCCGACCGTTCTGAAGAACCTCACCAATAAGGTCAGGGTAGGTCTTTCTATGAGCCCAAGCCCTATTGAGCCCAAGTAGTATCTTCTTCTTCATCGTGTGGGCAGTAAGGTCTAACGACCCCACACACCCAGTGTCAGTTTCTAAACCGCCTCAAGGGCCTCTGACATGGTCACCGATGTCAGTGATGTTCAGAAGTTAATGAATGAGAAAAAGTCACATTGGTACTTGCCCGTGCCGGTTGCGAACCCACAACCTAGTGCATGAGAGGCCATCAGGACATTTTTATATACCATCACGCCCGTATTCCCCGACGGGTTAGGCAGAGGTGTACCAATGCACACCCACAGTTCGCCGGTATATTTAGGTCCCATGTAATAGGGGGCGAGCCTATTGCCATTAATCGGGCACAAATCCAACTCCGAGCTGCTACTGGGAATTTCATAGAAAAACCCAATAACACTTGCTCGACCTGGGAATCGAACCCAGGACCTCTAGCGAAGCAGTCGTGCTTAGGACCACTAGGCTATCGAGGCATTTTTAAGTAGTATAAATAACTACAAATGCATCATCGATACGAAAAGAAAAAGAACATCGCAGTTTACATTTCTCTGTCTGAATTATCTGTACGAGGTCAACACACGCGATTGTTAAACTGTGTGTGTTGCACATATCTCCGCTCTGTTATCGTTCTACAATACTATGAGACTGTTTGTTTTATAAACGGACTAGTTATTGCATGCGACTTTGTCTGCGTCAATGCCGGTGTAATTACAGGCAAGCAGGAGTAAAAAATTGTTCCCGGTTAATGGCAATAGGTTTGCCCCCTATTGCATGGGACTTACAACATACCGGTGAACTGCGGGTGTATATTGGTTACACCTCTGCCTAACCCTTCGGGTAATGCAGGTGTGATGGTATGTATGTATGTGTAATTACAGAAACAAGAGACGCTTCAACACTGTTTCTGTAATGGTAAGGCATTTGCAAGGACTGCAGCATTGCAGATGTGTATAGGCAGCGTACATAGCAATTAACATCAGGTGGGTCGTCGGCTTGTTTGCCATCCAAAGAAATTAAAAAAAAATTGCCAGCAGGAACACGGTTTAACAATAATAAGACAACAAACTTAAAGTCAAAGCGCTTGTGAGTGATTCAAAAGGAAGGACTATACGAATAGAACATCACGCTACGACACGGGAGCGGAGCAGTAACCAAAGACGTGTTTGTCTCCTCTTCACGCTCAAACGGCTGAACGGATCTGGATGAAATTTGGCACAGATATAGATTGCAGTGTGGAATAACACATAGGATACTTTTTATCCCGAAAAAACGTACGATAATATATCAACTTTGACTCGGACGAAGTCGCGGGTAAAAGCTAGTTATGAATATATCAATAGAAACTGCTGATCTACGAAGCTCAAATGGTAGCAATTGACTATAAGATCCTAAGAAATCCTGATGCCAATGCCACAGCCTCACAAAAAAGGGTCGATCACATGTACAGTCAGCAACAAAAGTCGATTAACATTTTAGATTTTTTAATCCTAATTATTGAGCACAATATCAAAGGAAATACATGGATGGTGGATGTAAAATAAACCCTGGCCTAAAATACTAAAAAAATTTAGTATATTGTGTTATTTCGTATCTATTTCAATGGTTTCCAAAATTAACAGTGTTAACCGACTTTTGTTGCTGACCGTACAGGCCACCTGTACACAGTTTTTGTGCACTGCGTACGGTCCCCCGCTCCCCCCCTCCCCGCCGCTCGTCGCGACATCCGCGTGTATTTTAGGGCGGCGGTACGTTGAACCCGAAGGTCGGTCGCTACCTGCGCACGCGCATATGTCTACCCTCGATCCTTACGCACACATGTGGGCTCTTTGTGCGTGCCATTTTGTAGATATTGCCCTAGCATTGGTCGTATGACTACATAGTTGACAAATCTAGGCAGACGATGTTCGTATGGAGAAGCATGAGCTACGCTAGAGGTCTTGGGTTCGATTCCCTAGTCGAGCAAAGTGTTATTGGGCTTTTTTATAAAAGTTTCAGCAGGAGTTAGGAGTTGTGCCTGGTTAATGGCAATCATCATTATCTGCTTAGCCTTTTCCCAATTATGTTGGGGTCGGCTTCCCGTCTAACCGGATGCAGCTGAATACCAGTGTTTACAAGGAGCGACTGCCCATCTGACCTCCACAACCCAGTTACTGGGCAACACGACTAGTTACATGGGACCTAAACATACCGACGAACTGTGGGTGTACATTGGTACACCTCTGCCTTACCCTTCGGGGAATACAGACGTGATGGTATATTATATGTATGTAAGAATGAGCAAGAAACTTCTTTTTAAGAATAAATGTTTACAATATTTGTTACAAAGTCATGTACAGGATAACACGTGAATGCGATGTACTTAGCAACACAAACATACCATCACGCCTATATTCCCCGAAGGGTTTGGCAGAGGTGTACCAATGTACACCCACAGTTCGCCGATATATTTACGTCCCATGTAAAAGGGGGCGAGCCTATTGCCAAACACACAAATCCTAACTCCGAGCTGCTACTGAGAATTTCACAGAAAAACCCAATAAAACCAACCAACCATTCTTGCAACATCCCTTCAAGTATCAAGTCATCTCATGACAATAAACTATATCTCAACATAAAAGGACAACCTACGTCTTATTGTATGTATATTACAAGAAACCCTACACCCACAACGTTATCCCAACGTGTTAAGGTTGATATTTGTTTAGCAAGAAACGTGCGACAAAAAAACGCGAGTCGAGTACAAAAAGTGGTGCGGGCTCACGGCTTACCTGCCTACCTTCGAGGTAGAATTTGTTTGAAAGCTTGAAGAATAAAAGATTGATTTCACAATGCCTTCTCAAAATTTTTAGGTTTGTACCTGTCTTTTAGAGAAAATACAGTTTTTAAGGTTCCGTACCTCGAGAGGCTAAAACGGAACCTTTATAGAATCACTTGACTTTGATCTTTTGACTTTTTCTAATTCATATGTACTTTCTAAGTTTATCTTGGACATCACTGACATCGGTAACCGTGTCAGAGGCCCTTGAGGCGGTTTAGAAACTCTGACACTAGGGTGTGTAGGGTCGTTAGACCTTACTGCCCACACGATAAGAGAAGAAGATAGGATCACTTTGTTGTCCGTCCGTCTGTCTGTCAAGACCCTTATTCTCAAGAACGCGTGGAAGTATCAAGCTGGAATTTATATCAAATACTCAGGTCTACTGTCCCTTGGAGCTGTGAAAATATTAAACTTCTAAGCCAACGCA
Organism: Caradrina clavipalpis; assembly: GCA_932526535.1. Taxonomy (NCBI): domain Eukaryota; kingdom Metazoa; phylum Arthropoda; class Insecta; order Lepidoptera; family Noctuidae; genus Caradrina; species Caradrina clavipalpis. The sequence goes on from OW052115.1 coordinate 7,268,639, forward strand.
ATCAAAAGATACAGCTGTTTATGCCGCAAATTAATCGCGAACTCGCAAAGGAATCAAAACCTACAGGGTACGTCCCGTGAACTCAGAATCTTGAAATTTGTTACGAAGCAACGTCTTATAGCATGGATAAAGGAAAAATTGCGAATACCGTACATTTTTAGTTACATCATCATCATCTTCCTGCCCTTATCCCATGTTACTTGAGGTCGGCGCAACACGTTTTCTTCTTCCATGCCGTCCTGTCAACCGTCATGCTATCACTGACTCCCTTCTCTTTCATATCATTCTTCACACAATCCATCCATCTTTTCTTTGGCCTCCCTCTTCCTCTCCATCCAACCACATTTTTAGTTACATCATATAATAAAAAATATTTTTGTACGGAACCCTCGGTTCGCGAGTTCGACTCGCACTTGCCCGGTTTGTTTGTGAGTACATTCAAAAACTTTTGCGCTCCATACAAATGTTAATTCTTTTGTTTTTTCTTTTCGCTTTTATTTGTTACAACAAAAGAGATTTTGAGTAAAAGTTTTTGGTTTTGCAAGACGTCTATTAAATGGCATCGGATTTGTCGAAAAATTTAAGAAAATCATTTTTTGAAACGTGTTGTAATAGTGTTTTTAACTCAAAGGTATAAAAAAAATATATAAACAGTTTATTTCTTAATTAAAAAATATGGATTCTTACTTTTTTCATATTACAATAGAAAGCTGCGTCATTTGTGAGTGTCATGGGCTATATCATATCACGCTATGACCAACGGGAGCGGAGCAGTAACCGAAGATGTAACTGAACGTGGATGACACATGTCTTCTTCTTCATCGTGTGGGCAGTAAGGTCTAACGACCCCACACACCCTAGTGTCAGAGTTTCTAAACCGCCTCAAGGGCCTCTGACATGGTTACCGATGTCAGTGATGTCCAAGATAAACTTAGAAAGTACATATGAATTAGAAACACTTACATTGGTACTTGCCCGTGCCCGGTTGCGAACCCACAACCTCGTGCATGAGAGGCGGGTGCCTTAACCACCAAAGTGCAATCGGGTACAACGACTTTCTTGTTTTAGGGATTTTTCATAAATTCTCAGAAAAGCAGTCGGGTTTTTTAGTTTTTTAAATTACCGTTTTTTTATTTATATTTTTTTTAGTTTTTTATTTTGATATACCCAGTGTCACTTTCACAGTAAATACAAAGCTAACGACACCTCTCAAGCTAAAATCCATCGAGCCGTTCAGGCTGCAGAGCGATCCAAACATTTGAATTTGGCGCCAAAAATCCGCCATTTTGTTTTTTTTATTTTGATATACCCAGTGTCACTCTCACGGTAAATACGAATCTAACGACACCTCTCAAGCTAAAATCCATCAAGCCGTTCAGGCTGCAGAGCGTGCCAAACAATTATACATACATACATACATACATACATACAAACATACTCTCGAAAAACATAACCCTCCTTCTGGCGCAGTCGGGTAAATAACCCTCCTTCTGTCGCAGTCGGGTAAAAATGGAGCCCTAGTCTTCGGAAGGTGCGGCGTCATTGTACGAGCTTCAAAGATAGCACCTAAGTCAATCTAGGGTGGGGCTGGTCTATGCGCCATGTGACATAGTATACTTATCATCACTGATAACAAAACTTGTCTATTTCTAACTGATAAGTGCACGTGTAGAGGCGTGGTAAGTGCGCGCGTTTTACTCAAGCGGATGGCCAATGTATGGGAAAGTTTTGTACATCTTTGGATTGTAAACACATACATGTATAAACTCACGCCTTTTTCCCATGGGGGTAGGCAGAACCCACAGAACGCCACCTGCTACGATCCTTACATACTTCTTTCGCCTCGTCCACATTCATACATCTGGACATACAAGCACGCCGGTATTAAAAAAGGACATGTATGCACACATCATCATCATCACATTAGCCGCAGGTCACGCCGACCACTGCTGGACATAGGCCTCCCCCACAGATTTCCAAAACGACCGGTTGGAAGCGGCCTGCATCCAGCGTCTTCCTGCGGCGTTTTAACAATGCATGCTTACATGCATTGTAAAAACTTAAAGTAATAGTATTTATTATCTTGCTACCTACTTCACGCCGCCTCTCCATGGACGGAGAATCGCGTGACACACCGCGCAACGCCCCGCGTCAGTACAAACGAGCCCTAATTTCTGATATCAGCAGTTGTTTGATTAGAAAATACTAGCATAGAGTGTTGAGCAAAAATGTCGGTACTCAAGTGTGGCAAATAAGCCGACAGCCTACCTTATGTCAAAGTAAAATCATTTATTTCAATTAGACCATTAAAAGGCACTTTTGAACGTCAATTACAAGGTACAAAATTAAAGATGTTGAATCTAGTTGCCCACTACAAAAGGTAGTTTCGTATGGAGAAGAACGGGCAAGAAACTCTATGTCATACTCTTTTAAAAAATGTATTACAATAACTTGCACAGTTAAGTATTACGTAACATGTTAAGTGGTCACCGCTGCCTATAGACATCTGCAATACCAGATCCCTTGCAAATGCGTTGCCATCACAGAGACAAAGTTAAAATATCGCATGTGCCTGTAAGTACACCAGCACCCATACCCTTCAAACCGGAACACAGCAACGCTGACACGACCGGGAGAGATCAGGCGCAAAAACCAACGGCTTTACGAGCTTTTCAAGGCGGCCAAAATGTGTGCGCAAACACAGGTGCACTCCCTCTTCCCTCACTCTCATAGTCCTTAGGGACGGCAATCCGACACTCGTGGGGAGACATCGGGAGCAGGAACCAACGGCTTTACGTGCTTCCTGAGACACGGGGGTGTTACACTACCAGCTTTGTAACTTAGAGCTGTTATTGAGAAATTCCTAATGAAAAAAATAACCGGCCTAGGGCGAGTCGTCACTACATTAAAATATGCAAGGTTCTTGTTTAATGTCTTTTTAATTTTTAACTTTTTTTTTTATTCGCTTCTGTTATAGCGGCAGTAAAGTTACACATTCTGTGAAAATTTAAAATCGCTACCTACCTAATAACGTTCATGAGATACTGCCAGAAAAGACGTGCAGCTTAGTAATAAGGTCCAGGTGGCAACTTATTTTTTATATAATTGGATGGCAAACAAGCCTATGTCCCACCTGATGATAAGTGGTCACCGCTGCCTATACACATCTGCAATACCAGAGGCCTTGCTAATGCGTTGCCATCCCAGAGACAAAGATGAACTGTCTCATGTGCCTGTAACTACACCGGCACCCTTCAAACCGGAACACAGCAACGCTGCTTTGCGGCAGAATTAGGTACGGTGGTAGTACTTCCACAGACGAGCTCCTTCACAAAGAGCTCTACTACTACTAGATAGGTACTTATCGACTTTTTGCGTTAAAATCTAACATCTTTATCACATTTCGTGGTAAAAACATCTAGTAGCGGTCGCTGCCCGCTTCCGTATTAACGATTCAGGGTCACCCCCGTAGCAATCTTTGTTTAACCTCTCATATATTATATCTTTACATAGTCTATAGTCCCATACTAATATTATAAAGAGGTACGATTTGTTTATTTGTAGCGAAAAGGCTCCAAGACTACTGGACCGATTTCAACCATTTTTTCACCAATAGACAGCTACATTATTCCTGAGTAACATACGCTATATAACATCACGCTATGACCCATGGAAGCGAGGCAAACACGTAACTTATGGCGGGTGAAATAAGCCACGCGGACGAACGAAGTCGCGGGCAGTTCAATAGTAGTATATACTAACTAGCTTTTGCCCGCGGCTTCGCTCGCGTTAAGAAGTATTCAAACTTTCATCCCCTATTTTATCCCCTTGGGGGTAGAATTGATCAAAATCCTTTTTTAGCGGATGCCTACGTCACAACATCTACCTGCATGCCAAATTTCAGCCTGATCCGTCCAGTGGTTTGGGCTGTGCGTTGATAGATCACTATGTCTGTCAGTCAGTCAGTCAGTCAGTCACCTTTGAGTTATATATATTTCGATATTATAAAGAGGTAAAGTTTGTGAGGTTGTAGGAGGTAATCTCTGGATCTACTGAACCGATTATGAAAATTCTTTTACCTATAGAAAGCCACGTTATTTGCGAGTGTCATAGGCTATATAACATCACGCTATGACCCACGGGAGCGAAGCGTCAACCAAACACGTAACTTATGAGCGCGCATCCAGAAAGTTGGCAACGTCGCAAACAGCTGTCAAATATTTCCCTGTTTTGATTAATTTGTCAATATTACTGTATGAAAATAAGAAATATGGCTTACTAATGCACTAGAATATTCATTATGAAATGCAATAATTAATATCGTAACACCGAATATTTAGTTTTAGATGTAAAAAAAGTATTTGGAAACTTTACAAATGCCTTTTTTACACCTAAAACGGGTACAACATCAAATTCAGTGTTTTAATTGCAATTCATTATTAATATTCTAGTGCATTAGTAAGCCATATTTCTTATTTTCATACAGTAATATTGACAAATTAATCAAAACAGGGAAATATTTGACAGCTGTTTGCGACGTTGCCAACTTTCTGGATGCGCGCTCTTATGGCGGGTGAAATAAGCTATGCGGACGAAGTCGCGGACAGTTTGATATTATTATATCTTTACACTAGCTTCTGCCCGCGACTTCGTCCGCGTCACAGTTGATGTGTTATCCTACGGGTACCGTACATTTTCCCGGGATAAAAAGTAGCCTATGTGTTATTCCAGACTATAATCTATCTTTGTGCCAAATTTCATCCAGATCCATTCAGCCGTTTAAGCGTGAAAGAGTAACAAACATCCATACATCCATACATCCATACTTACAAACTTTCGCCTTTATAATAGTAGTAGGATAGTATGACAAAGACTCTTCCTGCCGTCTGTACGCTTAGATCTTCTAAACTACGCAACGGAACTCAATGCGGTTTTCATCAATAGATAGAGTGATTCAAGAAGAAGGTTTATACTTATAGAACATCACGCTACGACTCACGGCAGCGGAGCAGTAACCAAAGAGGTAACTGACGTCGCAATGTATTTAGCTATTTTAATATTATAAATCTGAAGTTTCTTTCGTTATTTGAACGTACGTATCTGTGGAACTACTTATCCGATTCGAAAAAGTGCTTTTACGTTACATACCCCATTTATCAAGGAAAGTTATAAGCTACATAACATCACGCTACGACACACGGGAGCTGAGCAAAGACGTAACGCAACTCGGATGAAATGAAACCCTGTGATACAGCTAGTACCTCTCATATTTACACGCGTCTAGAGGTCGAGTGAAGTAGGAACGGAGGGTGACGACCTACGGAGGGTGATAATCTACAGAGGGTGACAACCTTTATGAGGCAGAACGCCAGCTGTTACCTATTCGTCTTTGGGATGGCAACGCATTTATTTGTATGCCATTGGATGGCAAACAAGCCGACGGCCCACCTGATGGTAAGTGGTCACCGCTACCTATAGACATCTGCAATACCAGATCCTTGCAAATGCACACGCTCACTTCAAGGAAGGAGGGTTTTACAGAATAACACCGCTGCTCAATGTTATTTAGTTTGATGTGCAGTATACGTAGTTAACGTCTATGTTATGTCTTATTACACCCTGTAGTACTTTCAAGAACTCTTGCACAAGAAATTAATGACTAAATAGTATTGTCTAAGTTTATGCAAGACTGTCAAGTCATCATTTATCATACCACATACCATCACGCCTGTATTCCCCGAAGGGTTAGGCAGAGGTGTACCAATGTACACCCACAGTTCGCCGGTATGTTTAGGTCCCATGTAATAGGGGGCGAGCCTATTGCCATTAACCGGGCACAAATCCAAACTCCGAGCTGCTACTGAGAATTTCACAGAAAAATCCAATAACACTTTTTACTCGACATGGGAATCGAACATAAGACCTCTAGCGTAGCAGTCGCGTTTAGGACCACTAGGCTAACGAGGCAGTGGTGGCAATACTTGCTACGAGAAACTCTTGCACAAGAAACTAATGACTAATTAGTATTGTCTAAGTTTGTGCAAGACTGTCAAGTCATCATTTATCATACCACATACCATCACGCCTGCATTTCCTGAAGGGTTGACAGAGATGTAGGTGTAACGACATGGGAATCGAACCAAAGACCTCTAGCGTAGCAGTCGCGCTTAGGACCACTAGGCTAACGAGGCAGTAGCTACTGAGAATTTCATAGAAAAACCCAAAACACTTTGCTCGACATGTGAATCGAACCCAAGACCTCTTTTTTTTTTTTTTTTTTTTTATAGACGTGAAATCATCAAATAACTTCCCCCGCCCTGGGCGGGGCGGGAGGGAGTGTCAGACTTTTACTGACTAAAACCCGTCTATGTTCCTTCATGTGCCCTTTGCGTTCCGGGGGCGCGGTATCTCTTTCGAACAACCCGCAGCGACCCAAGACCTCTAGCGTAGCAGTCGCGTTTAGCACCACTAGGCTAAAGAGGCAATACTTGCTACAAGAAACTCTTTCACAAGAAATTAATGACTAAATAGTAAGTATTGTCTAAGTTTGTGCAAGACTGTGAAGTCATCATTTATCATCACTTGCAATAACCCCATGATACGTGGGCTTCAATGCAGACTAGCAAACCCACGACTTCGCCCGCGTAGCTCACGCGCCATTCGTTACGTTTCTGGTTACTGCTCCGCTCCCGTGGGTCGTAGCGTGATGTTATATACCCTATGTTACTCAGGACTAACGTAGCTATCTATTGGTGAAAAAATGGTCGAAATCGGTCCAGTAATTTCGGAGCCTATTCGATACAAACAAACAAAAAATCTTGACTCTTTATAATATTAGTTACTAATGAACTGCGACTTCGTCCGCGTGGCTCACCCGCCATTAGTTACGTCTTTGGTTACTGTTCCGCTCCTGTATGTCGTACGTAGCGTGATGTTATGTAGGCTATGTTACTCAGGAGTAATGTAGCTATCTATTGGTGAAAAAAATGGTCGAAATCGGTTCAGTAATGTCGGAGCCTTTGCGATACAAACAAAAAAATCTTTCCATTTTTAATATTAGTTACTAGCGAAGTGACCACGACTTCGCCCGCGCGGCTCAGGCGCCATTAGTTACGACTTTGGTTACTGCTCCGCTCCTGTAGTCGTACGTAGCGTGATGTTATATAGGCTATGTTACTCAGGAGTAATGTAGCTATCTATTGGTGAAAAAATGGTCGTAATCGGTCCAGTAATTTCGGAGCGTATTCGTTACATACAAACAAACAAACCTCTTTATAATATCTCGTCCGCCTCAAAGTTGATATATTATCCCACGGGAACCGTACTTTTTCCGGGAAAAAAGTATCCTATGTGTTATTCCACACTACAATCTATCTCAGTGCCGAATTTCATCCAGATCCGTTCAGCCGTTTGAGCGTGAAGAAGAGCCAAACATACACACACACAGCTTTCGCTTTTATAATATTAGTTATGGCAGATAATCATTAATCTATTGATGATTCATTAAATCAGTTAAGTAATCATATTGTTTAAGTTTTCTCCTAGAAGTTAGGGCGGGCCTATTATATGTGAGGTTGTGGGTTGCTTTGGTTTGGCTATCTCTGCACTTAGCCTCTTGATTGGGCCTTTGTCTGTGTGAGAGGTTGTGGGTTAATACTTTTTTTTTACCGATTGGAAATCATCAGACTTCTCCCGCACTGAGCGGGGCGGGAGTGAGTGTCAGACTTTTACTGATTAAAACCCATCCATGTTCCTTCATGTGCTCTTTGCGTTCCGGGGGCGCGGTATCTCTTTCGAACAACCCGCAGCCCCGACATGGTTTGATTTGGCTGTCTTCACACTTAGCATCTTGATTGGACCATTGTGTGTGCAAGAGGTTGTGACTTAATACCAATGTGACTTTTACTATTCATATTATGAACTTAGAAAGTTCATAGTTTATTAGATAATTTTATGTTCATACGTCATATTCACAAAGCAATAAATATAGCCTGCGGAACTGCCTCTGTAGCCTGGTGGTCCTAAGCGCGCCTGCTACGCAACGCTACTGTCTGTCTCACGGTACTCCTATGCTACGGTCTTGGGTTACATTCCCAGGTCAAGCAAATTGTTATTGGTAGTAGTAGCAGCTTGGAATTAGGATTTGTGCCCGGTTAAAGGCAACAAGCTGGGTCCCTATTACATGCAACCTAAACATGCTTGCAAACTGTGGGTGAACATTGGTGTACCTCTGCCTAACGCTTCAGGGAATACAGGTGTGATGGTACGGTAGTTTAAAAACACCATTTGCTGTCACAACCTGCTGTCATCTTTTTCACCTTGTCATTATAAAATTTACCTTAACAGACATATTTTAAAGCCCTAACATGCTCGGCAAGTTATTTGCTAATATAGTGGCTGATGGCCTTTACCTGAATAAACAGTTTACCGACTGTGTATAAAGAAAGAAGTTTAGTGGTGTTACCAACATGATAAAACTTGGTAAATAATAAGCAAGACTTCTTAGAAATAATCTTGTATGTACTCTGATCAAACAGCATCTTGGAATCACATACAAACATACCATCACACCTGTATTCCCCAGAGGGTTAGGCAGAGGTGTACATAGGTAAACCCACAGTATGCCGGTTTGTTTAGGTCCCATGTAATAGGGGGCGAGCCTATTGCCATTAACCAGGGCAGATACTAACTCCAAGCTGCTACTGAGAATTTCATAGAATAACCCAATGACACTTTGCTCGACCTGGGAATCAAACCCAAGACCTCTAGCATAGCAGTTGCGGTTAGAACTCCTAGCCTTGGTCGTAATAAAATTCACTCTAACATACATATTTTAAAGCCCTAACTTGCTTAGCAAATTATTTGCTATTACAGTTTACCAACTGTGTATAAAGAAAGAAGTGGTGTTACCAACATGATAAAACTTGGTAAATAATAAGCAAGACTTCTTAGAAATAATCTAGTATGTAGAGGTATTCCTCGTAGCGCTCCCGTTTTGAAGCGCGCCCATCTAAGCGCTACTGTTTTGTTCCTCGAAGCGCTCCTAAAAGGAGCGCTTCGAGGAAGGATTAAAAATATTAAAATTTATTTCCTCGTAGCGCTCCCATGATTAACTTTCGGATAGAGATGGGACTATACTAACTGAAATTATCGATAATAAGTAGGACACATTGTAATAATATACAACTAGCGGCCCGTCCCGGCTTCGCACAGGTTTGGTTTTTTTTTTTTTGTTTTATTGTAAATCCTTTAGTCCACCAAATAGATGAATACTTATAATCTGCCGACATAACCTATTCATATATTTTTATTGTTTAGAAAGCTTATGATTTCTTTCTATTATGTTTCCCATAAATTAAAAGATATAATTCTCTCAATTACGTTTTTTTTTTTTTTTTTTTTTTTTTTTAGAAAAGTACGTTACCCCACACTAGGATTATCTCCTATATCGTGGGTGGTTACAAACGTATAATCTCACATACACAAACAGCCAGCCACCCGGAATGACTATCGGTAGGTCATACAAATATTGGTTCCGTGCGGGAATCGGAACCGCGACACGCAGCACAGAAGGATTAAAAATATTAAAATTTATTTCCTCGAAGCGCTCCCACATGTAAAAATAGGGAAAAGCATGAAGTAAACGTAATTAATTATATCGATAATTTTTAAAAAGTCATGTGTGCATCATCGACTTCGAAGTTGAACCAATTTGACAACACGGTTAGCGCAGTGGCTGCGTGTCGCGGGTTCGATTCCCGCACGGAACCAATATTTGAATGACCTACCGATAGTCATTCCGGGTGGCTGGCTGTTTGTGTATGTGAGATTATATGTTTGTAACCACCCACGATACAGGAGATAATCCTGGGTAAAGTTTTTTTCTAAAAAAAAAAAAAAAAAAAAAATCGTAATTGAGAGAATAATATCTTTTTGATTTATGGGAAACATAATAGAAAGAAATCATAAGCTTTCTAAACAATAAAAATATATGAATAGGTAATGTCGGCAGATTATAAGTATTCATCTATTTGGTGGACTAAAGGATTTACAATAAAACAAAAAAAAATATATACCAAACCCGTGCGAAGCCGGGACGGGCCGCTAGTTGTATATTATAACAATGTGTTCTACTTATTACCTACTTATTATCGATAATTTCAGTTAGTATAGTCCCATCTCTATCCGAAAGTTAATCATGGGAGCGCTACGAGGAAATAAATTTTAATATTTTTAATCCTTCCTCGAAGCGCTCCTTTTAGGAGCGCTTCAAGGAACAAAACAGTAGCGCTTAGATGGGCGCGCTTCAAAACGGGAGCGCTACGAGGAATACCTCAGTATGTACTCTGAGGAAACAGCTTCTTAGAATTACTTATGTATTTAAATCTTAATTACTTTACTAATACTAACTACACAAGATACATAAATTCACACCTTTTTCCCATAGGGGTAGGCAGAAACCACAGAACGCCACTTGCTACGATTCTTACATACTCCTTTCGCCTCATCCACATTCATATATCTGGTCATACATGCACGCCGGTTACGAGTACTGCACACCTGACCTTTCAGAAGAACCACACCAATAAGGTCAGGGTAGGTCTTTTTAGGGCATCTCTTCCTAGTGTACTATACAAGATGATATAGAACATCATGCAACCACCAGAGGGAGCGGAGCAGTAACCAAAGATGTAACTGGACGCACATAGTAATATTATAAATGAGACGGCAACTGTGTTTGTCTGCCTGTTATGCTTTTACAACTACCAACCAACTTGAACCAATTTTGAAATTTGGTACGGGCACAGGTACGGGGTAAGATTGAATCCCAAGAAAGGCCATAGACTACTTTTTATTCAGCGACTTCGTCTGTGATAATCGTCATTTACACGGACGAATTCACAGGCAACGGCTAGTTTCTTAAAATTTCTGAAATTTTATTTTTTTTATTTCAAATCAAAATCTAATTTGCAACTGGGTCACATATTGTTAAGTATTTCATGGTATTTTTTTTTTAAACAGGCTTAGACTGAGACATTCAGACATGCTGTTAAGGAACATGTGTTTATTGTCATTTGAATTTTATGTTACTATGAAAATACCTAATCAAAAAAATAGCTTAGGACTAAAAAGTACGGTTTATTATCTACACAAACGTACGTATATAATGTAGTAAGTCACCAGACAGAAAAAAAAATTGAAGATAAATCGAAACAAATACTAGGAAAAAATGAACTAATTTTCAGAATCACCAATGCAGTGAATAATTAAAACGAAAGACAGCCGAGCTACACTATCGATTTTGAACAACTTCCAACAAATTTCACAAACTTCTAACACGCTGCGATTCCGTGAAACAAGCAAAGAACTTGAAAAACAGTTTTCATACAAACTATTGCCGTTTTTGTAGGAAATAACAAGGCTTGAAAGTTTACGTCACACCATTACGTAAACTAACGCAGGTTTCTCAGGAATTACTTTAAATACTACAAGGAAGGATGCATCAAGAGTGCTGATAGACAGTCCAGCCTGCACGCATCTGCAAGTGCGCTCAAACGTCACGTAAAACTCTCAAGCACTTATAGTCAACGTGACACTTTGATTTATGTAGAATTCTTTCTCAATACGTGGTAATAAATGGTTTATGTACCTATAGTTCTGTTCGTAGTCCCAGTAGTCCTTGTAGCGCGGGTGCCAGCGCGGGCCCCCGCGCGAGTAGGGCCTACGAGAGCCCCCTTGGCTCATATTCTCTGCGCCATACTTCCTACTCCTATCGATCCGCGCCGACACGCCGGAGCCGCGCGCTCCGCTCCGCGGCACTATCACTAAACAACACAACACAGACACACTGCACTGCGACACTTTTGCAAAGCACAGAGATTATTTAAATTTATTATTTTTAGGACTCCCTCGGAGCCCTACACTCTTGTTTTGAAACCTACTGCAACGACGCGAAGCTCGTGCGAACTGAGCTCACGCAAGCGCACGAAGTCTTTATGTGTACAGCGCTCCCTAGTGGACGCACCACGCACTACATTCAAAAACGACCGCCAGGTTTAGCATTTTGTTAAAAAATATTTTTTTGTTAAAATATTATCTATCAAAAGTAAATGACTCGCCTCAATATTTATATTTAACTACAAACAACGTATTGCTGATAGAGAATACAGTTCAAAGCTCGGTAAGGATTAACAGTTCACTCAGTATTGATTTTATATTAGCGGCACACATGTATCGCACTAGAGTTGTTCACAAGTTAATAATAAAATGTCCTGGATGTCCGAGAACAACGGGCGTGTTATCGCGCACTTAAAATGGTTCGTCACCGTTCACATAATTAATGTGAATCAGGCTCGGTGATCTCGCCTCTGTCGTCACGCACTGGCGCATGCCACAGTATCGCAAAACGAGCACAATTAACACAAAACAGTTTTTCCCTAAAGAAATAGAACACAGGAACGATAAAACCCGACAGTTTCGAGAAAAAATCCGAGATAATGTAACGCTATGCGCCCAGTCCGGACGACCGATACGTAAGCCTCATTAAAAAAAGTTTACACAACTCGTGCCTCGAATAACTTGTGGCGCTGCATTGAGCGGAATGAACGCAATACTTGCTAGACTACTATTATCGTAAAGCGTAACAGCGCTGCCATTACCATAAACCCCGCCCATTGTTATTATAATGCAGCCAACATGACGCACATAGTGCAGTGTGAAGTTGTCAACGAATGAGCCACGAGTTGGCATCTCTTTTCGGCCAATGGGAGCGAGCGAGCGAGCTAGTGTTATTCGGGTGGTGTTTGGGGCGCGGCGTGCGTGTTTCACGATGGCGCCTGTCCCATACAGCGCGATGCTATTTTTGTGATGACACAACAGCGAGACCAACTTTCACTTGATTTCGTCTTATTTTGCAACAGAAGCGGAATGGTGGCTGGTGTACTGGCCACAGCCATTATACTTACGGTATTTTTTGTACATTTTGTCACCGACATACATTATTTTTGCTCTTTAGCGCCAATGGAAGTTCTCTCTGAAGCGTTTATTATAGGAAAATATATCAATAGTCACGCTAATAGTGGGTATATACCCATATGGGTCATCATGAATAATAATATCGTCTTCCGCTAAATATTAAAATAGGCAGTCTCCCATTCTAACAGCAAAATGGTGCTAATGATTTCCCCATTTACTTCGTGCGATAGTTTTATCTAAAGCGGTCGCGCTGCCTAATATGTCATTAATTTTATTACGATAATAACACTAATGTAGTGTTTATATACCTATAGGTACTATGATGATAATAGATTAGGCGGGACAGTACTAGTAACTTGGCGCGGTTTTGTTTCGCATGACATATATAAACATTCAAGCATACAGATTTGATAAAGAACCAACCTCTTTTTTTGAACCGAGTACTTGTACTTGGCAAAACTCCTAAAGTAAAGACGAAGTCACAAAATTTACTTTAATTAGACTATTAAAAGGAACTTTTGAACGATATTTACACGAAAAAAATATCTAATTGCACATTCCAAAAGTTTATATAAAGAAATGAAAGCTAAATGAATTATATTATATCAATATCTGTGTGCAAATTTCACCTAATTCCGTTCAGCCGTTTGAAGCGTAAAAGAGTAACAAACACTTATCAGCAGTGTGATTCTCTAAGCCTCACTTCGTAATCCGAAAGCTGAATCCGCAGTGAGATTACAAAATGGTATTCTGTTAAACACGATCACGCCCGGCGACGTCACCCCGGCGAACAAATACTAAACCAATGACAGGTTGGTTCGTTATCGAAGTGAGCGCGATCACTTTAGTGAGACTCGTTTTCGAGTTTGCATTTTAGAGAATCGCACTGCAGATCCATCCATCCAACTTTCGCTTTTATAATAGGAATAAGACAAAACCGAACTGCTCCGTTGGTCTCGTGGTCGCAAGTTCGACTGCAAAACGAGACCTCTTGGATTCGATTCCCAGGTTGAGCAAAAACTTGTATTGGGCTTTTGCTTTAAGAATTTGTCAGTAGCAGCCCGGAGTTTGGTGGTGTGACACCCTCGTGGCTCGGGTGGGCCATGCCCACCCCAGAATGGTCTTGTGCCTACCCCAGGCTGTAGGGCTCACCTTCCGCCTGACCGCATTGGCCATGGCATTTTAGGGGCCAGGCCCCCTCTGAAAACTAACTCTAGATACGCCAATGCTGATCTCCTGCGTACTTGGCTAGTGTCTATTGAGAATAGCCGCCGCCGCTGATCTAAATTCGATAGCAAGAATAACTGCCAGGATTGGGTTTGTTCGAAAGAGTCACCGCGTCCCTGAAACGCTAAGGGTAATAGGCGGAACACGGATGGGTTTTAGTCAGTAAGAGTCTGACACCCTTCCGCTCCACCCTGATAGGAAGAAGTCATTTCATAATTAACCATATTTAAAAAAAGGTTATTAGGATTAAAAAAAACAAGTTTTTTGTATAAAATTTGTATAATATACATAATTATGTACAAAGGAAGTAAGTTTCTGGCGAAAGATAATTTTACTAATCATGAAAACGTTTCCGACTTCATTATATACAAGCTTATACCCGCGGCTTCGTTTGCGAAGTCGGTTATCGCGGACGCAGACGAAGTTGCGGGATAAAAACTAGCTTATGTCCTTTCTTGGGGTTCAATCTTACCCCGTACCAAATTTCATCAAAATCGGTTCGGTAGTTTAGCTGTGAAAGCGTAACAGACAGACAAGAGTTACTTTTGCATTTATAATATTAGAATGGATAACTATAATCTAAAAAAAAACATACCATCACGCATGTATTCCCCGAAGGGTTAGGCAGAGGTGTACAAATGTACACCCACAGTTCACCGGTATATTTAGGTCCCATGTAATAGGGGCGAGCTTATTGCAATTAACCGGGCACAAATCCATACTCTGAGCTGCTACTGAGAATTTCATAGAAAAACCCAATAACACTTTTTGCTCGACCTGGGAATCGAACCCAAGACCTCTAGCGTAGGTCGCACTCAGGACCACTAGGCCAACGAGGCAGTTAACTATAACTATAATCTTTATTTACTAATTGCCAATACTGGCATTTTTATTAAATTTCGTTTGATGGCAAACAAGCCCACGGCCAACCTGATGTTAAGTGATCACCGCTGCCTATACACATCTGCAATACCAGAGACCTTACAAATGCGTTGCCATCACAGAGACAAAGTTGAAATGTCTCATGTGCCTGTAACTACACCGGCACACATACCCTCACCTACGTTGTTCCGAAGGCAATGAAAATTACACATACGATCACGCCTGTATTCCCCGAAGGGTTAGGCAGAGGTATACCAATGTACACCCACAGTTCGCCGGTATGTTTAGGTCCCATGTAATAGGGGGCGAGAAAATGAAAATTATAAAATTCATTATTCAGGAATCATATTTAGTAAAATTATCTGACACCTTATATTACACCTAGCATTGTCGTTCAGTCCTTCGTGGCTGGACGAGATCGCACTATACCGCACAAAATCGCATCAAATTGTAGAGTTTAGATCTTGCCCAGAAGGAGCAAATTCGCCGCGAAACGTTTCGCGCGAACGTTAGGCAATTCGCACACTACACCGTATCACGGAGCATGGCGCGTGAGTGCGTATTCTTACGTTGTTCGCAAGTATCTGTGTTTGTATAGAAAACACGCGTAGTGCAACACACTGAAAACGTATTTACGCGCTCAGCGCTAAGTCGCCACGCACCTCGGAGCGTAGCTTGGGGCAGTGTGTGATTCGCCTTAACGAGATACCTAATAGGCGACAATAAATCGCATCCACGAGCATCGCGCGTTTTGAACACGCGCGGTGCTTGTGGATGCGATGTATACGCGCGTAAAACGCGAGCAGCCGTGCGATTCTCTAACATATTTCAGCGCTGCGCTCGACGTCGAGCTGGTTGACGAAACTTCGGTAAAATCAACTCTATGCGTTGTGCGTAAAGTTGATTTGACAGTAGTGTCGTCCACGAGCTCGAAGTCGAGCGCAACGCTGAAATATGTTAGAGAATCGCACGGCAGTACGCCAGACTGTCAATTCGCGCACAATACGCGCGTATTGCTGCATCCAGTTGACGCGCAAACTTTGATATAGAAGCGAATAATTTTATACGGAATTGTTTGAATGCTCGTACCCAACGCACGAGCATTCAAACAATTCCGTATAAAACGCTCTTTCTGCACGTAAGAGCGTTTCCACATTATCCGATCCGATATCGGTATCGGACGTCGATACGATATCGGGGCAAGTAAAATGTATGAAATATGAACCTGCCTTTCACATTGTCCGTTCCGATATCGGATATCGGAGCCGACACCGATATGTTGCAGGTACCATCGGACGCCCGTGAGCCGTCGGACGATAATGTTTGTATGTGTGCTATACGTGTATCTTAATTGTCTCTGTGTGCGTAGAGCCCGAGCCGAAAATGTGTGTCTTGGTTTTTGATACTGTTTGTAAGATGAATTAGCAAATAATTGAATGTGGATTCACTCAAAAAAGTTTTCTATTATAGTCTGCCATGATGACCTGCCCGCACTAAGCTATCGAGCAAATGGCCGTATCGGAACGATTTTGTTGGAAATATGTGAAAATAGCACATGGTGTCGGCTATCGGATGTCGGCTATCGTCGTCCGATACCGATATCGGATCGGATAATGTGGAAACGCTCTAACGGTCGCGCGTAATACGCTCTTTCAGGACAAGCTCTCAATGGCACGTCGTTTGACGAAGTCAGCCGATGTTACACGAAGATATCCGATGTTGAACGAGCTCGGCCGAAGATGCACGAGAGCAGCTACAGCACGTAGTCGCTTAGATCGTAGAGTTCTGATAGCATTCGGTACATGTACGACGGAGAACTGCCGCCTCTGAAATATAGGAAAGGGAAATTAATAAACAACAAATTATATCCAAAAATATACGTAAACTCACGCCTTTTTCCATGGGGGTAGGCAGAAACCACAGAACGCCACCTGCTACGATCCTTACATACTCCTTTCGCCTCATCCACGTTCATACAAGCACGCGGGTTACGAGTACTGTGCACCCGACCTTTCTGAAGAACCTCACCAATAAGGTCTGAGTAGGTCTTTCTAGGCTCTTTTGTTAAAGAATCCTTACTTTCCTTACTAATGTTATAAATGCGAAAGTAACTCTGTCTGTCTGTCTGTCTGTCTCTTCTTCACGCCGCGCCTAAACCACTGAACCGATTTCAATGAAATTTGGTACAGATATAGTCTTGGACCCGAGAAAGGACATAGGATAGTTTTCATCCCGGAAATCCCCCGGGAACGGGAACTATTAATCCACGCGGACGAAGTCGCGGGCAAAAGCTAGTCTTTTATATTGCATTGTCATGCAATGTGGATATGTATTCAAAATTGCAGCTCAATCGAACACCGGGAAGTGGGTCAAATTTAACTTGTAAGATTTGATTAAGTTCCTATGGCCACCTTCCGGCTCCATCATCAGACCAGCTCTGTGACATCATTATATAGCATTGTCATGCAAATTGCACATTTACGCAAAATTGCAGCTCAATCGAACACCGAGAAGTGGGTCAAATTTAACTTGTAAGATTTGATCAAATTCCTATAACCACCTTCCAGCTCCATCATCAGACCAGCTCCGTGACATCATTATATTGCATTGTCATGCATCTCACATCCAGAGTGTTAGTAATAGGGTCACACATATGGCACTTTTTGCCTACTGTAGTACGATTCTCTAAAATGCAAACTCGAAAACGAGTCTCACTAAAGTGATCGAGTGAACTTGTCATTGGTTTATATTCGTTCGCCGTGGTGACGCCACCACGGCGAACGAATACTAAGCCAATGACAAGTTGGTTCGTTATCGAAGTGGGACTCGTTTTCGAGCTTGCATTTTAGAGAATCGCACAGCAGTACCCTTGAAAGAAAAGAAAGAAAGATTGTTTATCGTCGCGTCTCTCATGCTCGAGGTGGTACCTCTGATTTTTTCAATTCACATGTGCTTTCTAAGTTCATCTTGGACATCACTGACTTTGACGGGCCTGTTGGTCTAGTGGTTAGCGGCCCTGACTGCTAAGCCGGAGGTCGTGGGTTCGATTCCCACCCAGGACAAACTTTGTGCGATGAGCATGATTGTTAGTTCTGTGTCTGGGTGTGATTTATCTATAATATGTATGTGTTTATAAATTATATAAGTATGTATATCAGTTGTCTGGTTACCATAACACAAGCTCTGCTTAGCTTGGGACCAGATAGTCGTGTGTGAGTTGTCCCAAGATATTTATTATTATCGGTGAAGGAAAACAGCGTGAGGAAACATGGACTTGCAATCAATATAAGTCTGAAATCGCCAATCCGCCTTTAGCAAGCGTGGTGATCAATCGTGCCTTCTCTGTATGAGAAGAGGCCTTTCCCCCACGACAATAGGCTGGTATTATCTTGTGCTAAGAAACTGATATCAATACTTACAGATTAGTGATAAACAAGGTGATATGGTCGGGCGGCGCGAAGTCGTACATTGGTGCGTAAACGTGTATATTGTCCGTCGCGATCTCGTGACGTCTGGGGAACAGTAAATAGCCATTACATACACAATACGAGATGGACCAAAAGCATACCATACAAATTAATGTAACCATTTTTATTTTTTGGGGATGAGAAATCGTCATATAACTTGTTCCGCACTAGGCGGAGCGGAATGGGGTGTCAGACTCTTACTGACTAAAACCCATCCATGTTCGTTCTTGTGCCCTTTGCGTTCCGGGGGCGCGGTATCTCTTTCGAACAACCCCGGCAAGCATCGGATCTGAGTGGCCCCTCCGAGTGTTTGCTGACATCTCTTTGAGTCGACACGGTCTGTCGTTAGTTAACGTACGGGCGGTGAGCTACCCATTGCTCACAGTCCACAGACCCGCGTCTACGGTGGCCGGGAGTCGTCTCGCGAAACGTGCACCTTTTATAGTCTTGAAATATTAGTTAGATAATAAAATAAAAAATAAAATAAAATATCTTGGGACAACTCACACACGGCTATCTGATCTCAAGCTAAGCAGAGCTTGTGTTATGGTAACCAGACAACTGATATACATACTTATATCTATAATATAAAAATGAATCGCAAAATGTGTTGGTAAGCGCATAACTCGAGAACGGGTGGACCGATTTCGCTAATTCTTTTTTTTAAATATTCCTTGAAGTACGAGGATGGTTCTTACGGGGAGAAATATGGTAAAAAAAAAAAATCCTGAAAAAGTCTAAAAACAACAATTTTCTATACTCCCATACAAAAGATTTGTGATAATACTTATAATGTCGGTAGGGGTAGGGTAGGAGTTGGGTAGGGTAGGGGTAGGGTAGGGGTAGGGTAGGGGTAGGGTAGGGTAGGGTAGGGGTAGGGTAGGGGTAGGGTAGGGGTAGGGTAGGTGTAGGGTAGGGTAGGTGTAGGGTAGGGTAGGTGTAGGGTAGGGTAGGGGTAGGGTAGGGGTAGGGGTAGGGTAGGGTAGGGGTAGGGTAGGGGTAGGGTAGGGTAGGGTAGGGTACGGGTAAGGTAGGGGTAGGGTAGGGTAGGGTAGGGGTAGGATACCACGCGAACGAAGTCGTGGCGGGTCAGCTAGTAATTTATAAATACATACATATTATAGATAAATCACACCCAGACACAGAACAAACAATCATGCTCATCACACAAAGTTTGTCCTGGGTGGGAATCGAACCCACGACCTCCGGCTTAGCAGTCAGGGCCACTAAACACTAGACCAACAGGCCTGTCAAATACTATAATGTGGCTAACTTACTCATAAGGCAGGGCGGTGTACGGGGCGGCGTTTGTATTGAAATGGCTGACGTCGTGTACTGGAGACAGCTTGTATAGAGGAGCCAACGCTAGTACCTGGAAAAGAATAAATATAGATAGTTATAATAACATACCTGCCTCATTGGCCTAGTGGTCCTAAGCGCGACTGCTACGCTAGAGGTCTTGGGTTCGATTCCCAGGTCGAGCAAAGTGTTACTGGGTTTTCCTATGAAAGTCTCAGTAGCAGCTCGGAGTTAGGCTTTGTGTCCGGTTAATGGCAATAGGCTCCCCTCTATTACATAGGACCTAAAAACACGGCGAGTTGCAGGTGTACATTGGTACACCTCTGCCCAACCCTTCAGGTAATACAGGCTTTATTTTATGTTTTTTCGTAATCTATACTAATATTATACAGTTGAAGAGTTTGTTTGTTTAAACGCTCTAACTTCTGGAACTATCAGTCGGATTAGATTTAAGAAGATTAGTTTAGAATTTGGTGTTCTGTGTTCGCCTTGTCATACTCATAATCATCATCTGCCTAGCCTTTTCCCAACTATGTTGGGGTCGGCTTCCAGTCTAACCGGATGCAGCTGAATATCAGTATTTTACATGGAGCGACTGCCTATCAGACCTCCACAACCCAGTAATGGGTAATACCATACTCTTGGTAAGACTGGTTGTCAGACTTTCTGGCTTCTGACTATCAGTAACGACTGTCAAAGATCTACAAATGACAGCCGGGACCAACGGCTTTACGTGCTTTCCGAGGCACGGAGGAAACTCGCTATGGTAAATGATCACCCATCCACAGACCAACCTCGGCAAGCGTGGCTTAACCCGGAAGATCGGTCTATGCGGCTGTAATTATTTAGCCACGAGCTCCTCAATACTCATAATGCAGATAAAAAAAAAACAAGCGGATAAAAAACCTGTAGGTATGTAGACCCATTCCAGTCATGAATCGATGGCTAACTTCAAAACCAAAGGCATTAAGACCAAATACAGTCAGAAAGTTCTGAATCTAAAGTCATCATCATCATCTTCCTGCCCTTATCCCGTGTTACATGGGGTCAGCGCAACACGTTTTCTTCTTCCATGCCAACCTGTTCTGAATCTATAGTATTATAGTATGTAAGTCTCACCGGCACGCAGTAATGGCGTGCGGCCTGCGTGACGGCGTGCAGGCCGGGCTCCGCCAGCACCGCGCCGCCGCCCATCGCCGCCTTCACGCTTATCACCACCTGACAAACATAAAAAAAACCTTTTTAGTTTTAGAAGGCGGTTGTCTTTTTCGTTAAAAACCTTCTTCCCAAACAAGACAACCGCCTTCAAAAACTAAAAACTGAAAAATTACTTTAGCTTTGGAAGTCGGCAGCAATACAAAACTACAAACAGAACCAAGGCCGCACTACCAAAGCCGCCGACTTCCAAAGCTAAAGTTGTTTTTCAATTTTTAGTTTTTGAAGGCGGTTGTCTTTTTTTGTAAAAAAGATTTTTGCTTTTTAAAACTGCGTCTACCTGTTGCCGTTATCAATGTCGAGCAAAAAAGAGCAAAAAAAAAAACACGTTTGTTGTATACGAGCCCCCCTAAATATTCATTTTATTCTGTTTTTTAGTATTTGTTGTTATAGCGGCAACATAAATACATCATCTGTGAAAATTTCAACTGTCTTACTATCACGGTTCATGAGATACAGCCTGATTATAGATGGACGGACAGTGAAGTCTCAGTAATAGGGTCCCGTTTTACTCTTTGGGTACGGAACCCTAATAACGAGAATTTCCCTGTACTGTTGCATGCACCCAGACAGCTTACCTTGTTAACTCTGGACATGACAGCGTAGATGGACGCCGAGCTGATCACGGTGACAGGCACGCCAGCCGCGCTCAGACGGTTCGCCATGGCGTGGCTCTGTAAAGACATAATAATAATATTTTTTATTTATTTCTTTATTTCAGGCAACTAAGCCCCATAAAACACAATAACTACAGGAAAAATTTTTAACCAGTGCGTAAATTTTGCCATAATAAACTTCAACACGTTTTATTAAACACGTATATTTTATTTTGGTATGTCTTAGTACTAAAAAAAAAAGTTATCGCTTACGAAACATGTTTACTTAAAAACATATTTTATTGTCACTCGGGCGGCGCGCGTATCAGCTGAGCCGGCGCGTGCGTAGCGCGTAGGTAACAGCTGACTCGGCGCTCGCTCGCCGCTGCGACGACGTACCTACGCGGTGCGGTTACTGACCTTTTTTAGTTTGGACTGCGATATGAAGTTACTTGTTAACGTAATTCCAACTTTTCCTTCATACTTTCATGGGCTTAGGACCATCAAAATGCATAATAATAAACTTGAATAAAGCACTAAGATAGGTATGCAACATAAACATGAAGATAGATAGATTCTCGTTGCTTAATAAATACACTCGCACCATTTCATAGTATTCGCGGTGAGTAAAGTTTTACATCGTGATTGATACGACGCGAGTACACGCGGCAACTGCAGGGCGCAGGGGTTGCGCGGGGTAAGAACGCTCGGACGTCAGGACACCAATTGCGCGTGGAACGTACTGACGGCGGGCGGGCGGCGGCGGCCCGGCGCTAGCGCATTCCCCACCCCAGCCATGCGCCCGGGCGGCGGACAAGAGTTTTCATTGATAGTATGGCGAATAGATTATGTCCATGTTTTGCTTTCAAACTCGGATAAGGATGAAATTTTTTCTTTATTTTTTTTTAACTAAACACGGAAATGTGCTCTATTACTGACACTGAACTACCAAAAAAAATTTACGCACTGGTTAAAAACTTTTCCTGTATAAACTAATAAATATTAATGCCAATAATGTAATTAATGAATAATGTATTAATGTAATTTATTATTTTTATATTATTGCCGGTTAATGGCAATAGGCTCGCCCCTATTACATGGGACCTAAACACAGCGGCGAACTGTGGGTGTACTTAAATTGGTGCACCTCTGCCTAACCCTTCGGGGAATACAGGCGTGATGGTATATTTATTTTTATTTTTTTTATTTAATAAATATTAACAACTATTACCAACTAGCTTTCGCCCACGACTTCGTCCGCGTGGTAGTTATTATTTATATTATCCCACGGGAACCGTATTCGGGATAAAAAGTATCCCATGTGTTATTCCACACTACAATCTATCTCAGTGCCAAATTTCATCCGGATCCGTTCAGCCGTTTGAGCGTGAAGAAGCGACAAACACACAAACTTTCGCCTTTATAATATTAATGTGATACATAACTAATTTAAAAACTACTAATATCAGCCTATTATGGTCCCACAACAGATCAAAGGCCTCTTCACATACAGAGAAGGCACAATCTCGTGACTTTGAAAGTGGCAAACAAGCTAACGGCCCGCCTGATGTTAAGCAGTCACCGCTGCCTATGGACACTTGTAACACCAGAGGTATCACACGTGGGTTGCCGACCCCGTTAGAACCTCAGTACTCCTTTCTTGAAGAACCCCATGCTGTAGTCTCTTAGGACTTAACCCTAGCAGGGAGCGCATTCCACAACCTATTGCAGTATTTATTTACCTCGGTCTGCTCGGCGCCCTCGGCCACGATGAGCCGGTACCGCCTGTGCGCGGCGGCCCTGAGGAACCGCTCGGCGATGCCGCTGGAGCCGTACGTCAGGATCAGCTCGTCGCCGTTCACATGCTCCTTCGCCTGACCGCATATGCTGGAGATACTTGACTCTAGCTCGCCTCGTAACTGTGGAAAAAACATTCATACATATACATAGAAACTCACGCCCTTTTACCCCCATAGGCAGAAACCACAGAACGCCATTTGCTACGGTCCTTACATAGATAGTACTTTCGCCTCGTCCACGTTCATACATCTGTTGCGGTTGCGGGCCTGTTGGTCTAGTGGTTAGCGGCCCTGACTGCTAAGCCGGAGGTCGTGGGTTCGATTCCCACCCAGGCCAAACTTTGTGTGATGAGCATGATTGTTTGTTCTGTGTCTGGGTGTGGTTTATCTATAATACGTATGTATTTATAAATTATATAAGTATGTATATCAGTTGTCTGGTTACCATAACACAAGCTCTGCTTAGCTTGGGATCAGATATCCGTGTGTGAGTTGTCCCAAGATATTTATTTATTTATTTATTTATCTTCCCCCCTAGCAAAGTCGCAAACGATAATCGTAAACGCTCGGTAGGTTCATAGATAGATTTTCAACTTTATACCCCAGAGCCTTAAGTTGAAAATCTATTAAAGATTTTTAAGCGTTAGCGACTGGAAAGAACGAAAACGCTATGCAATCTTCATTAGATCTTCAACTTAAAACCAAGCACATAAAGTTGAAGATCTATTAAAGCCTACTCAGCGTTTGCGTTTATCGTTTGTTACATGGCTACAGGGGCTGGTCATACAAGTATGCCGGTTACGAGTACTGCGCACACGACCTTTTTCAAGAACTTCACCGATAAGGTCAGGGCCTACCCTGACCTTATCCCCCTCATGAGAAAAAGACGCGAGTTTATGTAGGTATGTACGCTTAGATCTTTTGAACTGCACAACGGATTTTAATGCGGTTTTCATCAATAGTTAGAGTAATTCAAGAGCAAGGTTTAGACGTATCGACTATCACGCTACGCCTGACGGGAGAGTAGCAGTAACTTCACTTCTTAGCGTTTCGATGACAAAGTAAATTATAATAAATAATACAATATTATAATATTTAATTTAATATTTATAATAATTGGTTATATTATTGCCGCCCAGAATTTAGCCACTTTCACTGTTTTCGGAGACAGCCATTAAGGCCCCGTTCCCACTACGCCGGACCGACAGATCTGCCGAAAACCGGATGCCGGACAGAGTGTTCACATTACACCGGATACCGGAAGAAATTCACAGTTGAATTTGGACCTGCGCGCACAATGGACGACGAAATTGTTGTATTGTGGTGGTATCTTAATAGAAGGCAAAATAAAAGAAACCATTGGGTACACCCTATTTTAAAACTCGTTCACATTACTCCGGGCCCGGTCGTTTTACCGGCAAGTCCTAGTGACAAAACGCTCGGTAAAAATGCCGGGCTCGGCAAAAATGCCGGACCCGGGATAATGTGAACAGCTTCATATAAATTGTACAGCCAATAGCCCTTCCGGCAGATTTACCGGCGCGGCAAATCTGCCGGTCCGGCGTAGTGGGAACGGGGCCTAAGTCTTCCTGCGTGCAGCTGTTAGGGCACACAGGACACAATGTGAGATGGGCCATCGCATGTGCTGTACCGCACAAACAGCTCAAGTCGCTACCATCACTGAATTCACATCTGCTTCCACTTGCTTCGCAAGACCTGGGTTCGGAGACTATTTAAAGACATCCAGATCCAGATCTAGGCAAAAGACTCTCCGCAGGTGATACATAGGGCTGTGGTAAGGAGACACCTTCAATCCAGAGGTTGCACCTCGCATTTGATGACGCCGATGCTAGAGTTTCGACACACTTATAGACATTTTGGTGACTTTTCGAAAAGACGAAACAGAACAGTTAGTTATTATTATATGATGTGTTCTCACCTCAGCGATATGGTCCCTCAGTGGTTCCCTAAGGTCGTGCTGCGCGGACCCTAGAGTGGCCCTGCGAGCTCCTGCCGCCAGCACCAGGCGCTGAAGACTCTCTCCGGATCCTTCTACACTCTGTAATCATTATATTAAGTATTTTGTACAATCTTGACTAAAATGAGTGTCTGTGGATGACAGGGCCGGATTATCTATTAGGCAGTGTGGGCCTTGAGGCCCCGAAAGGGAAGGGGCCGCGTGCCCAAAAAAATAGTTGATAATTAAAATGTAACTTAAAATCATTAATAAGTATTATATTCCTCTCATTTTTTAACTAAATTGGGTTATGGCATACCTTCGTAATGAAGTAAAAAAAACAGCATAAGGTCTCGTATACTATAGACAATGTAGACAACCATTATTACAAACTTTTATAATTAAGTATAGTGCAGCGGGGAATTCTCGACACAATCTCGACAGCGGGAAATTTCAACTAATCTTAGTAAAATGTAGAAGTTATTAAGATTAGTTGAAATTTGCCGCTGGGAAATAAATAATAAATAAATACAATTGCATTTGTAGTGTTTTATAGTAAAACATTTTTGTAAGTTACAAAAGGGTAAAAGACTTGTGTCGCCTAGGGGCCGGCCTTAAATCCGGCCCTGGCCTTTAACCACCCATACCTGGTTGGCATGGGCCCTATTCTCATCCCGGATGGCTCGTAGCAGTCTCCTGGCTACATTGGCGGCCACCAGCTCGTGAGGCAACGCGTTGAACACGCGCCGACCCGCTGCTCTCACCGCTCCGCATAGTTCACTATAAGCATTTATATAATTATAGAACATAGGATAGTGTCCATGGAGTTTCTTGCTCGTTCTTCTCCATAGAGACCTACGTTTTTGAACGAGCAACTAGCTTCAACTTGTAACTGTAACTTCTTGACAATTCAAAAGTGCCTGTAAATGGTCTAATTGAAATAAATGCTTTGACTTTGAAAAACAATACCAAATTGTTAAAGGTGCATATCTACAGATGTGTACCTATTTATTTAGTCTTTTTATATGCCATTGGATGGCAAACAAGACGGCCCACCTGATGTTAAGTGGTTACCGCTGCCTATACACATTTGCAATACCAGAGGCCTTGCAAATGCATTGCCATCACAGAGACAAAGTTGTAATTACCAGTACCCATACTCTTCAAACCGGAACACAGCAACGCTGCTTTGTGGCAAGAATTGGTATGGTGGTAGTACTTCCCCGGTCAAGCTCCTTCACAAAGAGCTCTACTACTAATAGTAGATTTGAGATACTTACTAAGCTGTAGCATTCTGTGAGTCACTGATGATAGTCTCTAAAAGGGTAACCATTGCCAATGCAATGTTGTTGGAGCCTCGTAACTTTCTGCAAACGGACAATATTTTATATTTTTTAATGTTCTGACAACCTGATAAAGTCTGCAGGAAGACCCTGGATGCAGGCTGCTTCCAACCGGTAATTTTGGAAATCTATGGGGGAGGCTTATGTCCAGCAGTGGACATCTTGCGGCTGATATAAGGATGAGTGTACTGTGCTTTATTATGAACCCAACTCCATGGTTGGGCAGTGTCAGAATTTCCTGTGGGAAAATCTCAGCAGCACCCCGGAGTTTGAAAGTCGAAGTGCAACAACCCCATGACACTGTGTGGATATGTGGCTACACTGCCGATGTAGAGGGAGTGCACTTATGTTTGTGCATAATAATACCTCCTGTGGACTCGGTTTGTTTTAATTAGTATTGGCCCTTGGGACCGAAATACAGTTGAAAGTATATTGTTATTTGTTAGTTAACAATCTCGGTACCCTAAGGTCCCGGACCTTTGAAAGGCGTACGAGGAGCCGAAGCCAACTTGCAGAGGCCCCTTACATGGCTTTACACTGAAGTATATTGTTATTATTATACTTTTTAAGTTTATAGAGTATACATGATCTCTAGTAATCACTCAAATGTATAATATCTGAAAATGAACTACTAGTAATAAATGAGAAACTAGTTATTTCCCTTGAATTTGGCCACATGAATTTTATTAACGACACAAAATTTTATTGGAAATTAAATTTTGCTTATAGCACTCAGGGATAACTAAGCTTCCTATTAGTGAAGTAATTCTTATCATCGGATCAGTAGCTCAAGAGATTTGCAGGTTCAAACAAAAACAAACTTCCGCTTCATGATATTAGTAATAATGACTAAATTCTTGGGTTTAGCGCCTACAATTTTATGCATAGCATAGTATAGTATATTTATAATCTTGTTGACATATTGCATTTCTGATTTCTGATGCAATACCTAAAGAGTTTTGTAGGACATAACAAAATTCAACATTATGACTTGAAAACTGCTTTATTTCATATTGTAGGTATTACAAAATATACTAGACATCTAACCAGTGTAATAACCTACAGAGTATTGTTATTTAACGAGCAAAACTGCAATTTTAATTAGTTATTAGTTTAACATACCCATGTTTGATGTCGGATACAAATTTGCCGATTAGATCAACGAATTTATCGTCTAATTCCTTCACAGGTCCTTCACAGAGAGACATTTTAACTAACTACAAATTCAAAATAAGATTTTTATACAATATAAAGGAATTTGTTAACTCACAAATAAAAAATATATTTGATTTGACAACATAACCTCAATTTAAAAAATGTAATGACGTTTACAAACGTCATTCGTATATAATTACGTTCCATTTTCCATTTCTCATTATTTTAAAAATATTTTACAAATATAAAAGTTTTTTATTAAGATGTCAGCTTGGTCTTACGTTATTTTATTTGATATCTAATAATTAGAATAATTAAATTTTCTTCTAACCACCTTTAAAAACGAAATTATTGATCACGGGCATACATTTTGTTTGAAATAGTTCTTCGGTCTTGTGAGTTCCGTCAGCCGCCAAGAGGCGGTAAGACTCAAGAATGTTTACAAATACCAAAGAAGTCTTCAAACAAAATCTTAGTGGATAGAAATATTAGGAAAACTGTTAAGAATATGTTCCTTAGAAACACTGTTAAATGAATTTGTCTGTCTGCGTTTGATTGGGTTCCATTCTGAATGGTTTAGAACCACATTTGGATACGGTAGACAGCGCAGGAAGCCAACCATGTTCGGGCAGGATAACCTCTGTTAGGTCCGCTAGCATTAATTTAATCTACAGGGTGATCTGAAATTGCTCGTATTCCTCTCGGGAGAAGAAACTATGACTACTTTAGAATGATTTAACCCCTATCACTTGGGGGTCGAAAATCCGCCATTTTCGAGAAAATCTACTTTGTTTTTATTTTTAGAAAAATCCGAATTTTGGTAATTAACATTTAATAAAAAAAAAAAACACTTTTTAGCCAAAAATTTTCTATGATCTGATAGCTTACTAATTGACCAACCTCTCTAAAGCTGAAAACTGTATATTTTACTGTTAGATTTAATGTTGTATGTTAAAACTTGCAATAAATTAAAAAAGAAATCTGATAAGTGATGAAGTTTTTTTTTTATTAATTTTTAATTATCAAAATTCAGATTTTTCTAAAAATAAAAACAAAGTAGATTTTCTCGAAAATGGAGGATTTTCGACCCCCAAGTGATAGGGGTTAAATCATTCTAAATTAGTCATAGTTTCTTCTCCCGAGAGGAATACGAGCAATTTCAAAGCACCCTGTATGTAGATCAGTAAACTTTAGGTGAGCTGTTAATTCCTAACATGTGTGTATCATACAAGTATTTAATAAAATAATGACACAAGTAACTTCAAATATTTATTGATATCTCAAAAACAAATTAACAAACTTTAATAGTATAAAACGCAATTAAAAAATAAACCGAAATACTATAATCAATAGTTTGAAAAAGATACCTTTATAGGTATTGGTTACAAAATAACAAATCATCTTGCAAGCCTGTTGCAGATCATTAATCTTGGCAGCGCCATCCCAATTAACTGGAGTTGAGACAAGTGACTGTACTTATATTTTAGAAAAGGAATCCACGGAAATAAGAAACTTCGAATATATCTGACATTTACACAAACGAAGTCACTGGCAAAAGCTAGTGACAAATGTGATCATTACAAGCGCAAAGCCGAAATATCTTCGGCGTTCCCACAAAAAAGTCCGCACGAATATCATTCCAAGACACCCTACTCCCTTGGACAGCCTGAACCGATTTATCAACAAATAATTTCCTTTTCCTCCCAAAGTTTGAAGATTTATCTCTATTTCCATTCTCATTGAATATAGAATTCAAAATTTCGTTCATGTCGTTTGAAATTTTGAATTCCGAATGGTGTCTATCGACGCCATCTTGTGACGATGACGTCATAACGGTAGGTTCTTGTAGGAATGGAGAATGGTCGCAAGTAGATTCAGATTGACTGCGGTGTGCGACTGGTATTGTTCCTTGAGATAAATCTGGTGGATGGCTTCTCATTTCTTCAATTTCTTCATCTGTAGCGTACGTTTGAGCAGTTCCTTTTTCAATTTCTTTCTCAGCAGTGTCTTGTTGACTTCTTCTTTCTTCAAATGCTTGCTCTGTAGTACCAACTTCGTCAATGATTTCTTCAGTAGCATTTGGTTGAGGAGTTTCCATTTCATGACTATCTTCATCAGATGTCACACTTTCATCCGTGTCGAAGGTGGGGATCAATTTTGGACCTGTAAAAGTATTATTAGTGTGTAAAAAAGAAACCATGGGCCAATTCAGATAAACCTATGTCATATTAATTCAAAATGCTAAATAAATATATTACCCAAACAGGTCCATTAATCTATCTAGCATTTTTTATGTGTGGTCGGCTTCCAGTGTAATCAAATGCATCTGAATACCAGTGTTTTACATGGGGCGCCTGCCTATCTGACCCCACAAAAGACTTGGTAGCCGAATCAACAAACAAAAATATTTACTTTAACATTTGCTAATTGGATTTCGGGAGTCGAGCCTGGTGAATCTGGTGAATCTGGTGAATCTGGTGAATTAACAGCTCACCAAGTTTATTGATCTACATAGATTAAATTAATACTAGCGGACCTAACAGAGGTTATCCTGCCCGAACATGGTTGGCTTGCTGCGCTATCTACCGGGTCCAAATGTGGTTCTAAACCATTCAGAAAAGAACCCAATCGAACTCACACAGACAGACAAATTCATTTAACATTGAACAGTGTTTCTAAGCAACATATTCTTCACTTTTAAACAGTTTGCATAATATTTCTATCCACTAAGATTTTGTTTTAAGACTTCTTTGGTAGGTATCTGTAAACATTCTCAAGTCTTCCCGCCTCTTGGTGGCTGACGGAACTCACAAGACCGAAGAACTATTTCAAACAAAATGTATGCCCGTGATCAAGAGTTTGAAAGGTTTTGGGCGACGATTTAACGGTTATTTTTGCCCATGGGAACATTATGTCAATGTCATGCACACCTGTTATTTGCATGGTTACTGAAATGCCAACGTTATGTGTTAGTTTTATTTGAATTGTAAGTGACAGTGCTGTTGGTGTGCTTATTATTAATAAATAAAAAATAAATAAATAACGGTTTTTAAACAAATAAATTACCTACTTATTGTACTACTTAAAACATGACTTATGCACCTATTTAGTGCTAATGCAAAGCCTAATTTAAAATATAAGGTGCAATAGTTTCAAAGTCAAAGTCAATGCATTTATTTCAAGGCCATTTACAGGCGCTTTTGAATTGTCAAGAAGTTACAGTTTATAGGTGAAACATAGGTATAAAATAGGTCATACACATAAAATGGTGCTCTTTGTATGCTTGTATGAACGTGGGCGAGGCGAAAGGAGTATGTAAGGATCGTTGGTGGCATTCTGTGGTTTCTGCCTACCCTTGCGTGTGTATGTAACAAAACTGCACCTTGTGAAACATCTTCAAATTACAAAAAAAACTACAAACCAGCACTTTCTTCCAATTCTGGCAGAACTTCAATTTCTTCATCAGCATCAACATTGCGACTGATCATCACACTCCTGAAACTT
This sequence comes from Caradrina clavipalpis, assembly GCA_932526535.1. NCBI lineage: Eukaryota > Metazoa > Arthropoda > Insecta > Lepidoptera > Noctuidae > Caradrina > Caradrina clavipalpis. The sequence continues at coordinate 7,300,058 of OW052115.1, forward strand.
GTCGGCAGTATGACACTCCTGACAGAATCTTCATAGATCCGACTTTCTTTATCTCCTGGATCTTGGGATCCATCAATATGCACCAGAGCTTCTGTGGTTATTTGTCTGTAATCCGCGTCTAAAATTAAGAATATACCATTACATACCTTCACGCCTGTATCTTTCGAAGGGTTAGACAGAGGTGTAACAATCTATGCCCACAGTTCGCCGGTATGTTTAGGTCCCATGTAATAGGGGGCGAGTCTATTGCCATTAACCGGGCACAAATCTAAACTCCGAGCTGCTACTGAGAATTTTATAGAAAAACCCATATAAAACCTGGACCTCGACCTGGGAATCGAACCCAACGGGACAGTCAAATACAGTTTTTCAAACATCAAAAACGGATAACTATGAATGAGAATTTTTCAACTCATATTAACTTTTTGAGTTTATCTTGGATATCCTTGACATCGTTGCAGGAAAACATCGTGAAGAAACCTGGAATTGTAATTTAATCTAAGTCTGACATCGCCAAACCGTTTTGAGTAAGGGTTATTTTTTTTTTTTTTTATTTATTAAGGGATAACAAACAACTACAACATATATAACATATAAGGTTAACAAAACATTCAGTAACAGCGTTGCAGTCCACTGCATTATCCACAGGTAACATATTTAAAGAACAGTGGTTGTCACTAGATGAGCATAACCACATATAACAATTTTGAAATAAATTATTTAGTTACTATAAAGCTATAGCTACCAAGCAAAATCGAATAAGAAACAATTTGATTAACTTAGATTATACACTAAATAAATGATAATAATGAGATTGCAATTTTATTAAGATATGATTTTTATAACATTAGATTTAAATTTATTTTTCGAGCATGCAAATATGTCAATATCAATAAAAGTTGAATTATAGGATTCCAACATTCTATGAATAGGGCAGCGTGATCCAGAGTTTGTACGACAGGAGTTTAGCACGAACAGAGTACGTGCACGAACCTGACGCACATGAAACGTTCGGGGGACAGAATAACAAAGACCGCTCGTCAAATCTATAGCATCAAAATGGTTATGAACAATATCATAAAGCACGTTGGCCTCCAGGTATATGCGGCGGTTCTCCAAGCTCAGTAGCTTGTACTTATTAAGAAGTTGAGAGTATGAAAGATAAGATTTTGTTATGATCGAAGCTAGTGTCTTCTCTTTATAAAAATAGGTATTTGCCCTGCAGTGAGACAATAATAGGCTGGTTTTATTTTACCTTCACTTGAATCACTCGGTGCTTCATCTTCCTCCATCGTTTCAACGTTTGATGCACCTTCAGAAGCTGTCTTTACGCAGTCCTTCGATTTCACTTCTTTTTCGTTTGAGTCTGTATCAGTTTCTACGACATTATCTGATTGTTTTCCGTTGTCTGTTTTACTGACTACTTCACTTGTAGTCGGTTCGTGATCATCGGTGGTAGATCCTTGATTAAATTCTCGATCATCTGTTGCTACTGTTTTTTTAATGATTCCATATTCAATTATATCTTCATAACTTGATTTTCCTTCATCATTACTTTGTTCATCTTCTGTTTGATTAGATCCTTTACTTTCAGTCAATTTATGTAATTTATCAGTAGTATCCGATTTTTGTTCCTCAAAGCTGTTTTCTTGTTCTTTTCTGACTCTTTTTGGAGTTCCGGATTTACTTGATTCTTCAGCTATTTTACGTTTACCAAGACTTTTAGTAAGAGATTCTTCTGTATGGCTTTGTTCTTCCTCCAGTCCATAGGTCTCGTCATTTTCAGTCGTTTCTTGATCGCTGATAGTCGGTTCATTAATTTCTTCTTCTATACTTGTTTCATGATCATGTATTATTCTTGTACTGTCTGTACTGGATTCTTCTATATCAGATCTTCTCGTTTCTTCTTCGTTTGATGCTGTATAGTTTACAATATCTACATCTTCAGTATCCACTGATTCCAAATCAGTTTCATATCCATTTGTAGAATCAGATCTATCACTAGCCTCTTCATCTTGAATTAGAGGAACAAAATCACGTTTTTCTAGAGAAATATTTTCAACAAAATTCAAATCCAGATTTTCATTAGGACCGCTATCAATCATATTATCATCAATAACTAAGCTGTCGTTGTAATCTGAATCATAATCTTCACTATTTATGCTTCGATTTTCAATAAACAGTTTTAGATAAATCTTCTTTATTTTATTATGTAGTTTTCTGTAGTATTCTTCTGGTTCGTCGTGCTTGTTGGTTAGGGGAACTCTTTCTATGATTAGAGGCGGTAGTGGACTGTTTGGTCTTGGTGGAGAGGGGTATACTTCCAGAGGAGCATACTGGTAGGAGTCGCTAGATTCTTCTGCAACTGGTGATAAGACTGTAAGAAAAGAGAAAAAGTGAGACTGAGGGAGAGGAGATGAGTAAAGGTTTACACTCACATGCAATACCTTTAGACACTCGCTTAGTTCAGATTTAACAGATAGCGTGAGAAAGGGCTGGGATTCTACCACCATTTTTTTAAACAGTGCCATTTTAATATTACTTTGTAATTTCAGTTGTTGGATTTTCAACTCTAGGTGCTGAGCAGAGCGTTGAAAATAAAACAGTGCGCAAGGCAAAGTAATATTAAAATAATACTATTTTAAAAGATGGCTGTAGGTTACCTGAGATTACAGTATTCTTTACTGTTACAGCATGAACTTTACTGTTATTTATTAGCTACGCTTAAAACGTTTAGCAAATCGCTTAGGTCGCTTAGGTGATCTTTGTTGGTCAACACAAAAATGTACACATGCATGATTGCATTGTATGTGGTACGGAATAAAGGCACTTTTAACTTACTCGGAATATCATGAAAAAGACTTCTGATAAGCACAGCCTTCCTTCTCTGCCAGTCTTCATTGTAACTGCAGTAACTACGAGACATTTTTAATTTAAATTCTGCGATAATTATTAAAGCTGAACAATGTAACAAAGTTACATTCATATTCAGAGGGTAGTTCGATAAAAACTTTTAAGAAAATCAAACTATACGAAAAGTTAAGTTTGCCTGTTTTAAAAATGTAAACTGGCATTTTATGTTCATTATTGTTTAATTACGGTAATAGTATTTATATAAACAAGTGGAAACAAAAAAAAACAATTTTACACAAATAAATAATGATTTTATACAAAAATGCGTTTCGTTTTAAAAAGTTCTCCTGTAATACATACTATTTCCATGCGTTGCAGTCACTGCAGTAACCAACTGAAAGCTGTCAAACTCCTGTCACTCAGTTAGGTCAGCTGTCGTTAAACAAATCAATAAATCTCTTTCACCATTTCATTATTTTAATTTCTAATTTCGCATTAATTAACGTTTTCCATCCGCAATGCCGAAAGAAAAAAACGTCTGGCGGACATAACTGTGTAATTTAAATGTAGTTTTAGTGAACAATTCGGCGTGTATCGCGTATTTAGTACGCAGGTTTATCGTAACGCTTGAGCGGTTGTTTAGGCCGGAAATGTCCGTTCTAGTTGTGTATTTCTTCTGAAACCGTACGTAATGGACCTGTCTCCGGACGAGGATCACTTCCAAGGGCGTCTGCTGCACCAGGTTAGTGAGTTTTTCAGTAAAAACCAGAGTTGTCAATACTTTTTTAGCGTCTGGTTTAACTACGGTTACTTGCGGTTTAGAATGTTGCAATCGTGTATTTGTGAATGTGGGAGGTAGTGCAAGGTCTTGATTTATATGTCTGCGGTGAAAATAAACTTAAAGTCATTAGACAAACTAATAAAATCTTTGAGAGAAACCGTTTAAAAAAATGCAAACAAAACCTGTCGAAAATAATAGTTTAAACGGTTTATTATTTGTCGCGTCGGCTTGAATATTATTTTATTCTTTGCTCATTGTAGTACTGAATGCAGCCTTTGCAACAAAATTTTGTCAATCTCAAGATTATTATTTTTAAAATATTAAAACAAGTAGCATATGGAAGAGAGAGTTGTAATTTTATTCTTTTTCTATAATCTAGTAAGAATTTATCTATCATGAAGTAATTTATAAGCATGTCTATTGACAGTTTTCTTATTAGATAAAATATTTATAATAAAACTAAGAATACAATGGTAAGAAAAACAGGAGGAAAAATAAATACTTAAGAATTATTGTTTGCGAAATTAAATGGCTGTAATTCCTATTAGTAAGTTTAGCTTGTGCTTGTGACTTTGTTATCAGAACAAAACCCTAATTCTTTTTCTAAAATAAAAGCCTAAGTTACTTCTTATAACATAAGTTTTCTGCCAACTCAAGATCCTGTCTTGAAAACAAAAAAAATGTTTCCTACTATACATTTTACCTCTCTATAATTTTAGTTTAACTTGTAAGATATCAAAATTCTTCCTCTTCATCCCCTTAAGGGATAATTTTCCTAAAAACCTTCCTTTAAAAAAAAAAAATCTGCATATAAACTACCAATTTTACCTACATTACATAAACTCACGCCCTTTTTCCCATGGGGCTAGGCAGAAACCACAGAACCTCACTTGCTACAATCCTTACACACTCCTTTCGCCACGTCCACGCATACATCTGGTCATATAAGCACGCCCGCACGCACACCCCACCCGGCGTGGTCACTAACATCTGCCATATAAATTTCTTTTATCATACAATTTTACTTTTCTATAATAAATTTATTTGTGCATCCAGGCAGCCCTCTGGGACAACTTAGAGCTCCTACAAGAGTTGATCGCCAGTGGAGAGGCGGTGGATGCCCGCGACCACTGCAACCGGAGTGCGCTGCACGCCGCTGCCCTCGCTGAACGCAGCCGCTGCCTCGCAGCGCTTTGTGCTGCAGGTGCTGAGATAGATGCCAAGTCTGATACCGCTACTGGAGGGAAGGTGAGGGTGTCATAGATATTTTTTTTTATGTTTTTAAGTCAAAGTCAAAGCATTTAAAGTCGAAACTAGTTGCTCGTTCCAAAACGTAGGTCTCTATGGAGAAGAATGAGCAAGAAACTCCACGGACACTTTTTTCCTTACTCTTTTGTTCCACAGGGATCGGTGCTGGGGCCGCTCCTGTGGAACATCGGCATTTTGCTTTAGCAAGCAAACATGCCAACAGAATGAGCAACTAGACTGCCAACTAGTCTTACTAAGGCGGTTGTCACACTGCCCCCCATCACGGAGTGTGGCGCGGGGCACGATGTTGTGAAAACACGTGTAGTCTAACACACTAAAAAAGCGTTCACACGGAGTGTTGTAGATCGCCAGAGCTCCGCCGCCGCGAATTACGGAGCATGGCGCGGGGCAGTGTGCGAATCGCCTTAAACATTGGTATTCAGCTGTATCCGGTTAGACGGGGAGCCGACCCCAATACAGTTGGGAAAAGGCTAGGCAAATGATAATTATTGTGAAATGCCCGCCAATGTGAGGGTCCGCTGCGGCTGATATGATGATGACGATGATTATATTACCTACATTCCAAGATCACCACACTTAGCATTGGAAGACGGATGCATGATCGCACTTCCTTGATAAGCCGACAGGAGCCTTCAAGATTAAAGATTACATACTTCCGGTGTACCTGAGTCACTCAGCCTTACCAAGAACCTTGCCAATTACTTATCATTTTTGCAGTTACCTATATGGATACTGACGGCCGTATTTGTAGTCACAAGCGCGACTACTGAACGTGCGGTTCGAATCCTAAGTCGGGCAAAAATACATACATAAACTCACGCCATTTTCCCTTCGGGGTAGGCAGAAGAACGCCACAGAACGCCACCTGCTACGATCCTTACATACTACTTTCGCCACATACATCTGATCTTGGTAGCCCGCTCCGGGCTTCGGGAGCCGCGAGACGACTCCTGGCCCCCGTAGACGCGGGTCTGTAAACGGTGAGCAATGGGTAGCTCACCGTCCGTGCGTTAATTAACGACAGACTGTGTCGACGGCGCGTTCATGTTCCACGCGCGCCTCAAGCAGATGTCAGCAAATCGGAGGGGCCACTCAGGGCCGATGCCTGCCGGGGCTGCGGGTTGTTCGAAAGAGATACCGCGCCCCCGGAACGCAAAGGGCACAAGAAGGAACATGGACGGGTTTAAGTCAGTAAAAGTCTGACACTCCCGCCCCGTCCAGGGCGGGAGAAGTCATTTCATGATTTCCAATCCGAAAAAAAATAACATAGTTGGGAAAAGGCTAAGCAGATGATGATCTTGACGGGACACGATCGGGGAGAGATCAATCAATTTATCAACAGACACTTCATCATCCTAATTCCTGCTCCTCTTCCACAGACAGCTCTCCACATAGCAGCAGAACGCGGCCATTTTGAAAATGTCAAAACGTTGCTGACATCTGGAGCATCGCTGAGTATTCTGGACGCGCAGGGCAACACAGCGCTGGCTCTGGCTGAGAGAAACAGCTGGAGACATGCTGCACATGCCCTCAGAGAGGCAAGGGGTAAGTGGAGACTTTCATATTTTCTTCATCGTGTGGGCAGTAAGGTCTAACGACCCCACACACCCTAGTGTCTGAGTTTCTAAACCGCCTCAAGGGCCTCTGACATGTTTACCGATGTCAGTGATGTCCAAGATAAGCTTAGAAAGTACATATGAATTAGAAAAAGTCACATTGGTACTTGCTCGTGCCCGGTTGTGAACCATCACTGGGCCATCACGACACCCACAGGAGTGGAAACATTGTACTAGTAGTAGAGCTCTTTGTGATGGACCTCGTCCGGGGAAGTACTACCACCATACCTATTTCTGCCGCAAAGCAGCGTTGCTGTTCCGGTGTGAAGGGTATGTGTGCCGGTGTAGTTACAGACACATGAAATGTTTCGGCTTTGTCTCTGTGATGGCTACGCTTTTGCAAGGCCTCTGGTATTTCAGATGTGTACAGGCGGCGGTGACCACTTAACATCAGGTGGACCGTCGGCTTGTTTGCCATCCAATGGCATAAAACAAAAAGCTATATACCGCGCGGTGTCACCCGCGTTCCGTTAAGTCTTTGGTTACTGACGCGCTCCCGTTGATCATAGCGTGATGCTCTATACGTTTAAATCTTCCTAAACTGCCTCGTTGGTCTCGTGATCGCAACGTCTGCTACGCTAGAGGTCTTGGGTTCGATTCACACGTCGAGCAAGTGTTATTGGGTTTTTCTATTAAATTCTCAGTAGCAGCTCGGAGTTAGGATTTGTGCCCGGTTAATGGTAATAGGCTCGCCCCCTATTACATGGGACCTAAACATATGGATGGATACGGAATTGGCTTAGACTCTGGAGAATATAATTGATTAGACCTAGGTTATCATTTCAAGGAATGCCTCGATTTATCAACAACCCTTTGTAACTAGAGACAGTGCATATTTACAATACGCACAGTTTATAAACTAAACATAAGTGTTGGTATGCATTGTGTAAATATACAACACAACAATACCAAACTATTATTGTCCCACTGCAGGGCATAGGTTTCCGTACAGAGAAGGCACGAGCGTTGATCACCACGCTTGCTCAAGGCGGATTGGCGATTTCAGACTTAACATATCATAACACATTACCACGCCTGTATTCCCCGAAGGGTTAGGCAGAGGTATGCCAATGTACTACATCCACAGTTCGCCGGTATGTTTATAGGTCCAATGTAATAGCGAGCGAGCCTATTGCCACTAACCGGGCATAAATCCTTACTCCGAGCTGCTGCTGAGAATTTCATAGAAAAACCCAATAACACTTTGCTTGACCTGGGAATCGAACCCAAGACCTATAACTTAGCAGTCGAGCTTAGTACCACTAAGCTAACGAGGTAGATAGTTGGTATTTTAGATTGCAAAAAAAATACATTCACATCACACTTTCAAAATGACATCTTTAAAATGTAACATTTTGTCTAGTCTCGCATTTATTTGCATATACAATACTTGCTTCTGGCCGCGACTGCATTCGTGTGGCGTTAAGTTACGTCTTTGGTTACTGCTCCGCTCCCGTGAGTCGTAGCGTGATGTTATATAGCCTATGTTGCTCGTTCTTCTCCATAGAGATCTACGTATTGGAACGAGCAACTAGCTTCAACTTTAAACTGTAACTTCTTGACATTCAAAAGTGCCTGTAAATGGTGTAATTGAAATAAATGCTTTGAATTAGAATTTGAATTTTATGTAATTCAGGAATAATGTAGCTATCTATTGGTGGAAAATTGATAAAATTGGTCCAGTCGTTTCGAAGCTAATTTGGTACAAATAAACAAAAAAATCTTTTCAGTTTATAATCTTAGTCTAGATATATTGCCGGGGCTGCGGATTATTGGAAAGAGATACCGCGCCCCCGGAACGCAAAGGGCACAAGAAGGAACATGGATGGGTTTAGTCAGTAAAAGTCTGACACTCCCTCCCGTCCCGCCCAGGGCGGGGGAAGTCATTAGGTGATTTCCCATCGGTAAAAAAAAAGAAATGTCCAAATAAATGTAGATTCAGGTGATATTATTAGATAGTAGGTAACTCTGTAATCAAAGTCCTAATCTAAAAGCATACCTACTTAAAAATACTTGTACGGATATTTAAAAAAACCGGTTTATTTTGTAATAGGTATGATACATATTTAATTCAGATGGTATTCTGTTGGCAACGTAAATAAATATCTTAACTTTTATTATTAGCTTCAGCCCGTGACTTCGTCCGCATCTACATACCATCACACCTGTATTCCCTGAAGAGTTAGGCAGAGGTATACCAATGTACCCATGGTCCATGGTCCCATGTAATAGGGGGCGAGCCTATTGCCATTAACCGGGCACAAATCCTAACTCCGAGCTGCTACTGAGAATTTCATAGAAAAACCCAATAATACTTTTTGCTCGACCTGGGAATCGAACTCAAGACCGCAAAGTCGCTTTCTCTGTCCCTATATCCCTATGTACGCATAAATCTTTAAAACTACGCAACGGATTTTGATGCGGTTTTTTTTAATAGATAGAGTGATTGAAGAGGAAGGTTTATATGTATAATAACATCCATTAAATAGCGGAGAAATACTGTTATTTTTGAGGTTTCTAATGTGATGTCGTAAATAATTTACCACCCGTGCGAAGCCGGGGCGGGTCACTAGTTGTAAATATAGTTTAGATAAAACAGTTGAAGCGCGTTCGCCGCGCCGTGCGTTCGCGTCTCGTACCAATTTTTATGTATAAATTAATACAGCAAATACATCGCGTTGTTTTTTGTTTTTATTATAAAAATACTTATTTGTTTTTAGTGAATATGGTGAATGTGATATAGAAAACTGTGTTGTTTGTGTTTATGTGATTTTAAATCGTGATTTCAACGTGGATGTGTATAATTACGGACTTTTATTTGACATTAACTGGGATCTGTCTTTGAATTTGTTTGTTTTCTTATCTTGTTGATGGGAATGTTTGGTTTTTAGGGTACCGTCATTAAGGGGTGCTGAGTTAATGATAATTGCAATCCCTGGTGCTTGGCAATCTGGGCTTCTCCCAGTTGTAAACATCCCTTTGTGCTTATTGGCCTAATTCTGTTCTGTCTCCTGCTTGTTTGGAGGGAAGTGGAAATGTTTTTCTTACTCCTCCCTCCGCTAATCTTTTCTGATTAATTTCGTTGCGGGATCCAAGACAGTTGTATCGTCGCTCCGGGACTCGTCGAGCTTCATTGTCTCGGCGCTTTTCTAGCGGTCGCCACTGTTGATTCTGGCTTACAGTAGTTGCAGTAGTCTAGGAAAATTGGGGCGGTCTTGTCCCAATAAAAAAAAACAGGTGTGCTGACGGAACACTTCTATTAAGATTCTGCTGTCTGTCTGTCTGTCTGTCTGTCATTGGACTGTAGCTCTTGAACTGCAATAGGTAGATGAATTTTCGCAGAGTGTGTATTACTATGGTCATTATAACAACAAACAACAAGAAACGTTGTACCTTTTCCTTTTTGAAAATACTAGCTTCGTCCCGCGACTTCGTCCGCGTCAAATTTGATGTATTATGCCACGGGAACTGTACATTTTTCCGGGATCAAAAGTATCCTATTTGTTATTCTATACTACAATCTATCTTAGTTGGCTCGCCCCCTATTACATGGGACCTAAATATACCGGCGAACTGTGGGTGTATATTGGTACACCTCTGCCTAACCCTTCGGGGAAAACAGGCGTGATGGTATATTTTTTTTTTTTAATCTATCTTAGTGCCAAATTTGATCCTTATCCGTTCTGCCGTTTAAGCATGAAAGAGTTATAAACATCTATCCATCCACTCTCTCAAATTTTCGCATTTATAATATTAGAGTAGGATAGGATAGTAGGAAGGGTTTTAATATTAGCAGGATATTATATCTGCCTAGCCTTTTCCCAATTATGTTAGGGTCGGCTTCCAGTCTAACCGGATGCAGCTGAATACCAGTGTTGTACATGGAGCGACTGCCTATCTGACCTCCACAACCCAGTAACTAGGCAACACGGTATCTCTTGACTTCCGTAATGCGTAATGACTGTCAAAAATCTAAAAACCGTGCCTTCCGAGGCACGGGGGGTGTCTCACCACGAACTTCCAAACTCCGGGCTGCTACTGAGAAATTCCTAATGGAAAAGCCCAATACCACTTTTAGCCCGACCTAGGGATCGAACCCGGGACCCGGGACGCATCAGTTGCGCTTTCAACCACGAGGCCAACGGGGCAGTTATATGAAAATGTATAGAATTAGGAATAAAAGAGGATGTAGTGACAAAGGTTGAAGAGAGTATGCTTATATGGTTCGGTCATGTTGAGAGGATGAGTGAAAGGCGACTGACAAAAGGGATTTATATGGCAGATGTGAGTGGCAACGCCGGGAGGAGACGCCCTAGAAAGGTCCACCCTGACCTTATTGGTGAGGTTCTTCAGAAAAGGTCGGGTGCGCAGTACTCGTAACCGGCGTGCTTGTATGACCAGATGTATGAATGTGAAGGAGGCGAAAGGAGTATGTAAGGATCGTAGCAGGTGGCCATATATATACCATCACGCCTGTATTCTCCGAAGGGTTAGGCAGAGGTGTACGAATGCACACCCACAGTTCGCCGGTATATTTAGGTCCCATGTAATAGGGGGCGAGCCTATTGCCATTAACCATTAATTCCATAGAAAAACCCAATAACACTTTTAGCTCGACCTGGGAATCGAACCCAGGACCTCTAGCGTAGCAGTCGTGCTTAGGACCACTAGGCTAATGAGGCAGTAGCAGGTGGCGTTCTATGCTTTCTGCCTACCCCTTTGGGAAAAAGGCGTGAGTTTATGTATGTATGTTCTAGAATAGGTAATATGTAAGTTGCTCTTTCGACCGGACTACATAGGTCACTGTTCGTTTTTTGCTATGTTATGTAAAGTAGTAACCTTGACAAATTCACAGCGGATAATAGCCTAACGAGACATGGAAGCCGTATGAATACAATATGTTTAGTATGTTTTAGACAATTTGATGTAGAATACGGCAAAAAATATGTGCGACAGTCGTTTGGGACATTACCTTTTACTAACAAAAAACTGCCTTGTTGGCCTAGTGGTCCTGAGTGCGACTGCTACGCTACGCAACTACGGAACGCCACCTGCTATGATCCTTACATACTCCTTTCGCCTCGGTAGGTTAGTAGATACCATCACGCCTGTAATCCGCGAAGGGTTAGGCAGAGGTGTACCAATGTACACCCACAGTTCGCCGGTTAGTAGATAGTATTTCGTATTATCTATACATACATATACATAAGTATTAATAAGATCATTTGATCAAAAACTAAAACAACAGAGGTCGATCTAGTCAAACAAAAAAGTTTTTAGTACAGAAACTAGATCTTCTCTTCGCGTGATTTTTAATTTCCACCCGCTTTGGTGACTGCTTCGCTCCCGTGTGTCGTAGCGTGATGTTATATAGCTTATACTGTTCCTTATGAATCTGGCTATCACATACATAAATATTTTTTCCAATCAGACGGGTACTTCCTGAGATTAGCGCGATTTAAACAAACATACCGACGGCCAACCTGATGTTACGTGGTCACCGCTGTCTATACACATCTGCAATACCAGAGACCTTGCTAATGCGTTGCCATCACAGAGACAAAGTTAAACTGTCTCATGTGCCTGTAACTACACCGGCACCCATACTCTTCAAACTGGAACACAGTAACGCTGCTTTGCGGCAGAAATAGGTTTGGTGGTACACTAACAAAAAAACGGTAATTTAAAAAACTAAAAAACCCGACTGCTATTCTTTAAAAATCCCTAAAACAAGGTAAATTGTAGCAGTCGGGACCCATTCTAGAAATGGAGGATTAGTGAATTGAGAGCACATACCTATATTACATTGCAGATGGTCCCGAATGGGTCCCGACTGCTACAATTTACCTTGTTTTAGGGATTTTTAAAGAATAGCAGTCGGGTTTTTTAGTTTTTTAAATTACCGTTTTTTTTTTTATTTTTTTTAGTGTTTTAAAAAAGAAATTAATATACCCAGTATCACTCTTACAGTAAATACGAATCTACCGACACCTCTCAAGCTAAAATCCATCGAGCCGTTCAGCCTGCAGAGCGAGCCAAACATTTGAATTTGGCGCCAAAAATCCGCCATTTTGTTTTTTTGTTTTTTTATATACCCAGTGTCACTCTCACAGTAAATACGAATCTAACGACACCTCTCAAGCTAAAATCCATCGAGCCGTTCAGCCTGCAGAGCGTGCCAAACAATTATACATACATACATACATACATACATACATACATACATACAAACATACCCTCGAAAAACATAACCCTCCTTCTGTCGCAGTCGGGTAAAAATATAACTCTTCGGCTTTATTAAATTACTAAGTATATATTTAAATATAGCTTAAAAAACTAGATGCGACAAAACACAACATAGGTAACCGAAAATAATGGTCCTTGGCAATCCAATGCGGTATTCTCAAGGCCGCAGGTTTTATGACTGCGCAGAGAACCGTCAATGGATCACGTTCGTAATAAAAAGTCACTTTTCTTAGGATTTTTTTTCACCTGCGTAGCTTTTAGTGGAATTAATATGTCATACTTATGCATTTTTTATTTAGGATTCTTACCTACCGACTGTCTCGTTAGTCTAGTGGTCCTAAGCACGACTGCTACGCTAGAGGTCTTGGGTTCGAGCAAAGTGTTATTGGGTTTTTCTATGAAATTCTCAGTAGCCGCTCGGAGTTAGGATTTGTGCCCGGTTAAGGCGACGAATTGTTTAACAATAATTCTAGACCAGACGCGCGCCCCCCGCAACCCGCACACACCCCGGTAAGTAAGCTTTTTGTTATTTTATTTAGTCGGAAATGATAACTTGAGAAAATCCTTCTATTATTTTAAAGAGTATTTATAGACTTGTCTACAGAGCAAGTTGAGAGGCTAAAATCGGCCCCGTTTGCCCATAAGATGTGAATCTCTATTTAAAAAGAGGTATGTTTGATATTTTTTTCTCTGTTACTAAAGTTACTTAATCATGTAATGAAAACTAACAAAATAAGGCTTTCATCATGAACTATTCAGAACACCAACTCACATTTTTATACGTTTCGTAATTACTGACAAAAATAGAGATCACTGATGCCAAAATTTCCAATTCGTCCTCTTAATGGCAATAGGCTCGCCCCCTATTACATGTGACCTAAACATACCGGCGAACTGTGGGTGTACATTGAGACACCTCTGCCTAACCCTTCAGGGAATATAGGCGTGATGGTATATATGTACCTATGAGTATTAATTACAGCGATGACTCATTTTTATCACTTGTCTTGTGTACAGTTTTTATATCTTCTCATTCTCGTAAAAAATAGATACTGTTATCAGTTTTAAACATGATCTTAATGTTTTAAGTTGTTATTGCATAATGAATATTTAAGTAATCTTGTTTTGAAGAAAACTCGTTTGCATTTCTAGCTTTATTTTTATTTGCCTGCGACTTCGTCCGCGTGGCTTACTTCACCCGCGTTAACTTACGTCTTTGGTTACTGCTCCGCTTCTGTATGTCGTAGCGTGATGTTATATAGCCTATGTTACTCGGGAATAATGGGAAACGAGGTAAACGGGTGGTAAACGGGAGGGAGGACGCGGCGCGCTCTGAGTCGTAAGTTCGATCCCCGCGAAGCTCTGCATAAAAAAATATTTAAAAATAGCTATATTCGTGTTTTTAACGATTTCTAGATACTAAAGTGCAAAGATAAGTGTAAACCATCAGTGAGCTTAATACCAAACCAAATTAATAAACACGTATAAAATTTAAAACAGTGAAGTAATAAAAGTGAAAACTAAAGTGAATAAAGTGATATATAACAAACCATTACGAATAAAGAACTTCAATCTCTTAAACAACAATATCAAGTGGAAAAATAATCCCAAAAAGTGTTATTTTGTGTAAACAAAGAACAAAGAAAGTGCAAAAAATTCCACGAATGATTCACACCTACCCGCTACTAATTATTCAAAATGTTATATCTACATTAAGGTTCACTATTTTATGACGAAAGACAACTGAGCATATAGCTCCGGCGGTAACGCAACTACACGTTTAACCGGCGTAGTCCGAGTTCGATCCCCACGATTCGCAATCTCTTTTTGTCAGTTATTTGGACTTTGGTGATATTTCTGAATGATGTCTTCTACAGAAATAAACCACAACGTGACATTGCGACGAAAGCAGCTGTTTAGATCCAAGTCAATAGATTCCTTTGCCACTGACTCATCGTTGGATAGAACAAACTCTGACATAAATTCAAAAAGTCTTGACCTATCCACGGGTATAAACAAAAATGACTTAGAAGAAATGAAGACGGAAATAATACAATTAAAGGAACAATTTCAACTTACACAAAATGAACTAGACAAGGTGATATGCGAAAATAACGAGCTTAAAGAATTAATATCGCGCCAACAAATACATATTAATACGCTAAAGGACCTCTGTACTAGTCCTATCCAATCGCAAAGACAAAAAATATTCTCTGCAAGGAAACGAAATAGGCGGTCTATTACGGATAATCTACGTGTTATATCCGCAGGACAAGACCACTTTTCCAACCACAATGATAGGGATTGCGTCGAGAGCTTAAATGTGTTTCTAGATTCGCCGCCCCATTTTGATGAATCGCCTATAGAAGTTTATGTCAACACAGAATCCGAAGCCACTTCATCACGATGTAATGTACAGGGAACAGATAAGTTGAACCAAAAAAAACACGATATAATCGATGAGAAAAAAACCTCCTCGCCTGTTAAAGACACAGCATGTACTGGTTTATCGCAAAATGAAGACAAAAAAACGAATGTGAGTGCTATTACGGAAAAACTTACTATGACATCTAATAAAAAACCTCGGATGCACGATAACACGGAAAATGGCAAAATATTGTTGCTTTCGGACAATCAAGGTAAAGGATTAGTACAAGAGCTAATCCAAAGCAAAAATTCTTTACTACCAAAGAATTATAAAATATCTTCGACCAGGAAGCCTAATGCTAAAACAGAAGATATATTGCAAAATTGTACCAACCTATCTAAGCAACTTTCGAGTAATGACTTTGTAATTTTATGGACAGGGAGTAATGACTCAAACCCATACCAAGTATTGTCTGAAGTTACTGTAGCTCTGAAACTTCTGAAAAATTTTAATGTTCTGGTTGTAAATGTGTTGTATAATGCTTCACTGAATGTTCAAAAACTGAATTATCAACTTAAATTGATCGCTCAAAATTCAAAAAACTGCACATTCATTGAGACTAACAGAGATTAT
Organism: Caradrina clavipalpis; assembly: GCA_932526535.1. Classification (NCBI taxonomy): domain Eukaryota; kingdom Metazoa; phylum Arthropoda; class Insecta; order Lepidoptera; family Noctuidae; genus Caradrina; species Caradrina clavipalpis. The sequence goes on from OW052115.1 coordinate 7,315,824, forward strand.
ATTAGTGCATCGCAGCTGGTAATTAAAACAATTAATACAATTTATTATAATAAAACTTTCCTGTCATATAATCACAACAATCTCACTAAAAAACATGATAGTATTATGTCAGATCACGGCTGTAATTCATATATACACAAACCTAAACCACGCCAAGGCACAATACCTTATTATTTTAAAAATAAATCTAAAATTTTATCTAGTAGAACACCCACTGTGCCTGCTACTAATACCCCAAAGCCAGTCAAAGGAACAATTCCCTATTATTTTTCAGTATTGAAAAAAAATAAAAGTGACCCTCCTGTAGCGTCAAATAACAATGAGCTTTTTCGTAAACATTGATAATCAGAAAATTAATTATAGTAGTAATTCTGTATTGCACCAAAACATTGCGGGGGTTCTTAACAAAATGCAGGATCTAGAATTAGCCTTGAGTGAGCTGCAAGAATCAAATAAAAATATTATTGCTGTGTGTTTGACTGAACACTTTATAATTAAAGGAGAGGAACACTATCTACATTTGAACAATTACAAACTTAGCGCCATATATTCAAGACAAACGCAACGAAGGGGAGGCACTTGTATATTATGTAAGGGCAGTTTTCAGAGTACTGAATTAAGTGACATAATAGAACTGAATATAGAAAAGCACTTTGAGATTTGTGGTGTAGAAATCCGTGAGTTGAAACTTATAATATTATGTGTTTATAGAACTCCTAACTCTAACATCAACATTTTCTTTAATAAAATGAACGAAACTTTAACTAAGCTTCGAAACAAGAAAAGTAAAATAGTGATATGTGGTGATTATAACATTAATATTTTGTGTAAAGATAACATCAGTACTCAGTTCTTAGAATTATTATCAAACTATGGCATGCAATGCCATATTCAAGAACCTACAAGACTACACAAATGCATTGACAATATTATTACTAATATTCAAGGAGTTACAGGTAAAACGTACAACTTTTGTTTATCAGATCATAATACTGCACAAATGGTTGAATTTCAGTATCAGCCAAAACCAAACATCAATGACCATTATTTTAAGATAGTAAATGACCACAGTAAAGAAAATATAAGTAAATTTATAGATTGTATTAGTAGCCTAACGTTCTCTGAAATCTATGAAATTGCGGATACCAATGTTGCCTTCTCTACCTTTCATAACGAACTTACGCTTTTCTATAATTTATGTTTTCCTCTTATTAGAATTAAAACGTGTTGTAAATCTAGTCGCTTGTCTTGGGTAACAAAAGGTATCAAACTAAGTTGTAAAACAAAACGTTTATTACGGTATAAATATTATCTTAACAAAAGTAACAGTAATAAGATGAAGTTTAAAAAATACTCTGTTTTGCTTAAAAAATGTGTCAATAAATCTCAGTCCCTATGCAATTTGAGACATATTACAAAATCCAAAAACAAAGGTAAAGCTACATGGGACATTGTTAAGCGTAACACGGGTAAAACTATGACAAGAGAATATATTGACCAAATTACTGACCAAGGAACCTCAATTTCGTCCGGATCTGACATAGCTAATTTATTTAATGACTTTTTCATTGACATAATACAAGATAATGCTAATAGTGCAAATTCGGCCAATTATGACATTAACAAACTGACAACCAATGACAACAGTATCTTTCTTCAACCTACAACTCCACATGAAATCTTTCAGATAACTCAGTCGTTAAAACCCACAAAATCTGCCGGCTATGACAATATTAATACAGATCTTTTGAAACGGATTGCACTCTATATTGCAGAACCATTGGCTTATATAATTAACTTATCTTTTGAACAGGGTTGCTTTCCCGATAAACTCAAACTGTCAATAATAAAACTTTTACATAAAAAAGGGCCAACATCTGATAAGAATAATTACAGACCTATTGCTTTAACTCCTATTTTGTCCAAGATTTTCGAAAGGGTGATATACAAAAGACTCCTCAGTTTTCTTGACAAATATGACATTCTGGCTAAGGAACAGTACGGTTTCAGAAAGAATAAATCTACTCAACTAGCTACTTTTACGTTGGTCAAGTCTATTATTTCTAGCATTAATTCTAAAATTCCTACGTGCGCTCTCTTTTTAGACCTCAGCAAAGCCTTCGACTTTGTAGATCATTCCATACTTTTAGAAAAATTAGAAAAATGTGGTATTAGAGGTATAGCTTCTCTATGGTTTCAGTCGTATCTAAATAATCGTAAACAGTTTACAAGAGTTACCAAATTGAACAAAAGTAATCAATGCATAGAAAACTACGACTCACAGCTTCGAACAAACCATTTTGGCGTGCCCCAAGGGAGTATCTTGGGGCCTTTACTATTCCTTATATTCATAAATGATCTTCCACGTGCTATACCTCACAACTGTGTTTTGTTTGCAGATGATACAACCATCATCATTGAATGCAAAAATTTAGATTCTTATGAAACTGAAGTAAATCAATCCCTTGTTACAATAGTGGATTGGTTGCAAGGTAACAAATTAAAAATAAACATTGACAAGACAAAACTTATTTACTTTAAAACGACTAACCGAAAAGAGTTACAGTTTAATTTAAGCCTCGACAATAACAAAGTTGAACAAGTACTAAGTACAAAATTTCTCGGTATAACTTTAGACGCACACCTCTCATGGAAGGATCATATTGACATTATCTGTAAGAAAATTAACATGTTCGTTTTTGCTCTTCGCAAAGTTAAAGATGTAACATCGAGAGAAACATCTCTAATGGTATATCATGCTTACATTTGTTCTCTCATTCGTTATGGCATAGTAGTCTGGGGTAACTCATCAGAGGCAACCAGGGTTTTTGTAGCGCAAAAAAAGTGTATTCGTGCTATTTATAGTAAGAAATGGTTTGATTCTTGTAAGCCGCTTTTTAAATCAAATAAAATATTGACTGTCCCTAGTCTTTACATTTACGAAGTCGCAAAATTTGTTAAGTGTCATCCATTCCTTTTCGAAGCTAACGATAATAAAAGTAAGCGATTGTTGACGCGGTTACCCCTTAAAATGCCGGTCCCTAAATTAGAATTGTTTAGACGTAACTGTGTATATATGGCGCCACTTGTATACAACTCCTTACCTAAACACATTTCCGAATTACCCTATAACAAATTCTGTCGTGTTTTGCGAGATTGGCTGATAGAGGAAAGTTTTTATTCTGTAAAAGATTTTTTGAGGAAAAGCTCATGTTGTTACAATTTTTTCAAAGATGCATTATAATATACACTAATTTATTAAATATTTTAATTTTAATCACTAATGTATTTGATCGATTTTCCATTAATGTGTTTGTAAATTCTCCTTTTAATATTTGCATGCCTGTAACTTAGGTTAAATATGTATTGGTCTATAACTGTCATTGTAACAACTCATGTACCATATTTAAAGCAAATAAATGATGATTTGATTTGATTTGATTTTGATTTGAATGCAGCTATGTATTGGTGAAAAAATGGTTAAAATCGGTTCAGTAGTTTCGGAGATAGTAGTAGTGGTTCGGAGGTGGTAGTATTATCTATAATATGTATGTATTTATAAATTATATAAGTATGTATATCAGTTGTCTGGTTACCATAACACAAGCTCTGCTTAGCTTGGGATCAGATAGCCGTGTATGAGTTGTCCCAAGATATTTATTTATTTAGCTTATTCGTTACAAACAAACAAATTTTACCTCTTTATAATATTAGTATAGATAATAAATTAATGTTTAAGTAACCTTGTTTTGAAGAAAACTCGTTTCCTTTTTTACTTATTTGACATTAATTTATGTTATGGCTTTTTAATTAGGAAATGACCCTTACTCTTTTGCCTTATCAGTCTAATCACCTACTAAACACCTTAATATTGTAGTCACTGGCTTTTTGGTTTCAAATAATCATTGGTTGGCAAACAAGCCAACGCGACGGCCCACCTGATGTTAAGTGGTCACCGCTGCCTATGCACATCTGCAATACCAGAGCCCTTGCAAATGCGTCGCCATCCCAGAGACAAAGTTGAAATGTCTCATGTGCCTGTAACTACACCGGCACACATACCCTTCAAACCGGAACACAGCAACGCTGCTTTGCGGCAGAAATAGGTACCTATGGTAGTAGTACTTCCCCGGACGAGCTGCTTCACAAAGAGCTCTACTACTACTTACTTATACTTTATATTTTTTTTTACTCCACACTACGGCCATCGGAAATCGATCTCAAGATTAGACAGTCACTTATTTTTAGATGCCATTGAATTTAAATTAAATATAGACACGATCCAGACTTACCAGATTTATCCAGACAGCGCCGGAATTTGTAAAAAAAATAACATAACATACCATCACGCCTGTTTTCCCCTAAGGGTTAGGCAGAGTTGTAACAATGTACACCCACAGCTCGCCGGTATGTTTAGGTCCCATGTAATAGGGGACGAGCCTATTGTCAACCGGACACAAATCCTAACTCCGAGCTGCTACTGAGAATTTCATAGAAAAACCCAACACTTCGCTCGACCTGGTTATCGAAACCAAGACCTCTAGCGTAACAGTCGCGCTTAGGACCACTAGGCAAACGCTACTCAGCAGTTAATCGCTCATCCACTGCGCCAACCAAAATACGGCCCAGCGGGTTGTTCGAAAGAGATACCGCGCCCCCGGAACGCAAAGGGCACATGAAGGAACATAGACGGGTTTTAGTCAGTAAAAGTCTGACACTCCCTCCCGCCCCGCCCAGGGCGGGGGAAGTTATTTGATGATTTCCCGTCTATAAAAAAAAAAAAAACAAAATACGGCCGATATAAAAAACGATTAATTACTCACCGATTAAATAGAGAGATCCGATATGACCAATGACGACATTGGTTACGACTAGGGTTGCCAACTCTTTTTACAAGAAAAAAAAGTATATTTAGGTCAGAGAAGAATATTAAACAGTACCTATTTCAGAAAAATTAACAGTATTTTATTTATTTAATGTTTCAAATACTTACAAATTTTTAGAGCTTCTCGCAAAACTTATTAATTTACAGTCTTTTTTAAAAACTTCATACGCCTCACCACAATTGTAACTGAAACAAAAAATAAATAAATCAATAAAATAATAATAATAAATGAGAAGCTCAATTTTTTTATTTAATTAACAGTTCACACTCTATTTCAATCTTCCCGCCACTGCATACAATATTGAAAAAACTCTTTCAGCAAATGCTTTTTTTTTTTTTTATAGACGGGTAATCATCAAATTACTTCCCCCGCCCTGGGCGGGGCGGGAGGGAGTGTCAGACTTTTACTGACTAAAACCCGTCTATGTTCCTTCATGTGCCCTTTGCGTTCCGGGGGCGCGGTATCTCTTGCTCACAACCCGCAGCCCCGGCAGGCATCGGCCCTCAGTGGCCCCATCCAAGTTTGCTGACATCTCTTTGAGGCGCGCGTGGAACACGAACTCGCCATCGACACGGTCTGTCGTTATTCAGTGAACATACGGACGGTGAGCTACCCATTGCTCACCGTCCACAGACCCGCGCCTACGGTGGCCGGGAGTCGTCTCGCGGCTCCCGACGCCCGGAGCGTCTACCGCGGCTGCCGCTGGGACGGGGGACCCTCCTTTCCCTCTCCCGTCCCGCCGCCTCCTTCTCTAGCATTACAGCTTCGCAGAAGGAGGCGACTGCTTCCCTTCAGTAAATGCTGAGATGGCGGAAACAGAAAGTAGATATGAGACAGTTTAAGTAATATTGCTGAAAACAGTATTTTGTATACTTTATTTTTGTTCAACAGTAAAAAGCATAAAGTACTGAAAAACAGTATAATACTGTTTTTAACATTATAGTTGGCAACCCTAGTTACTACGGCCATATAAACGAATTAGAATTAGAATTGTATAGTTATTCGAAAAAATCATTTACTGAACTGTTTCCTATATAAATGGGGAGTGATTTTTTAAATAAATAAAATCAGGCATATTCCCTATTGAAGCTAGTTGTTATAGAATATATGTGTCTGTGTAGGGGCACCGTAAGAAATTGTAAGAATCGTTCTACTACGATCAGGGAAGTCGCTCAATTGGAGTTAATTAAGCCAATTGATAGATCCCTTGCTCAGTCGACCAATAGATCAGACATTTGAATCTTAGGGCTTTTTCTATTTATGAGAAGATGGTAGAAATATTTTTGTTTTACTTTTTGGAAAACGTTGCATCGGAGACCTTTCCTACTAATATTATACATGCGAAAGTTTGTGAGGATGTTTGTTACTATTTCTCGCTTAAACGGCTGCTGTATAAATTAGTACAACTTTGCCTAACCCTTCGGGGGCAATACAGGGGTGATGGTATGTAAATTCAAAAGTACCGGGGCCACAGCAGAAGCGGCCACTATACCATCAAGCTACTATAATAAATAAAATAAAATAAAGGCGAAAGTTGGTATGTTTGTCTCTTCTTCACGCTTAAACGGCTGAACGGATCTGGATGAAATTTGGCACTGAGATACATTGTAATGTGGAATAACACATAGGATACTTTTTATCCCGGAAAAATGTACGGTTCCCGTGGGATAATAGGTATATCAAATTTGACGCGGGTGAAGTCGCAAGCAGAAGCTAGCAAGACATATAGTTAAGGGGCTATCCGAACACAGGATACCGAAAACACACATGTTTTTGTCGCATAGACTGGCGTATCGGTACATATTACAAGCCTGAAAAATATTTAGTGTATCGTCAAGGGTTCAAAGAAAAGACTTATCTTCTGCCCGTGACTTAGAGGAGGATGAGTATATTAGAGGAAGTTTGAAAGTAGCGCCAGTGACAGAAAAGTTGAAAGGGAATCGTTTGTCGTGGTATGGGCATGTGAAGAGGAGGGATGAGACGCATGTGACCAAAAGAGTTATGAATATAAATGTGGATGGATGGAGAGGAAGAGGGAGGCTAAAGAAAAGATGGATGGATTGTGTGAAGAATGATATGAAAGAGAAGGGAATCAGTGATAGCATGACGGCTGACAGGACGGCATGGAAGAAGAAAACGTGTTGCGCCGACCACAAGTAACATGGGATAAGGGCAGGGAGATGATGATGAGTTTGTGCCCGCGACTCCGTCTGTGTGGTAGTTTCATTCGCGTTAAGTAATATCTTTTGTTACTGCTCTGCTCCCGTGTGTCGTAGCGCGACGTTAAGTATGCAATGTTACTTCCTAATAATTTAGCTATGTATTGGTGAAAAATTATTAAAATCGGTGCAGTAGTTTCGGAGCCAATTCGGTACAAACAAACAAACTAAAAAATCTTTCCTCTTCGTACTTTTTTGTATGAAAAGACGCCTTTGTCTTACAGTGAGACAATAATAGGCTATTATTACATACATACAATCACGCCTGTATTCCCCGAAGGGTTAGGCAGAGGTGTACCAATGTACACCTACAGTCCGCCGGTATGTTTAGGTCCCATGTAATAGGGGACGAGCCTATTGCCATAACCGGACACAAATCCAAACTCCGAGCTGCTACTGAGAATTTCATAGAAAAACCCAATAACACTTTTTGCTCGACCTGGGAATCGTACTCAAGACCTCTAGCGTAGCAGTCAC
>OW052116.1:0-2500 GCA_932526535.1 Caradrina clavipalpis
ACCTAACCTAACCTAACCTAACCTAACCTAACCTAACCTAACCTAACCTAACCTAACCTAACCTAACCTAACCTAACCTAACCTAACCTAACCTAACCTAACCTAACCTAACCTAACCTAACCTAACCTAACCTAACCTAACCTAACCTAACCTAACCTAACCTAACCTAACCTAACCTAACCTAACCTAACCTAACCTAACCTAACCTAACCTAACCTAACCTAACCTAACCTAACCTAACCTAACCTAACCTAACCTAACCTAACCTAACCTAACCTAACCTAACCTAACCTAACCTAACCTAACCTAACCTAACCTAACCTAACCTAACCTAACCTAACCTAACCTAACCTAACCTAACCTAACCTAACCTAACCTAACCTAACCTAACCTAACCTAACCTAACCTAACCTAACCTAACCTAACCTAACCTAACCTAACCTAACCTAACCTAACCTAACCTAACCTAACCTAACCTAACCTAACCTAACCTAACCTAACCTAACCTAACCTAACCTAACCTAACCTAACCTAACCTAACCTAACCTAACCTAACCTAACCTAACCTAACCTAACCTAACCTAACCTAACCTAACCTAACCTAACCTAACCTAACCTAACCTAACCTAACCTAACCTAACCTAACCTAACCTAACCTAACCTAACCTAACCTAACCTAACCTAACCTAACCTAACCTAACCTAACCTAACCTAACCTAACCTAACCTAACCTAACCTAACCTAACCTAACCTAACCTAACCTAACCTAACCTAACCTAACCTAACCTAACCTAACCTAACCTAACCTAACCTAACCTAACCTAACCTAACCTAACCTAACCTAACCTAACCTAACCTAACCTAACCTAACCTAACCTAACCTAACCTAACCTAACCTAACCTAACCTAACCTAACCTAACCTAACCTAACCTAACCTAACCTAACCTAACCTAACCTAACCTAACCTAACCTAACCTAACCTAACCTAACCTAACCTAACCTAACCTAACCTAACCTAACCTAACCTAACCTAACCTAACCTAACCTAACCTAACCTAACCTAACCTAACCTAACCTAACCTAACCTAACCTAACCTAACCTAACCTAACCTAACCTAACCTAACCTAACCTAACCTAACCTAACCTAACCTAACCTAACCTAACCTAACCTAACCTAACCTAACCTAACCTAACCTAACCTAACCTAACCTAACCTAACCTAACCTAACCTAACCTAACCTAACCTAACCTAACCTAACCTAACCTAACCTAACCTAACCTAACCTAACCTAACCTAACCTAACCTAACCTAACCTAACCTAACCTAACCTAACCTAACCTAACCTAACCTAACCTAACCTAACCTAACCTAACCTAACCTAACCTAACCTAACCTAACCTAACCTAACCTAACCTAACCTAACCTAACCTAACCTAACCTAACCTAACCTAACCTAACCTAACCTAACCTAACCTAACCTAACCTAACCTAACCTAACCTAACCTAACCTAACCTAACCTAACCTAACCTAACCTAACCTAACCTAACCTAACCTAACCTAACCTAACCTAACCTAACCTAACCTAACCTAACCTAACCTAACCTAACCTAACCTAACCTAACCTAACCTAACCTAACCTAACCTAACCTAACCTAACCTAACCTAACCTAACCTAACCTAACCTAACCTAACCTAACCTAACCTAACCTAACCTAACCTAACCTAACCTAACCTAACCTAACCTAACCTAACCTAACCTAACCTAACCTAACCTAACCTAACCTAACCTAACCTAACCTAACCTAACCTAACCTAACCTAACCTAACCTAACCTAACCTAACCTAACCTAACCTAACCTAACCTAACCTAACCTAACCTAACCTAACCTAACCTAACCTAACCTAACCTAACCTAACCTAACCTAACCTAACCTAACCTAACCTAACCTAACCTAACCTAACCTAACCTAACCTAACCTAACCTAACCTAACCTAACCTAACCTAACCTAACCTAACCTAACCTAACCTAACCTAACCTAACCTAACCTAACCTAACCTAACCTAACCTAACCTAACCTAACCTAACCTAACCTAACCTAACCTAACCTAACCTAACCTAACCTAACCTAACCTAACCTAACCTAACCTAACCTAACCTAACCTAACCTAACCTAACCTAACCTAACCTAACCTAACCTAACCTAACCTAACCTAACCTAACCTAACCTAACCTAACCTAACCTAACCTAACCTAACCTAACCTAACCTAACCTAACCTAACCTAGCCTAACCTAACCTAACCTAACCTAACCTAACCTAACCTAACCTAACCTAACCTAACCTAACCTAACCTAACCTAACCTAACCTAACCTAACCTAACCTAACCTAACCTAACCTAACCTAACCTAACCTAACCTAACCTAACCTAACCTAACCTAACCTAACCTAACCTAACCTAACCTAACCTAACCTAACCTAACCTAACCTAACCTA